>JASVEL010000466.1:0-501571 GCA_032618575.1 Nicotiana noctiflora | reverse complement strand
TATATGTATAATATAGACCAAGCCCAAAAGGAAATAATCCAGGCCGTTGATGATTTGAATCTGTGACGACCCAAAGGGTCATCACCTCTTTTCCTCACTTCTTCCGCACTTCTGAGGCCTTGGAAACCTCATTTTATGTTGCCTCGATTTACATGCATAATCCGGGCATGTAGCCGGAAATATTTTGTGACAGAATATGTGAATTCTATAAAAAAGTTGAAAAAAAATTATATTAATATTGATATAGTTGACTTCGGTCAACATTTTTGGTAAACGTTCCTGGACCCGAGATCGGACGGTCTCGGAAGGTCCATAGGAAAATATAGGACTCGGGCATGTGTCTGGAGTCGAATTCTGAGGCCTAGAGCCTAAGATATGAATTTTTCTGTTAAATTTTTTCTGCCGAAATTATTAAATGAAAACGGATTAAAGACCATGGTATGGGGCTCGTATTTTGTTTCCGACGCCCGGTACAAGTCTTTAATATTATATATGTGCTTTCTGCAAAGTTTGGTGACATTTGGATGTCGTTTGATGTGTTTTGAACCTTGAGTTCCAAATTTGAAAGTGATGAAACTAAAAGAAAGATAATCATGAACTTGAGGCTTGATTTGATGAAAACGATGTTGTATTGGCGATTTGATCGCACGATCAAGTTCGTAATATGTTTTTGAAGTTGTGTGCATGTTTGGTTTGGAGCCCGGGGGGCTCGGATAAAGATTTGATAGGCCGTTAGAGCAAATTCTGAAAAATATCACAGCTGGTTTTTCACCCAGCTGGTATCTTCGCAAATGCGAAGATTTTCTCGCAATTGCGAGAAGAGCCGGGTCAGCCTTGGTTCGCAAACGCGAACCAATATTCACAAACGCGAAGATGGCAGGGGAGTGCATGGGTTCGCCAATGCGAACTATACCTCGCAAATGCGAGGCTTTCAGTAAATAGCCCATCTTCTCAAATGCGACTAAAATGTCGCAAATGCGAAGGCCCCAGTAATCCAGCCTTGTTCGCAAATGCGAACATAATATCGCAAATGCGATGCTGACAGACCCCAAGCCTGATATGTTCGCAATTGCGAACAAATGTTCGCATTTGCGATAATCGCAGCTGTGCAAATTTATACTTAAACGAATTTTTTACCTCTTTTCTTCATTCTTTCAAAACCCAACACACCACACACGATCCTCCAAGAGCAAAATCACTCCAAAACACTTGTAAGTCACTTTTTACTTAATTCATTCAATTCCTAACATCATTAAACATGTTTTTCAAGAGAAATCAAAGGTTTTCATGGTAGAAATTCTTGTTTTTGGGTAGAACCTAGGTTTTTCATGAATTGGGGAATCGGACCTCGAATTGAGGTCCGATTTTGAAACAAATCATATATTTGAACTCATGAGGGAATGGATAACCGGATTTTGGTCCGAACCCCGAGTTCCAACCACGTGGGGCTAGGGGCATTTTGGGAAATTTTGGGGTAAACTTTGAGAAAACCATTTTAAGCATCCAAATTAAGTTATATAGGATTTATTAATGTAATGGAATCAATTATGATTAGATTCGAGCAAGTTGAAAGCGAAAATTCGAGGTAAAGCTGTAGTTGAAGGATAAATTGGGCTTCAAGGCAAGAGGTAAGTGTTTGATCTATCCTAGCTTGAGGGAATAGGATGTATGTGCTATTTGCTATGTGAGAGAGTGTGGTGTATGGGCTGTGGTGACGAGCATCCATACACTGGCATCTAGCATGACCGTGATCATTGTTGATATCTACTATGGGATGTTTTAAAGATGAAATCTTGAACCCTTGCCGGGTTGTGAATTTGCACACTATTTTCCCTTGCCGGGACCTTGTTGTGATGATTGTTGTGTCACTTCCCGGGACAGTTCATGATTATTATTTTCATTCTTTTGCCCTTAACTATGATTGTTATTTGGGCGAGGAAGAGTGATAATGCACGAAGGGTGATGCCGTGCCTTGTTTACTGATTTTCGCACGAAGGGTAATGCCGTGCTTTGTTTTATTTATTATGCACGAAGGATCATGTCGTGCCTTATATTATTGATTATGCACGAAGGGTAATGCCGTGCCTTATTATTGATTATGCACGAAGGATCATGACATGTCTTGTGCTGTTGATTATCCACGAAGGAACATTGCGTGTCGTTGTTATTTGAACCATGCACGAAGGATCATGCCGTGCTATGGATGTGAGGATGAGAGTAAAAGCACGAAGGGTGATGCCGTGCAACTAATTGCTATTCCTTGTTTGATATTAACTGTTTCCATTATACTCTAATTTCCATTATTGATTTAATAGTTGTTGCTAACTGTTGTGTTTCCCCTTTTATGATAGTTCTTGTTGAATTTGTTACTTGATATTTCTTGTTATCTTGTGGTGTACATATATATAGAACTTCACAGGTTTACATGAGTGTCTGGTCCTAGGCTTGCCACTACTTCGCCGGGATAGGCCAGGCACTTACCAGCACATGGGGTCGGATTGTGCTGATACTGCACTTCTGTGCGTTTTTGCACAAGTCCAAATTTTGAGCAGGAGCAGCAGCAACAGTAGATCATTCGTGGGAGTTGAGCATTCCGAGACTGAGGTAGCTTGAAGGCGTTCGTAGAACCGACGTTTCTTCTGTTTACTTATACTGTTTATTGTGGTCTCATTGTTCCGAGACTGAAAGATTTTTGTCATTTTCTTTCAGACCATTGTGTGTAGTATTCATTAGTAGTTTGTGAATTGGTGACTCCACATCTTGGGTAGAGGACTTCATTAGTGTTTTACCTTGGTATTATTTATCTCTATTTAGAAAGTCTTCCGCATTTATTGAATTGAATATTTATTTCTCTGGTTAGTAGGTATGAGTATAAAAATAATGATACGAAATAGGACATGCTCCGAGCCTGTGTCATTAATTTTGGAGGCTTATAGGAGCAGTTTCTGCCATTAGTGGAGTTCGCCTACAACAACAGCTACCAGTCTAGCATTCAGATGGCCCCGTAAGAGGCGTTGTATGGTAGGCGATGTCGGTCTCCAGTCGGATGGTTTGAGCCGGGATAGGCTCGGTTGTTGGGCACAGACTTAGTACAGGAGGCCTTAGACAAGGTCAAGACTATACAGAAGAGATTGCGTTCAGCTCAGTCCAGACAGAAGACATATGCGGATCGTAAGGTTCGAGATGTAGATTTCATGGTTGGTGAGCGGGTATTGCTCCGAGTATCGCCTATGAAGGACGTGATAAGGTTCGGGAAGAAGGGCAAAGTCATCCCTAGGTACATTGGTCCATTTGAGATTCTGGACCGAGTGGGAGGGGTGGCTTACAGACTAGCTCTGCCACCTAGCTTATCAGCCGTGCATCCAGTTTTTCATGTATCTATGCTTCGGAGGTACCACAGCGATCCCACACATGTGTTAGACTTCAGTACTGTCGAATTGGACAATGATTTATCATACGAGGAGGAGCCGGTGGCCATTCTAGAGCGGCAGGTTCGACAGTTGAGGTCGAAGAGTTTTCCTTCTGTGCGTGTTCAGTGGAGAGGTTAGCCTCCTGAGGCATCGACCTGGGAGTCCGAGTCTGATATGCGGAGCCGCTACCCACATTTGTTCCCCGACTCGGGTACTTCCTTCTCTTGTCCGTTCGAGGACGAACGGTTGTTTTAGAGGTGGAGGATGTGACGACCCAAGGGTCATCACCTGTTTTCCTCACTTGTTCCGCACTTTCGAGGCCTTGGAAACCTCATTTTATGTTGCCTCGATTTATGTGCATAATCCGGGCATGTAGCCGGAAAGATTTTGGGATAGAATATGTGAATTCTATGAAATTTTTGAAGAAAAATGATATTAATATTGATATAGTTGACCTTGGTCAACATTTTTAGTAAACGGACACGGACCCGAGATCAGACGGTCCCGGAAGGTCCGTAGGAAAATATGGGACTCATGCATGTGTCCGGAGTCGAATTCTAAGGCCAAGAGCCTAAGATATGTATTTTTCTGTTCAATTGTTTCTGCCGAAAATATTAAATGAAAACAAATTAAATGACCATGGTAGTGGGCTCGTATTTTGGTTCCGACTCCCGATACAAGTCTTAAATATTATATATGTGCTTTCTGCAAAGTTTGGTGACATTTGGATGTCGTTTGATGTGTTTTGAACCTTGAGTTCCAAATTTGAAAGTTATGAAACTAAAAGAAAGATAATCATGAACTTGAGGCTTGATTTGATGAAAACGATGTTGTATTGGCGATTTGATCGCACGATCAAGTTCGTAATATGTTTTTGAAGTTGTGTGCATGTTTGGTTTGGAGCCCGGGGGGCTCGGATAAAGATTTGATAGGCCGTTAGAGCAAATTCTGAAAAATATCACTGCTGGTTTTTCACCCAGCTGGTATCTTCGCAAATGCGAAGATTTTCTCGCAATTGCGAGAAGAGCCGGATTAGCCTTGGTTTGCAAACGCGAACCAATATTCACAAATGCGAAGGTGGCAGGGGAGTGCATGGGTTCGCCAATGCGAACTATACCTCGCAAATGCGAGGCCTTCAGTGAATAGCCCATCTTCGCAAATACGAAGGCCCCAGTAATCCAGCCTTGTTCGCAAATGCAAACATAATATTGCAAATGTGATGCTGACAGCCCCCAAGCCCGCTATGTTTGCAATTGCGAACAAACGTTCGCATTTGCGATAACCGCATCTGTGCAAATTTATACTTAAACGAATTTTTGACCTCTTTTCTTCATTCTTTCAAAACCCAACACACCACACACGATCCTCCAAGAGTAAAATCACTCCAAAACACTTGTAAGTCACTTTTTACTTAATTCTTTCAATTCCTAACATCATTAAACATGGTTTTCAAGAGAAATCAAAGGTTTTCATGGTAGAAATTCTTGTTTTGGGTAGAACCTAGGTTTTCATGAATTGGGGAATCGGACCTCGAATTGAGGTCCAATTTTGAAACAAATCATATATTTGTACTCGTGAGGGAATGGGTAACCGGATTTTGGTCTGAACCCCGAGTTCCGACCACATGGGGCTAGGGGCGTTTTGGGAAATTTTTGGGTAAACTTTGAGAAAACCATTTTTAAGCATCCAAACTAAGTTATATAGTATTTATTAAAGCAATGGAATCAATTGTGATTAGATTCGAGCAAGTTGAAAGTGGAAATTCGAGGTAAAGCAGTAGTTGAAGGATAAATTGGGCTTCAAGGCTAGAGGTAAGTGTTTGATCTATCCTAACTTGAGGGAATAGGATTTATGTGCTATTTGCTATGTGATCGAGTGAGGTGTATGGGCTGTGGTGACGAGCATCCATACGTTGGCGTCTAGCATGACCGTGAGTCGTTGTTGATATCTAAATCTTGAACCCTTGCCGAGTTGTAAATTTGTACATTGTTATCCCTTGTCTGGACCTTGTCGTGATGATTGTTGTGTCCCTTGCCGGGACGGTTAATGATTATTATTTTCATTCTTTTGCCCTTAACCGTGATTGTTATTTTGGTGAGGAAGAGTGATAATGTACGAAGGGTGATGCCCGTGCCTTGTTTACTGATTTTTGCACGAAGAGTAATGTCGTGCCTTGTTTTATTTATTATGCACAAAGGATCATGCCGTGCCTTATATTATTGATTATGCACGAAAGGTAATGTCGTTCCTTGTTATTGATTATGCACGAAGGATCATGCCATACCTTGTGATGTTGATTATGCACGAAGGAACATTCTGTGCCGTTGTTATTTGAACCATGCACGAAGGATCATGCTGTGCTATGGATGTGAGGATGAGAGTAAAAGTATGAAGGGTGATGTCGTGCAACTAATTGCTATTCCTTGTTTGATATTAACTGTTTCCATTATACTATGATTTCCATTATTGATTTAATAGTTGTTGCTAACTGTTGTGTTTCCTCTTTTATGATACTTCTTGTTGAATTTGTTACTTGATATTTCTTGTTATCTTGTGGTGTACATATATATGGAACTGCATAGGTTTACGTGAGTGTCTGGTCCTAGGCTTGCCACTACTTCGTCTGGATAGGTCAGGCACTTACCAGCACATGGGGTCAGATTGTGTTGATACTGCACTTCTGTGCGTTTTTGCACAGGTCCAGGTTTTGATCAGGAGCAGCAGCAGTAGATCTTTTGCGTGGGAGTTGATCATATTTGAGACCGAGGTAGCTTGCAGGCGTCCGCAGGCCCGACGTTTCTTCCTTTATTTATGTCATTAGTTGTAGTCTCCTTGTTTCGAGACAGACAGATTTTTGTCATTTTCTTTTAGACCATTATGTGTAGTATTCATTAGTAGTTCGTGAGTTGGTGACTCCACGTCTTAGGTAGAGGATTTCATTAGTGTTTTACCTTGGTATTATTTATCTCTATTTAGAAAGTCTTCCGTATTTATTGAATTGAAATATTTAATTCTCTGGTTAGTAGGTATGAGTATAAAAATAATGATACGAAATAGGATAATGTTGAATGCATTGGCTTGCCTAGCTACCACGAGTAGGCACCATCACGATCCCGATGTCGGGGGAAAATTCGGGTCGTGACAGAATCGAATAGACCAGATAAGGCGGTGGCCTTGTGCATGAAACGATGTCACATATAAAGTTAATCTTGGCCGTCCAATGCAACTGATCAAACGGACAAGACCAACGAACCATTTAAATGAAACGACGTAGCCTAGGTAAATCAATCTCAACCGTCCATAAGATCCCTCATTAAAACAAACGACACCGTCTCAAGGCTACAAGTTCCTGGCCATTGATCTTGACTAATCCAATGGCCAGGAATCAACAACACACGACCGATATATTTACTCACATCTCACGTTGTGTCCGTCATTACACACATACATTTATATTATCTAACCATAGCCGCCTGAGATTCACCTTCTTCCCCATCTAGTCTCTCATGGAGACAACCAGAAAACCATGTCTCAGCCTTGGTCTCCAGCTCAGGCCAAACCTCAAACACCCCCCTCACCACCCAAAAACCATTAAACCACCATAAACCCAGACCAAAACCAACAACCTCCGTGTTCTTGAAATTCCGGTCGCCGGAACCTTAGCCGGCGACCTCATAAATTATGAACCAAGGTCCCATATTAACACTCTTAAACCGTCTTGAGGTGATCTACCACCGTATCTCGGTGGTTTCCCTCGAATCACCCTCAAACTTGTCGAATATTAGAAAAACACTCGCCGGAACCCTACTCCGGTGAGTACCAAAAACTAACCCTACCCCCAAAGCACTACCCCAAGTCTCCAGACCACCCCTCATACACACCTAAATCGAACCCATAGCCCCATTTGAAAGATCCAGTACTCAGAAGACCAAACATCTTCAAAGCTCTAAAAATCCAGAAAAAAATGAAAAGAACGGAGAAGAAAGAAAGAAAGAAAAGAAAAAAGAAAAGAAAAAGCCTGAAAAGCTAAGTATCCCCACCTTTGTTTCTATTCCCGATTGTTATGTGTTCTGGAAAAGTATTTCTTTACATGTCTTCTGTGTTTATCCGAACCTGTTTCTTATGCATGTTTAAAAATACGAATCTATCTCTGCCTGTTCATGCGAGCCTTGAATCTTACACATGCCTAAAATTTTCTAAGTGTTCTTAGGGTTTCTGATATTAACTACGCATGAATCATGTGCTAATTAGTGTGTTTTATGTGTTTGTTCATTATATTCTGTCTCGATTGAGTTTTGGTTAGTTGGAATTCAACCATTATCAATTTTTTCCTCTGAGTTCTGATTAATTAAAAATTAATTCGTGATTAAGGCTATATGTGCAAAACAACATGAATCTGGCTATATTTGTAACTTGATTTGTATGTGAGTTCATCCTGAACCTTTGAGTACTTAAGTTATTTGGGTCATGAGCATAAAGGTCTTGTGGCTACGTTTATGAGTTAAGTCTGGATATTGATTAAATGGCTATGTTTTAATAGTGGCTATGCTTTTAATAGTGGCTATGCTTTAAATAGTGGTCATATTCTGATAGTGGTCATGTTCTGAATAAGTGGCTATGTTTTGATAAGTAGTTATGTTCTGATAAAAGGTGGCCAATAATGAAAAGGGGTGTAGTCTAAACTGGTTAAGTTTTAAGACATGTCCTATTAGTGGCTATTGGTTAAATAAGTATTACCCTAGTTCTGCCATACCTAAGGTAGGTCGGGTAATAATGAATAAATAAAAGGGGTAAAAGGGGAAGGGTAAATGGCATTCCTGTAGATTAAATAGAGCATATAGGGATACAAATAACTTTAGTACTTCGTATTTCTGCAATTACTTAGATAATAAAGGGCAGACTGGGCAGAATAAAAAGTCATTTGTGTAATAAATCTTAGCAAGTCAGGGTAATTGGGTCAAACATGCCTAAAAGAACCTAATAGAACTGCCCTGAACCTTCTCGCAAGGGTTCTAGGGAATTTCGATACAATTTTAATGGACTATATTGTAAATAATTGAAAAGAACAAGGGGAGGGAAATCGAATTAACTTATTTGAAATTACCCCCAAAATGACTCTATAAATAGACTTCTAATAAGCCTGAAAAGGGGCTCGGTTTTTGAAATTCAGAGATTAGTCCAGATTTTGAAATCAAAAAGGGTTCTAAAATTCGGAAATATACAACTAAGGGTTATATACATTTAGGAAAGCCAATTAACTTGAGTGCTATTCTGGGGATTTCTGCGGGTCGATTCTTCGCTAATTCATCTCGACTTTGGTGGATACTCTGATTTTACTTGGGTTGATTTGCAGGGTTCCATATTTGGAGTTTTGGTAGTTGTTTGCTGTGATTGGATCATTTCATTGCTGTTGTTGTATGATTGTTATTGGTTGCTGGCTATTCTTCTTCTCTAAACCCTAGACTCACCAATCTGTTTTGGACCGGGTACACTACTATTGACCTGAAATTGTAATGAGCTGCTGATTGGAGAAATGATATAAAATCGTGTTATATGAATTTTCATGTTTTTGTATTTCATTATGTAGTTTGGAAGTACTTAGATCCTTGTAATTCATTTAGGACTTGGTTGTAATAATTAGTAGACTAGAAATATGCTTTAGCTCGATAATAGTAGGATAAATAAGCTAGGTAGAGAATTATCACCTAAGTCTAAAACTAAAACCGGCTAAAACACAGTTAATACACTTAGATTTATAAGTATTTTTTTGAAATTGGACATGTAATACTAATACTGAGAAACTTTCATTAATCAAGTTCTAAATCAGCATCAATAAATTCGAAAAAGTGTGAGTAGTAGAATTTTAAATCGTGTTACTGTTATATCACTGTTGAAATTGGTTTAACTACAAAACTCGTATTAAGCTATTGTGATATGGTGACCTGAATGTTGTTGTAATAACAATGGTAATTCAAGCATGTCTAGTTGAAGCTTAGAACACTGTTTTCAGTTTAATGAGAGCAATAATAACTCTGTAAATAGTGTCTCAATCATTAGATAATTCATAGATTCACACTCTGTTAGTTTAGTGGTTAAATAGTAACAAGTTGATTAAACTAGTATTGACATTTTTAGTTAATTGACAATATTGAAATCACTAAGGATCAAATATAATTTTTCATTATTTGAAATAGTTAATTGTTAGTATTGAATAGTATTTGTTCGTAGTATTGTTGTTAAAATGTTAATGTACTTTGATTCCGCTTTAGACGTAAGTAATCTGGGCCTCGCCATGAATACAGGCCCATATCTAATTGACATGGCATTAATGCCTTGGGATAGAAACGAAAATGTTAGTTAGAACCTAGCTATCCAGTTGCACCTAGGTGCAATAATGTGAGGAAGTTTGGATTTCAGGCCCAATAGCGTATAAATGGGGGCCTGAATCCCTATAAAGGATAATATAAAAATGACATAAATCTAAAACATTTATACCTAAGAAAAAACATAAATAGAAAATATAGTATACTTAGGAAAAAACCTTAATAAAAATGGAGACGAGCCTCGCCAAATCACAAAGGCGTAGTTGCGGGGCCCTCCATAATTTCCTACAAAAATATTAGAAATCGAAAAGATCGTTTAGCGAATTTCACGGTCTCTCCCAAAATTAACATGACGTAGACACTTTAGGGCACAATTTATAATAAATATACATTCCTAATACGAGTGCACATTTATGTGACTCAAATCAAAATCCCGGTGATGCTGAAATGCATTAAGGTCACAGGCGTACTGGTTGCGGTGTGATTCGAAATGCGTTTTCGCAACGTCGCAAAAATACTAAAATTAACCAAAGCTGAACATCAATAGCATTTGAAACTAAGGCATATAAGGAAATCATATATAACAAATACAGCAGTTGAGCGACCATGCTTGAACCACGAAATCCGGGAGTTCCTAACACCTTCTCCTGGGTTAACATAATTCTTTATCTGGATTTCTAGTTTCACGGACTTTTAAACAGAGTCATAATTTCCTCGGATTTGAGATTAAACCGGTGACTTGGGACACCATTATTTTCCCAAGTGGCGACTCTAAAATTTAATAAATAAATCTCGTTCCGACTGTCCTTTAAGTGGAACAAACTCCTTCCCTGTTATTATTATTATATCCCTTCATGCAGTGTATTAGTAAATAGCGGGTATATGTTAAAAAGAAAAGGAGGTGTGACACCTTGCTAACGAAAAGTTCTCCAACCTTGCAACGACTAGAATACCAACCAAATGGCCTCCAATGGCCTCAATCTATCCAAAATATTGAATAACACGTCCTAATTAGTCAAGGTGAATAATTTGCATAATTTAAGGACAAGTAATAATTAAAGTGGACCTCCGGTCCAATTAGTTAAACTCCGTATACAATTTGTTAAACATAGAATGAGAAGACAACAACAACAACAACTACCCAGTATGTTCCCACAAAGTGGGGTCTGGGGAGGGTAATACGTACACAGGCCTTACCCCTACCCGAAAGGGTAGAGAGGCTGTTTCCGGCCGACCCTCGGCTCAGAAAAGGAGAGAGAAAATCAACAAACAAAACACAACAAAACAAAAACATAGAATGAGAAGAAAATAACAAAATCGTTAGGTTACGTGATACATTACAATGGTAATCCACCCAACCTCATTACAAATTCTTAATCATCTCCAATAATTGAAACTTATCATAAAATTATGATAGAATTTTCATATTCCTTACACTTAATCTTTAAAAGCTCATAGTCACGGTGATCATGTGATTTTTGCCCTAAGCAAATTATTCCAAAAAATTCAAACAAAATAATTCTTCTTTATTTTTATAATTTTTGTGTTATTTTTGATAATTATTGCATTTTTGTGTTAATTGGTTGCATAATAGTTCATATTAAAAGATACAAAAATATGCATTTGCATTGGAAATTTAATTTCACATTTTAGTATTAAGTAGGTGTTAATTTATTTTAGAACAATTTAAAGAGAAATAAAAATAGTTCATTTTGTTGCTTTAATTGAAAATTATTACAAAATGGTTTGAAAATTAATTTTAGGCCATTAATTAGTTTTAGTTTAATTGTTAGTTTAATGTTACAATTTTATAAAAATCAGAAAAAAATAATAAGCAAATAAAATTAGGGAATAAAAAGAAATAAGAGGAGGCTTTAATCAAAATTGGTCTTGTGAGAAAATCAATTGGGGCCATTTTTGTAACAAGGTCTGTGGCCCAAACCCTCAAAACCCCATCAGCCACTCATAGTCCAAACATGCCCCAAGACTGGCCTAGTTAATTCCGACCCCGGCCGGTCCAAATGCCTGAAACGACACCGTTTGGTGTCACACAAATCTCAACCCTACATATTAATTAATTCAACGGTCCAAGGCTTATACCATTTAAGTCATGAAATTATTTTGATATATTGTATAACCCTAAAAATGTATCATCTTCTTCATACAATCTTTCGCCTCCTTGCCGCCAATCTCGCTGGAACATTCACCGTTGGGAAACATCATCTCAACCAAACCCCACAAAAATCACACCACAATACCCTCTCCCCTTCCTCTTTCCACCCCTACCATCTTTTTCTTTCAAATTTTAGCCTAGCCCTTTGAATAAAGCCGTTTCCCTCGCCGGAACCCTACCGCCGACGAACGTCACTTAGTCCAATGACCACCAAATTAACACCCCTAACTCTCCTCTTTCCCCTCGTTCTCGCCTTGCCCTTAGTTTTTTCTCAAATCTTGCCGGAAATTTTCAAATACAGATTTTTTATTTTCCGGCCAAGATTTAATATGTGTCAAAAATTCCCAAAAAATATCCTAGACACACCTAAGCTTCCTCTACCCATTCCCCATAACTATTTGTTTCAAAACCGCCCAAAAGTCCTCAAACTTCTCTTTTTAAATTCTGATCAAGAAGTCCTAGTCCAATCTTTGGGGATTCATGACTATAACACCCCAAATAGGTATTTTCTTTTGGAAAACACACCATTTGGGATGTTACGAATCATGAATTCTAAATGATTCAAATAAATTTGGGCTCAAGCATGGCTGGATTAAGCCGATTAGAAGTTTGCTAAAAACACCCTAGATAAGTTTCTTTAATCCTTTTCTTTTATTTCTGTTAATCTTTGTTTATTTCTGCATGTGTTTGTTCTCTGGTGTTTTATTGCAATTTTATTTTAATTGATTTATGTCGATGTTTGTTATTAGTTTAATCAAGGTATTACTTAATTTCTGTTAATAGTTTTAAAAATAGTTCCTTTAGGTTTAAATTCTAAAATTTGATACTGTTAGGTTTTAATTCCTTAGTAATAATTAGGACAATTATATTTCTGTCATGAAAATTAATTATTTTGATTACTTTTAGTTAGTCGAATTGTTAGATATCAATTTAGGGGTAATTAGCCATTAATTAGATTTTTAGTTTATTGGCAGTGTGATTAATTGAAATTTCAGTACTTAGTTTTGTATTAATTGTGTTGTTTAGAGGTTAATTCATTGTCACGACCCTAGTTCACCAATCGTGAACCTGTCATGATGGCACCCAGTCTTCGCGACCAGTTAAGCCTAACACAATTGCGGAATTTACAGCTTTTATGAAACAACTAAAAACAAATGCGGAAATAACAAAGGAGTAATGTAATAAGTGCCGCCTGGTACATATACTTCATCAAGTACTGAAATACAACCTCCAAGACCCGGAAACTCACTGGCAAGCAAAGGCTAAAGAGTTTAAAACTATGGCTCTATCCTCCAAGAGTATCTATACAACCGAAAGAAAAGAGAAATGAACTACTGTCGCTAAGGAAGAGTAGAAGGAGACTCTTCAAATTTGCGTATGCAGCAGATGCATACCTCAAGTCTCCTAAAATAGCTCCGCGATCACCGATAGTGTGCCTGATCATATGTACCTAGATCTGCACAACAAAAGTGTGCAAAAGAGTAGCATGAGTACACCACGGCGGTACTCAGTAAGTGCCAAGCCTAACCTCAATGGAGTAGTGATGAGGAAGGTCAGGATCTTACCGAGAATAATAATAAAATAACAGTACAGAATAGTAAAAAAAAAGAAGTAAATAACCTGAAATGACATCAAAGAAACAAAAAAGAAATCACAAGTCACTAGCAACAAACATTAACAAGAAAAATAACATAACAAAGAGTTCCTCAGCTACCGTGGATCTCCGGGAATCGAACCCGCAGTCCACTCATCTCAATAACAGGGATCTCCGGGAATTGAACCTGCAGTCCACTCATCTCAAATACAGGGATCTACGAAAATTGAACCCGCAGTCCACTCATCTCAATAACAGGGACCTCCGGTAATTGAACTTGCAGTCCGCTCATCTCAGTAACAAAGATCTCCGGGAATTGAACCCGCAGTCTGCTCATCGTAGTAACAAGGATCTCCAGGAATTGAATCCGCAGTCCGTAATACAAACCACAATCAAACAAGGAAAAATACTAAGAAAAATGGAATACCCAACTACAATTAACAATTAAATTCTATCCCAACATGTTCCACGTAATTTCAATTAAGCCAAGCATTTAGACAGTTAATTCTATCTAATCATACTCCTCGAACTAACACATGAAAAATCTTGCATTAAACACAGTCAAATATCAAAGATAACACAGTTGAGCAACTCAAGTAAAGTGGATTTTCAACAATTTGCACAAGTACACGCCTGTCACCTCGCGTACAAGGCATTTAATTCAACACATAAGATATCCTAAGGGGAGAGGTCCCCCACACAAGGTTAGACAAGCCACTTACCACGAACCGGTACAAAACCGCTAAGAAACAATGCCCTTGCCATGAGTATCCGACTCCGAGTGGCCCAAATCTATTCAAACCAATTACATAGTGTAAATAACATTGCAAGTAACTAATTACACTGTTAAAATTAAAGCTAAGGCGCAAAAATGGGTAAAATGACCAAATTACCCTCTATCCACCGACTCGAAATCAAAATATTTTTACATTTTCAGAACCATCGTACTCTCACGAGTCTAACCATATAAAAATCTCCCAAATCGGAGGTCAAATTCCCCCTCAAATCATCAAAATTAATTCTAAGAAATTTACCCCTAGTTTCATCCAAAATCCGAAATTAATGGTGGAATTCGAGTTTAGATTAATGGGTAATATCATAAGAGGGTAAGGAATAGTTACCCAATAGTTGCGTCTGAAATTCCCTCTAAAAATCTCCCAAAACCGAGCTATCTAGCTTGAGTTTTTGTAAAAATGGTAGAACCCTCATTTTTGAAATGAAATAATCTGCCCAGGTCCTTTGTTCACTGCGATCACATGAAGTGAGATGCGATCGCGAAGAAGAAAAATTTAGCGGCCTGAAATTGGTCTATGCGATCGCGGTAGGGTGCCATGCAATCGCGTAAGAGGGGAAATTAACACAATGCGATCGCGACTAGGTGCCATGCGATTGCATAAAAGAAGGGCCCAAAGCTACGAAATCGCGGAGCTCAATCATGCAATCGCGATGAAGGAAATCCACCCCCTCCAGAATTACTCTATGCGATCACGGACGGAAGGATGCGATCGCATAGAAGAACACTAGATACCAGCAGTTCAGCAAACCATGAAGTTCCAAAAACCACCCGTTGGGCATCCGAAACACACCCGAGGCCCCCCGAACCTCAACCAAACCTACAAAAATGTCCCATAACATAATTCAAACTTGCTCAAATCCTTAAACCACCCAAAACAACGCCGGAAACACGAATAAATCAAGGATTCAAGCCTATGAACTTTGAATTCTAACCAAACACATTTTCGATCAAAAACCTATTCAAGACTTGTCCGAATGACCTGAAATTTTGCACGAACATCCAAAATGACAAGACGAAGCTACTGCAACTTCCAGAATCCCAAACCAACCCTCGGATAAAAAATTCACTATGGGACCGGAACTTCAACAATTTCAAACTTCGGCATTTTAAGCCTAAATGAACTACGGACCTCTAAATTACATTCCGAACACGCTCTCAACCCCGAAATCAACTAACTGAGCTAATGGAACCATCGGATTTCCATTCCGAGGTCGTCTTCACAGTGTTCAAGATACAGAATATTTTTCAACTATTAAGCTCTCATTTATGGACTAAGTGTCCCAAAACACTCCGAATTCTAGAACCGAACATCCCGACAAACCAAAATAACATAAATGGACTTAGGGAAAGTAGTTAATGGGGGATCGGTGTGTAAATTCCAAAAATGACCGGCCGGTTCGTTACACCCTCCTACACTTAAACATTTGTTCGTCCTCGAACGAGCATAGAAAACATACTTGAGGTAGCAAAGAGATGAGGGCACTAGTTGCGCATATCCTGCTCGGTCTCCCAAGCCGCCTCCTGGGTCGGCTGACCCCGCCACTGGACCTTCACCGAAGCGATGTTATTTGACCTCAACTTTCTGATTTGTCTGTCAAAAATGGCCACCGGCTCCTCAACATATGGGTCACCATGATATCTCCGGATTATAGAAACATGAAATACCAGATGGACTCCGGCTAGGTTGGGAGGTTAGGCAAGCTCATATGCAACCTCCCCAACTCGCCTCAAAGTCTCAAAAGGCCCAATAAATCTCGGACTCACCTTCCCTTTCTTTTCAAATCTCATGATGCCCTTCATGGGCGAGACCCGAAGTAGAACCCGCTCGCCGGCCTTAAATGCCACATCGCGAACCTTCTTGTCCGCATAACTCTTTTGTCTGGACTGGGCTACGCAGAGTCTATCCTGAATCACCTTGACCTTGTCCATCACATCTTGGACCATCTCTGTACCCAATAACTTGGCCTCGCCCGGCTCGATCCAACCCACCGGGGATCTGCATCTCCTATCATATAAGGCCTCATACGGCGCCATCTGTAAGCTGGACTGATAGCTGTTATTATAAGCAAACTCCGCCAGTGGAAAGAAGTAATCCCATGACCCTCCAAACTCAATCACGCATGCACGTAGCATATCCTCCAAAATCTGAATGGTGCGCTCAGACTGTCCATCCGCCTGGGGGTGAAATCCCGTGCTCAGCTCCACCCGAGTGCCTAAGCTCCTGCTGCACGGCTCTCCAGAACCGCGATGTGAACTGTGTGCCTCTGTCTG
Organism: Nicotiana noctiflora; assembly: GCA_032618575.1. NCBI lineage: Eukaryota > Viridiplantae > Streptophyta > Magnoliopsida > Solanales > Solanaceae > Nicotiana > Nicotiana noctiflora. The sequence continues at coordinate 485,004 of JASVEL010000466.1, read as the reverse complement.
AAATGATAGAAACCGGAATACCATGCAACCGGAGGATCTCCCTAATATAAATCTCCGCCAACCGCTCCGATGAATAAGTAGTGCTCACAGGTATGAAATGAGCGGATTTGTTTAGTCGATCCACAATGACCCAAATAGAATCAAACGTCCTCACAGTCTGTGGAAGACTAGATATAAAGTCCATGGTGATGCCCCCCACTTCCATTCCTAGATCTCAATCTGCTGTAGCAATCCACCCGGATGCTGGTGCTCATACTTCACCTGCTGGCAGTTGAGGCACCTTGAAACATATTCAACTATATCCTTCTTCACCTGCCTCCACCAATAGTGTTACCTCAAGTCCTGATACATCTTCGCGGCACCTGGATGGATGGAATACCCCGAGCTATGGGCCTCAGCTAGAATCAACTCTCGAAGATCATCCACATTGGGCACACAAATACGCCTCTGCATCCTCATCACTCTATCATCCCCGATGGTAACATCTCGAGCATCACCACACCGAACTCTATCCTGAAGAATAAGCAAATGAGGGTCATCAAACTGCCACTCCCTGATGTGATCAAATAGAGAAGACCGACAAACCACACAAGCCAGAGACCGACTGGGCTCTGAAAGATCCAATCTAACAAACTTCCTGGCCAAGACCTGAACATCCATCGCGGTAGGTCTCTCTGAGGCTGGTAGATACACCAAAATCCCCAAACTCTCAGCCCGGCGACTCAAGGCATCGACAACCACATTGGCCTTGCCCGAGTGATAAAGAATAGTAATATCATAATCCTTTAAATACTCTAACCATCTCCTTTTACGCATATTCAGGTCCTTCGGCTTAAGCAAGTGCTGCAAACTCTGATGATCAGTGTAAATCTTACAAGGAATCCCATACAAATAATGACGCAAGATTTTCATGGCGTGAACAATGGCAGCTAACTCAAGATCGTGAACATGGTAGTTGTTTTCATGTACCTTCAACTGTCGAGACGCGTAGGCAATCACCGTACTATCCTGCATCAACACTGCTTCAAGTCCAACCCATGAGGCATCACAATAAACTGTAATGGACCCCGAATCGGTAGGCAACATCAAGATTGGGGCCAAAGTTAAAGCTGTCTTGAGCTTTTGGAAGCTCGCCTCACACTCCTATGTCCACTGGAAAGGGGCACTATTTTGTGTCTATCTAGTCATAGGTGCTGCGGTTGAAGAGAACCCCTCCACAAAGAGACGGTAATAACCCACCAAGCCAAGGAAATTACGGATCTCAGTAGCTAAGGAGGGCATGGGCCAACCTTGCACAGCCTCCATCTTCCTCGGATCCACTCGAATACCCTCACTTGACACTACGTGGCCTAGAAATGCCACAGAACTCAGCCAGAACTCAGATTTAGGGAACTTTGCATACAATCTATTCTCCCTCAGAGTTTGAAACATTACTCTTAGGTGCTGCTCATGCTCTTCCCGACTCCGGGAATATACCAAAATATCATCAATAAAAACAATCATGAATGAATCAAGATATGGCCTAAATACATTGTGCATCAAGTGCATGAAAGCTGCTAGGGCATTAGTCGGCCCGAAAGACATAACGAGGAACTCATAATGACCATATCGAGTCCTGAAGGCAGTCTTCGGGAAAATCTGGCTCCCGAATTTTCAACTGATGGTAATCAGAGCGCAAATCAATCTTGGGGAACACCTGTGCGCCCAGAAGCTGACCAAACAAGTCATCAATATGGGGCAAAGGATACCGGTTCTTCACGATAACTTGGTTCAATTGGAGATAGTCAACGCACATACGCATAGAACCGTCTTTCTTCTTCTTCACAAACAACACAGGAGCACCCTAAGGAGAAATGCTGGGTCGAATGAAACCCTTACCCAACAACTCCTGTAATTGATCCTTCAACTCCTTCAACCCAGGAGGAGCCATGTGATATGGGGGAATGGAAATGGGCTGAGTGCCCGGCAAAAAATCAATACCAAAATCGATATCTCTATCGGGCGGCATGCCCGGAAAATCAACTGGAAACACATCGGGGAAATCTCGTACCCATTGGGACTGAACTAATAGAAGGGGTGTTGTCACATCTCCCTTTTCACTACCTTTTTGGTTTTCCTGAATAACGAGAATAAGGTATACCTCGCTAATTATAAATATCCCGGGAAGGGATATAATAACAACGAGGAAGGAGTTTTTCCAATTTAAGGACAATCGGTTCGGGATTTTATTAAAATTTTCAGAGTCACCACTTGGGAAAATAATGGTGTCCCAAGTTACCGATTAATCCCGAATCCGAGGAAGTTGACCCTGTTTAAAAGTCTGCGCAACAAGAAATCCGGATAAGGAATTATGTTAACCCAGGAAAGGTGTTAGGCACTCCCGGATTCCGTGATTTCAGCATGGTCGCTCAACTATCATTCTTAATTTTAATTGATTTCACTATATGTTTTTAACAATGTGTACGTGTTTCACTTTAAATATTTTACAAATTGCGACGTTGCGAAAATGTATCTCGAGTCACACCGCAACCTGTACGCCTGTGACTTTTAACACGTATCGGCTTCACCGGGATTTAGGAGTTGAGTCACATTGGATGTGCACTCGTATTAGGGAAAGTACATTTTAGAATCGTGCCTATATCGTTTAACGGCTTGTTATTCTTTTGGAAAGACCATGGAATTTACTAACGATCTTCCCGAATCTATCACATTATTATTAGTTTATATGGGGGCCCGCTTATTTGTTTTCACACGAGGCTCGTCCCATTCGATTTTTATAGTCCAATCCTAAAGAATTCTATATTTTCTACTATTGGTTTTTCCTTAGTTATTTTAATTACATTATAATTTCGGAAGTAAGTCTAGGCCTTATCATTTTATATTATTGCGCCTGGACTCTTGGGCTTGCATTCAGCAAACTAATCCGTGTATCTGGGTTTCAGAAAACCAGATTGTGCTGAAGCCTTTATTCAGAAGCCCAGTTTTAAATTGAATCAGATCCGGGCCTGCGCTATTCATTAGGTCCAGACCAAACGAGTTAAAGAGGGAGAAACAGAACTGAAAACATAATAATGCACAGATGCTTGAAATAAACAAGAAGAATCAATTCAAATTATATTATTTATGAAGAGAATCAACAGTATAGTATCAATTTTGAATTATCACTGTCTAACACTAATCGAATGTGAATATTTAAACTACTTTTCTTCATATTTTTTGTCAACAAATTATTTAACTAATTAGACAGGATTATTACAGATTAGAATTAACATACTATTATTTAACTAGGTAAAACAAGATTATCACTTAACATTTCACTAATTATAACTCATACTCTTCTAATTATCAGAGGCTAATTGTATTAGAATAGTAGGCTGATTGTGTAACGATTTTGATTAGTCACATGATTATTAGCTTCGTGTTTGACTACTGGTTTTACTCTATATCATTTCCAATCACTCTCAAATTATTTAAGATGAACAAATGGATATCAAACTAAACAACATCCTAATTCAGAGTGTCGTTATGGTTATATGTCTGTTATGAGCCTGTTTTCAAAGCTATGTGAGTTAGTTTGAACTAATTAACCTATTTTTAAAATAAGCTAACTGATTACGATTACTACTACTCTAATCTACATTCTATTCTATTACATTGTCTTTCAGCATCATCTCATGCTTCATATGTATTACTTATACAGCCATTTTCCTATCAAATTACACAACATCTATTTGTATGATAAAATGAAAACAAATAACAGAAACAATCTCAAAAATTAATTAATGCCATTCATTTCTTCGAATCAACTGCAGTTACATGCTTGAGTAGTAGCTGTGTACATGATTCAGCAAAAGAACTCTATGAGTCTAAGGGAAGCAAGTGAAAAAAATAATCAGTTGATCATAGCAGCAAAACACAGCAGCAGAGTTGAATCAACAATACAAGCACAGCAATCACAGTTGAATCAACACAGTCGAACAGAGATTTAAGTTCAGCAAACAGCAATCCAATAGCAAAAAACTTGAAGAAACCCAGTAGAGTCCAACAGAATAAGAGTAATAGAGAACTCTAATTGAGCTTCAGCACAGTGCTCGACCAAACACCCAGCAATCACTCAAAAAATATGATAGTTTTTCTATTAATTTTCAGAAGTTTTCTCTGAATTCTAAGAATCCAACCCCTATTCAGGCTTAATTAAAGCCTATTTATAGGTGTGAGAGGTGAAATTTTGAGAGGGAAATTTGAAAATCTTATTCCGAATGCCCTCCCCTTAATTCTTTTATTTATGTCACGACCCAAATCCGGTCGTGATGGCGCCCAAAATCAAGCTAGGCCAGCCAGACCAACAAACATTTTTCACAAATAATATCAGTCCCAAATGGACAACTCGAGAAGAATATATGAGTCACAGAAACTCCAATAATAATAATACGAATAGAATACGGAGAAGTGCGAAAACAACTAACACTCCCAAAGATCTGGAGTTACAAGTCTAGAGCCTCTAAACAAAACCGAACAGTGATAGAGAAAACTGTATAAAATACACAATCTGAACATAAAGTAATAACTGGAAAGAGATGAGAAGCTAGGTTCTGCGAACGTCGCAGCTACCTCAGCAACTCGATATGACTCTGTAAAAGCTGGAATGCTCGTCTACTTCTCCCGAGTACCTGAATCTGCACACAAAGGTGCAGGGAGTAGGGGTGAGTACTAATTACTCAGTGAGTAATAAATATATACAAGTAGCTGAAAGCAAGAAATCCACAGAATACCACAAAATGAAGCTAAACTACAGTCCGATCCTCCTACGAACTAGCAACAATAGTACAATACAATTATCACAGATAATTCAACAGATAAATATGCAATGCAATGCACATAACCGCTACGGCGTGTAGCCCGATCCATTTAACATCGACGACGCTCACTGGAGTGTGTACAGACTCCAGAGGGGCTCCTACAGCCCAAGCGCAATACCGCTGCGGCGTGCAGCCTGATCCTCATATAAACCATTGCGGCGTGCAGCCCGATGCATCCTCAGTCCACAACAAAGCATATAAGTCACACAATAGCCCAAATTATTTATTTCGAGGTTCCAATTCATAAATTATGAAAATACTTTAACTTATATTTAATTTTCCCGAAAATAGGTGACATAACATTTCAATACGGTGATTTCAAACCAGGACTGAATTAAGCAAGTATAGCGATCACATATATAACTATCCCCTAGGGATACTACAGGTCGGCACAAGGCCCCAAACACGGCTTACAGCCCACAATTATATCAAACACAGTGTTTTTCAACCACAAATATCATATTATACTCATTTGGGATGGACTAAGTCTCAATCCCCAGTCACAATCAATCCCGCACCTGCCACGGGGTTCGAGCCACGCCCTACTAGTGTCACAATGTGCTAAGCCGGGGTTTCGAACCCTCAGGCTACCATATACACAAACTACTCACCTCTAGTCGGTCGTAGACTCGTCCGCAATGCCTTTTCCTTTGGAATTCGCTGCCTCGTGCATAGAATCTAGTCAAACCACAACATTTATATCAAATACGGGCCAAAGAATCATAACCCAATTCAATTTACACGAAATACGCATAAACGCACTAAGTTGGTAAAACCCGACCCCAGGCTCACTGTTCGAAAAATTCCTAATTAGTACCAACGCGATACTCATCTCGCCACGAGTCCGTGCATATAAAAATTTATCAAAATCGGAGTTTGAATGGCCTTTCAAAAGTCAAATTTTCTTTTTCAATACCTAGGCCATAATTCATCACAGTTTCTACCCAAATTCATGAAGTTTGATATTAATTCTACCATAAAGTTGTGTTTTTGAGTTAAGAAACTTACCTCCGATGAATACCCGATGAATTCCCAGCGTTTTCTAGTGAGTTTCTCTCTCTAGGGCTCAAAATTTGTGTTTTTGGTGAATGAACCCACGACTGGCCTGTTCTGGAATTTAATTCACCGCCAGGCGATTTTACTCTACGCGTTCGCGATAGAGCTCACACGTCCGTGATGCCCAACTCCAGTTTACTCTTCGAGAACGCGACGCCTCCTACGCATTCGCGAAGAACCAATTCCTAGCCGCCCAGATTTCTTCTCCGCGAACGCGTCTCCCCCTCACGCGAACGCGATGGTCTCCATCTTTCTCCTACGCAAATGGGACCTCGAGAGATGTGAACGGGAAGCTCAACCCAATTTGGCCTACGAAAATGCGACGGCCTGATCGCGAACGCAATTCCTTAGACAGGCCTGCCTTCGCGAACGCGACCTTGGCCACGAGAACGCGAAGGCTTAATGCCTGCTGCACAAACTTGCAATTTTCTGCAGTTTTTCTCTAAGTTCCAAATGCCCGGATGATGGTCAGAATTCATCCCGAGGCCCCCGAGACCCCCAACGAAAACCACCAACATACTCCAAAATACGATACGGACTTGTTTCAATCATAAAAACACCATCCTAAACATCAAAATCACCATTTTCACACGGATTCAAGCCTAAGTTTCTTCAAAACTTCCGAAACTAACATTCAATCCAAAACCCGAATAAACGACGTCCGGATGACCTGAAAATTTGCAGATATATCCAAAATCACATAACGAAGCTACAGAAATTGTCGGAATTCCATTCTGACCCCGGATCAAAATCTCGCCTACCGCTCGGATTTCGTCAAAATTCAACTTTAGCCAATTCAAGCCTAAAACTACACCGGACCTCCGAATTCGATTCCGATTGCTCTCCTAAGTCATAAATGATCCCCCGAAACTAGTCGAATCATCATAATTCAATTCCGAGCTATGTAACTCACTGGTCAACATTCGGTTGACTTTTCCAAACTATCCTTTTCATAAAGAGGTATATGACCTCATTTTTGTCTAAATTCCTTCCGATTTGCTTCTAACTTTCCAAAAGCATATAAATAAGCATATTGAAGTGTTAAATGAAGAAAACGGGGCGATAACTCCCGTAACGACAAGTCGGGTCGTTACATTCTCCCCAACTTAAACAAACGTTCGTCCGCGAGCGGGTTAAGAAACATACCTGGAGTATCAAATAAGTGTGGATATCTGTGCCGCATCTCTTATTCGGTCTCCCAAGTTGCTTCCTCCACGGGATGACCTCTCCACTGCAATTTCACTAAAGCTATGTCCTTGGATCTCAGCTTACGAACATGTCGGCCCAAAATGGCTACCGGCTCCACATCATAGGTCAAGTCCTCATCTAACTGTATCGTGCTGAAGTCTAACACATGCGACGAGTCTCCAAAATACTTCCGAAGCATAGATACATGGAATACCGGGTGAACTCCCGAAAAACCGGGTGGCAAAGCAAGCATATAGGCCACATCCCCAACTTTCCTAAGCACCTCAAAAGGTCCAATGAACCTTGGGCTCAACTTTCCTTTCTTTCCAAACCTCATAACGCCCTTCATAGGCGAAACCTTCAGCAACACCTTCTCACCTACTGAATAAGACACATCTCGGGCCTTCCGGTCCGCATAACTCTTCTGACGCGACTGAGCTGTGTGAAGTCTCTCCTGAATCACCTTTACCTTGCTCGCCGGGCTCAAACCAACCGACTGGGGACCTACACCGCCTCCCAAATAAAGCTTCATACGGTGCCAACTGAATGCTGGACTGATAGCTATTGTTAAGAGTGAACTCTGCAAGAGGCAAGTAATCAGCCCATGATCCACCGAAATCAATGACACAAGCACGCAACATGTCCTCCAGTATCTGAATAGTACGCTCAGATACTACCCATCCGTCTGTGGATGAAATGCTATGCTCAACTCTACCTGTGAACCCAACTCTCGCTGAAATGTCCTCCAGAACTAAGAAGTGAACTGGGTACCTCTGTCTGATATGATAGAAATGGGAACTCCATGCAATCTCACAATCTCGCGGATGAATATCTCCGCCAGCCGCTCCGATGAGTATGTAGTACACACTGTAATGGAGTGAGCTGACTTGGTCAGCCTATCCACAACCGCCCAAACTGAATAAAACTTCCTCGCTGTCCGAGGGAGTCCACTAACAAAGTCCATAATGATCCTTTCCCACTTCCACTCGGGGATATCAATACGCTGGAATACACCACCAGGTATCTGATGCTCATACTTGACCTGCTGACAGTTTAGGCACTGTGCTACATGATTCACAATATCTTTCTTCATCTTTCTCCACTAGTAATGCTGTCTCAAATCTTGATACATCTCTGCAGCACCTGGATGAATAGAATACCGCGAGCTGTGGGCCTCCTCTAATATCACCTCACGAAGGCCATCAACATTGGGCACACATATCCGGCTCTACATCCGCAACACACCATCACTATCAATAGTGACATCTTTGGCATCATCATGCTGAACTCTGTCCTTAAGGACGAGTAAGTGTGGATCATCATACTGGCGCTCTCGAATACGGTCATATAAAGAAGACCGAGCTACCACGCAGGCCATAAGCCGACTGGGCTTAGAAATATCTGGTCTCACCATTTGATTAGCTAACGCCTGAACATCAACTGCAAGGGGTCTCTCCCCAACTGGAATGTACACCAAGCTACCCATACTAATAGCCTTCCGGCTCAATGCATCGGCCACTACATTGGCCTTCCCGGGATGGTACAAAATGGTAATATCATAATCCTTAAGCAATTCAAGCCATCTCCGCTGCCTCAAATTGAGATCTTTCTGCTTAAACAAATGCTGAGGGATGCGGTGGTCTGTATATACATCACAAGATACACCATACAAGTAATGCCTTCAAATCTTCAAGGCATGAACAATAGTAGCTAACTCCAAATCGTGAACAGGGTAATTCTTCTCGTGGGGCTTTAGCGGACGAGAAGCATATGCAATAACTCTACCCCTCCTGCATCAATACACAACCGATCCCAACTTTGGAAGCATCACAATATACCGTATAAGACCCTGAAGCTAATGGCAACACAAGTACCGGAGCTGTGGTCAAAGCCGCCTTGAGCTTCTGAAAGCTCTCCTCACATTCATCAGACCACACAAATAGAGCATTCTTCTACGTCAACTTCGTCAAAGGTGAAGCAATAGATGAGAAACCCTAAACAAACCTGCGGTAATAGCCCGCCAAGCCGTGGAAACTCCGAATCTCAGTAGCTGAGGAAGGCCTGGGCCAATTCTACACCGCCTCGACCTTCTGTGGGTCAACCCGAATATTATCACTAGATACTACATGTCCCAAAAAAGTCATAGTATCAAGCCAGAATTCACATTTAGAGAATTTTGCATAAAGCTTTTCTTCTCTCAACCTCTACAATACTACCCTCAAGTGTTATGCACGCTCCTCTTAGGTGCGTGAATACACCAGGATATCATCAATAAACACGATCATGAAAAAATCAAGGTATGGCCGAAATACACTATTCATCAAGTGCATGAATGCATCTGGGGCATTAGTCAGCCCAAAAGACATCACCAGAAACTCATAGTGCCCATATCTCGTTTTGAACGCTGACTTCATAATGTCTGAATCCCTAATCTTCAACTGATGATAACCCGATCGAAGATCAATCTTAGAGAATACGCTAGCTCCCTGGAGCTAATCAAACAAGTCCTCAATACGAGGCAATGGGTACTTATTCTTCACTGTTACCTTGTTCAACTGCCTATAATCAATGCACATTCTCATTGTGCCATCTTTCTTCTTCACGAACAACACCGGTGCACCCCAACATGACACACTCGGGCGAATGAAACCCTTATCTAAGAGTTCCTGAAACTGTTCTTTCAACTCTTTTAACTCGGTGCCATGCGATAGGGAGAAATAGAAATGGGCTGAGTGCCCGATACCAAGTCAATACCAAAATCAATAATCCTGTCAGGCGGCATGCCCGGCAGTTCTGCTGGAAATACATCGAGGAAATCCCTTACAACGAGGATCAAATCTAGACTGGGTATCTCAGCCTCAACATCTCTAATGAAGGCCAAATAAGATAAACAACCCTTCGTAATCATTCGTTGGGCCTTTATATAGGAAATCACCCTGTCGGACACATAATCAGTCAAGCCACGCCACTCGATCCTCGGATTACCTGGAATAGCTAGTGTGACTGTCTTGGCATGACAGTCCAGAATCGCATGATAAGGAGATAACCAATCCATTCCTAGAATCACATCGAAATCCACCATGCCCAATAGCAACAAGTCAACGCGGGTCTCCAGACCCCCAATAGTAATAAGACAGGATCGATATACCTGATCCACAACAACAGTATCCCCCACCGGGGTAGACACATGCATGGACAGGGCAAGAATACCACGGGTCATACCCAAATGATGTGCAAAATATGAAGAAACATAGGAATAGGTGGATCCAAGATCAAATAAGCCAGAAGCATCCCTGTGGCAGACTGAGATAATACCTAAAATGACAGCATCTGAGGCACTAGCATCCTTCCCATCCGGAAGAGCATAGAAACGAGCCCGGCCTCCGCCAGTACGATCCTCGCCCCTAGGGCGACCTCTGGCCACCTGGCCACCACTACCTAGCTGACTGTGCTGGTGCGGAAGAAATAAGAGTAGAAGACGAGGGCTGATCCCTCTGCTAAGACCGCCTACGAAGCCACTGAGGACACTCTCTCTTGATATGGCCCAATTCGCCACACTCAAAACAACGGCCTGAGGATGGAAGAAGGGGCTGCTGAGGACCCCTCGCTGCAGATGAATCCTGTGCCGAAGAAGCAGGAGCAAAGCTCTGAGCTGGAAGAGCACTCAATGCAGGCTGACTCTGCTGACGACCCTGCTAAACCTGATGACCCTGATGGCCCTGACGACCACGATCTGATGAAGCTCCACTGGACTCTGCATGTCCTGACTGATGAGATCTGAATGAACGACCCCTACTATACTGAGGCTGGCCCCTAGACGGAGCACCACTATAACTACCAATACCACGAGGCCTCTTAGCCTCTCTCTCCTTACGCTCTCTGCAACGATCTGTCTCAATATGACGGGCAGCATCAACCACCTCCTCAAAGGTAACTGCTGAAGCCCTCTCTCCGGTCATCAATATACGGATGGGATAGATAAGACCATCTATTAATCTCATGATCCTCTCTCTGTCCGTCGGAATCATCCATATGGCATGACGGGCTAGTTGTGTGAATCTCAACTCATACTGAGTAACCGACATATCCCCCTGCAGCAGCCACTCAAACTGACGACGTAGCTCCTCTCTCTAGGACTGAGGCATATACTTCTCCAAAAATACGATGGAGAACTGCTGCCAAGTGAGTGCCCCAGCAGGCCTACGCCTCTCAAAATCCTCCCACCACTGAAATGCTGGACTTGTGAACTGAAAAGTGGTGAAAGCAACGCCACTGGACTCTAGAATACCCGCGGTGCGAAGCATGCGCTAACAATTGTCAAGAAAACCCTGGGCGCCCTCGCCCTCAGCACCACCGAATGCCGGAGGTTGTAGCCTCTCAAACCTCTCCAAACGACGTTGCTCATCATCGGGCATAACTGGAACCACATGAGCAGGAGCTGGTGCAACAGGTGCAGCTGGCTGAGCTGGAGCTACCCCAGGTGCCTGAATACCCTGAACTATCGGCTCGGGTGTGCGAGCCACGGGGGTCTGATTCCCTCCCCCTGCCTGTGAAGAAGCTGTTGTCGTAGAGGCTACAACCACTTGAGCCAAGCCATGCATACTGAGAGAATCTGGGCCAAAGTCTCCTGAAGACCCGGTATCTCAATAGAAACTGTCGGTGCCTAAACTTGAGCTGCTGGAGCATCTGCAGCTGGAACCTGATCTTGAACCTGGGCTACCGGTGCTGGAATCTGACCCTGAGTCTGGTCAGCTGGTGGGTCAGCAGGTGCTAGTACTGCTGCCCTATCTCTACCATAACCACGACCTCTGGGTGCCAATGGTGGTCGTCCGCCACGTCCACTAGCACGTGTTCTCGCTATCTGCGAGAGAATAGAATATGGAAAAATTTTGTTTCACGATAACACAAACATCACGATATGAATCTAAGAAAAGTGAGGTTTTTCCTAAAGTATCTGTAGCCTTCCGAGGATAGATACGGACGTCTACATACCGATCCGCGAAAGCCTACTAAACCGGCTTGTTACTCGCGAGTCCTAGTAACCTAGGCTCTGATACCAACTTGTCACGACCCAAATCCGGTCGTGATAGCGCCCAACAATCAAGCTAGGCCAGCCAGGCCAACAAAAGTTTTTCACAAATAATATCAGTCCCAAATGGACAACTCAAAAAGAATATATGAGTCACAGAAACTCCAATAATAATAATACGAACAAAATACTGAGAAGTGCGAAAACAACTAACACTCCCAAAGATCTGGAGTCACAAGTCTAGAGCCTCTAAACAAAACTGAACAATAGTAGAGAATACTATATAGAAGTACTCAAATCTGATCATAAAGTAACAACTGAAAAGAGATAAGAAGCTAGATTCTACGAACGTCGGCAGCTACCTCAGCAACTCGATATGACTCTGCAAAAGCTGGATTGCTCGTCTACTTCTCCTGAGTACCTGAATCTGCACACAAAGGTGCAAGGAGTAGGGGTGAGCACTAAGTACTCAGTGAGTAATAAATATATACGAGTAGCTGAAAGCAAGAAATCCACAGAATACCACAAAATAAAGCTAAACTACAGTCCGATCCTCCTACGAACTAGCAACAACAGTACAATACAATTATCACAGATAATTCAATAGATAAAGATGCAATGCGATGCACATAACCGCTGCGGCGTGTAGCCCGATCCATTTAACGTCGACGACACTCACTAGTATTGTGTACAGACTCCGGAGGGGCTCCTACAGCCCAAGCGCAATACCGCTGCGGCGTGCAGCCCGATCCTCATATCAACCGCTGCGGCGTGCAGCCCGATCCATCCTCAGTCCATAACAAGCATATAAGTCACACAACATCTCAAATTATTTATTTCCGGGTTCCAATTCATAAATTATGAAAATACTTTAACTTATATTTAATTTTCCCAAAAATAGGTGACTTAACATTTCAATACGGTGATTTCAAACCAGGACTGAGATAAGTGATTAAGCAAGTATAGCTATCACATATATAACTATCCCCTAGGGATACTACAAGTTGGCACAAGGCCCCAAACACGGCATACATCCCACAATTATATCAAACATAGTGTTTTTCAACCATAAATATCATATTATATTCATTCGGAATGGACTAAGTCTCAATACCCAGTCACAATCAATCCCGCACCTTCCACGGGGTGCGAGCCTCGCCCTACTAGCATCACAATGTGCTAAGCCGGGGTTTCAAACCCTCAGGCTACCATATACACAAACTACTCACCTCTAGCCGGTCGTAGACTCGTCCGCAATGCCTTTTCCTTTGGAATTCACTGCCTCGTGCGTAGAATCAAGTCAAACCAGAACATTTATATCAAATACGGGCCAAAGAATCATAACCTAATTCAATTTACATGAAATACGCATAAATGCACTAAGTTGGTAAAACCCGACCCCGGGCCCGTTGTTCGAAAAATTTCGAAATTAGTACCAACGTGATCCTCGTCTAACCACGAGTCTGTGCATATAAAATTTATCAAAATCGGAGTTCGAGTGGCCTTTCGAAAGTCAAATTTTTGTTTTCAATACCTAGGCAGTAATTCTTCACAGTTTCTACCCAAATTCATGAAGTTTGATGTTAATTCTACCATAAAGTTGTGTTTTTGAGTCAAGAAACTTACCTCCGATGAATACCCAATGAATTCTCAACATTTTCCCGTGAGTTTCTCTCTCTACACCTCAAAATTTGTGTTTTTGGTGAATGAACCTGCGACTGGCCTGTTCTGGAATTTAATTCACTGCCAGGCGATTTTACTCTACGCGTGCGCGATAGAGCTCACGCGTCCGTGATGCCCAACTCCAGTTTACTCTTCGCGAACGCGACGCCTCCCACACATTTGCGAAGAGCAAATTCCCAGCCGCCTAGATTTCTTCTGTGCGAATGCGTCTCCCCCTCACGTGAACGCGATGGTCTCCATCTTTCTCCTACACGAACGCGACCTCCAGGGACGCGAACACGAAGCTCAACCCAACTTGGCCTATGCAAACACGATGGCCTGATCGCGAATGCAATTCCTTAGCCAGCCTTGCCTTCGCGAACGCGACCTAGGCCACACGAACGTGAAGGCTTAATGCCTCCTGCACAAACCTGCAATTTTCTGCAGTTTTTCTCTAAGTTCCAAATGCCCGGATGATGGTCCGAATTCATCCCGAGGCCCCCGGGACCCCAACGAAAACCACCAACATACTCCAAAACACGATACGCACTTGTTCCAATCATAAAAACGCCATCCTAAACATCAAAATCAACATTTTCACATGGATTCAAGCCTAAACTTCTTCAAAACTTCTGAAACTAACATTCAATCCAAAATCTGACCAAACGACGTCCGAATAACCTGAAAATTTGCAGAAATATCCAAAATCACATAATGAAGCTATAGAAATTGTCAGAATACCATTCTGACCCCCGGAACAAAATCTCACCTACGCTCGGATTTCGCCAAAATTCAACTTTAGCCAATTCAAGCCTAAAACTACACCGGACCTTCGAATTTGATTCAGATTGCTCTACTAAGTCATAAATGATCCCCCAAAACTAGTCGAATCATCAGAATTCAATTCCGAGCTATCTAACTTACCGGTCAACATTCGGTTGACTTTTCCAAACTATCATTTTCATAAAGAGGTATATGACCTCATTTCTATATAAATTCCTTCCGATTTGCTTCTAACTTTCCAAACGCATATAAATAAGCATATTGAAGTGTTAAATGAAGAAAACAGGGTGATAACTCCCGTAACGACAAGTCGGGTCATTATAATTTATTACAGATTGGTACTCATTTTCATATTCAAAATGCCTTCCAGCCCTTGCTGGAAGGTTTTAGGGGGATCTATTGGCTTCTATTAGGGGCTTATTACTATAGTACCCTCACTTGGTAAGGTTATGAACCATTAAGCGCTCTTATTGAGTCTATTTTACCCTTTGTTTTGTGCATTATTGCAGAAATACTAGGCCTGAAAGTCTAATTTGTCCCTATAGGCTCTATTAAATCTATAATTATGCCATTTTTATTCCTTTTAATACCCTTGTTATTACCTAGTATTTACCCGACCTATCCAAGGTCTGGGTGTACAACTTTTATGCATTATTTAACTGCTGGCCAGTTATTACAAGTCATTTAAGACTTAGCCAGAATTTAACCTTGATTTTCTTTCAATTTTAGCCTCTTTTAAGAGGTAACCTTTTATTATTGCCTATTAACTTGAATTGCAGGATTAGCCTGGTTATTTCCTAAGTCTAAACCTTTTCAGAATTAGCCAGTCCAGTGTTTGGACTTAGCTTTGCAAAATTAGTCACTTTTATTATTATTAGAATAGCCATTTAGACTTGAGCTTAGGAATTACAGAATTGGCCAGTTTCAGAATTAGCCACTCTTTAAACTATTTCAATTGTAGCCATTTCTAGATCATTTTCAATATTAGTCAATTAACATACTTAAACATTAGCCTTTTATCTAATTAACTATCTATCACAGCTATAACCAATACCCCTAAAGCATAATAAGACTAATTGTAGTCTAAAACATGAATTTATCATAAATATAGCCTACTTATATCAATTTGCACACATAGCCATAATCTGAAATCATTTATCATTTAATCAAAACTCAGAGAGAAATTTGATAATGGTTGAATTTCAATTAAACTATTCGCAACTCAGATTCAAGCTGAACATAACAATTTAACATAAGGAAACATACCCAGAATACATTCATGTTTAGACTGACAAGAAACCCTGAAAGGCTCGAGTATACTAATCGAGTGTAATGAACAGGATCGATAACAGAGTAGTGATAGCATGTTATTAGAAAAGAATATTAGAAGATGAGATAGTAAAAACAGGAAACATATAAAAGATAATTAGAAGATAAAAGCAAAAGAGATTCTAATAACTAGTCATGCAAACATACTAATTACGATTAATCAAAGAAACATAATATTCACAGAAATCATGCTAAAGAACCAAAACAGAAACAGACAAGGGAAAGGGGACTTAGCTTGCAGGAACTGTCTCCTGAGCTTCCCCGTTCTTTTCTTTCTTTTCTTGTTCTTTTTCTTTTTTTCTTTTTCTTTTTCCAGTTTCTCAAACTTCAAATATTTGAAGTCTTTATTTTCCGATCAAATTTGTTTTCTTGGTTTTTTGGGTAGAGAAGAGTGTTTAGGAAGACACAAGGGTGTGTTTTGGGGTAGGATGTTGTTTGGTGGCTTGCCGGAGTTAGGGTTCCGACTGATTAAGTTTGAAGATTCGAGGGGTTATAATGAGATTTGAAGGAAAACAAGTATGTGGGGTTAAAGATCTATGCATGGTGGTCCAGTGGTGTAAATTTGGACAGCTATTTCATGGGTTAGTGGTCACCGGAGAAGATTTCTGGTGGCTGGCGTTTCAAGGACAAGGGACTTTTGGGGTTTCTTTGATGTTTCAAGGTAGTCTTGTGTAAAGAAGGAAGAAGAGGAGGGTTTTGAGGTTAAGAATGGCCGGAGATGGCCATGGACGTCGGCCAGTCTCCATGGCCGTTGATGGAGAAGGAGGAGGTGAATGAGATGAAGAGAGGCTGGCTAGGGTTTTGTAAAGTAACGAAATGGCTGGTCTCTGAAGAGACCAATCCTTTTATACTCCTAACGCTTTGGCTGATCCTGGCCCTTGGATCAGCCTTGATCAATAGCCAGGATCTAAAGGTTAAAATACTGTGCCGTTTGGTTTTAATTGGAGAAGGATTGATCTCCGTTCTATCTTTCTAAATGGACGGCCAGGATTGCCTAGACAAAGCTGCGTCGTTTGGTTTTATTTCAGCTATTCAAAATGGACCGTCTGATTAAATATATGAACCGCCAGGATTGATTTCTATATAAGAATTGGACCGGATTCTTTAATCTTCTGGGATAATACATTTTGGGCTTGTAACATTTGGCCCAATTTTGTATTTTGTGTATTTTCATGTATTTTAATAATTTGTTTATGTATTTTTTTTGTTGTATTTCATTTTTCCTTTTTGTATTCTTTTTCAATTATTAATTCTCTTTTAATTTCTTATTTTCTCTAATTTTTCTAATAGTTTTTGACATTTTTTGCTATTTTTCTTTAATTTTCGGTAGTATTTGTATTTTTGATTTTCTCTTAATTCCTTTATTTTGTGAAATTTTATCATTAGCCTATTTTTTTAATTTTCTAATTTTCATTTCTAATTGTTCAATCACACAAATACACTTTATTTCAATCAGACATGTAATGGCAAACAAAAATATTATTTATTTTAATTTTGGAATTTTATTGCTTAGGGCAAAAATCACGTGCTCACAGCTGCCCCTCTTTGCTTTGGAACACGAAGAGTTTTAGTGCAAAGACAAGTGAGAAATAATGAGAGATTTTTGCCCACTAGCATATTCCGTGAGAAGCATTTTGAAAAACCTTTTGACCGCACCCTTGCCTTAGAGGTTGCCTACATATCCTGGGCTAAACAGGAATCGGGTCAGTGTAGTTCGGGAAGGTCTGGTAGTTTGAAACTACCAAAACTTTGCTGCTACATTGCTATTGCTATGACCACTGACTTACTCCTTATTACACCAGGGATAAAATGTAAAATGAAGAAGCTATTCTAAGCTATGATCCTACGAATTACAATGATTCCTATCTACTTATTGTCTTCTTATTCTTCCTTGTTTTTTCCTGATTTTTCATCTCTTATGCTATCATCCTTCTTTTTTTTTGTTGATTTTTTATTTTCTTTCTCTTGCCTTTGATATATTGCTTCTTTCCCTTCGGTGTGACTTCCAATTGTATTTCCTGCTTCTGAGTTGATACCTGCTTAAAACAAAACAAAGCAACGAAACTTTCCCTCTGCCCCATTGCGGGCTTTTCTCATGTTACGGTGTTACTCATGTTAGATAAAAAAAAATTAAAATTTGCAGAAATTAAAATTGCAGAAATATATTCCCTTGTTATACAGGTGGGCGCCTGAATAGAAATTAAAAATTGCAAAAACGTATTCCCTTGTTATACAGGTGGGCGCCTGAACAAAAATTAAAATTGCAGAAATGTATTCCCTTGTTATACAGGTGGGCGCCTGATGCATGAAAATGAAATGCAGAAAAATATTCCCTTATTATCCAGGTGGGCGCCTGATGCATGAAAATGAAAATGCAGAAAAATATTCCCTTGTTATCCAGGTGGGCGCCTGATGCATGAAAATTAAATGGAGAAAATATTCCCTTGTTATCCAGGTGGGCGCCTGATGCATGAACATGAAAATGCAGAAATATATTCCCTTAGTTTGATAAGGGGTATGTGTTGTTGAAAAAACTGATACCTTCTTGCTGTTTTTCGGTAGTTTTTCTTGCTTGACTGAGTGAGTTCTCCTCTACGGATTCCACCTTTTATTGATGTTCTATTTTTTTCGTGTTTTTCTTTTCCACATTGCTCACATTCACTTTAAAGTAATTAGTGAAAGTTTGAATCTTGTTGTTCCTGTCTAAATCAGAGAACAATTTTATTAATTATAAAACACTGGCAATTGGCATTTTGCTGACTTTGTTTCTGTTGCCTTCCTCTTCTTGCTTTATTCTGCTATGCAGCCTTTCGCCAGATTTCCTCTATAATCCTCTTTTTGTCTTTCTTTTGTTCCTTTTTTCATTTTCTTTGGCTTTGATTGCCGTCCTTCTTTATTTTCTCTCTTTTTCTCTTTTCATTTTTTTCGACCCAACGTTATTTCACCTCTTAACAAGAGAAGCTCGTAGTTAGCCTTCAATGGGAATATTGGGTTTTTAATCAATGAAATGCAGAAACAAATGAATTTCAAAATAGGGTATGGGTGATTTGGAGTAAAGAGAGAACTTATCTGGGTATGACGGCTGATTCCTCTGACCATGCCATGTATTTAACTCCGACCCAGTCTGTCCAATTGAATTTTCATTATTTCAACTCCAACTTTCTTTCAACCCAAACCAATCTTGTTTTTTGTTATTTTTCTTTTCCTCAAAATAGTCCTCACAGTCGCCTTACAGTGCCGGTTAAGGTTTTCACCGATAAGACTCTCTTATTTATTTCTCTCAAACTCACAATCGCCTTACAGTGCCGGTTAAGGTTTTCACTCATAAGACTCTCTCATTTTTATTCTCTCAATCACACAATCGCCTCATGGTGCCGGTTAAGGTTTTCACCGATGAGACTCTCTCATTTTTTTTTCTAAACCACCGGCACTGTCCATGCCCTGTTTTCCTTTATTCTCATTGTATTGTCATTTTCTTGAAATTGATTAGAAGGTCTTTCTTTGGACCGTAATGTGGCTTTTGGATGGGTTCAGAAAAAAGGGTATAAAAAAAACTCAAAATTTCACGAGGGTTCAAAAATATTTACAACTTTTGGAACCATAAACATAACTTATGCCCCAGGTTCAATATGTGGGGAAATTTTGGATTTTTTATTATTGTGACTGAACCTCCGTGAGGCTGCCTACGTACCATTTCGGGATCAAGTCAAACGTAGTTCAAACTACGTCTATACTCATTTTGACTTTTTCCCGATTTTTCTTTTTGTCTTTTGTATGCATTTTCTTTTGTTTGCATTTTGCTTTTTTTTTTCTTTTCTCTCTTTTTGTCTCTTTTTTTTCATCATTTTCCCTTTTTTTTTTCTCTTGCATCATGAAGAAATTCCGAGAGAGGGATATGAAAGAATTGAACAAATAAGGCTCAACGGGGATGTCAATGGATAAAGTGTTTGGATAAAGAATAGAATTCCTTTATCATTTCAATTCCAAAATCACGACAAATACAATTATACAAATAAAAAGGAATCATACATAATATCTCTTGACTGCATCTTAATTGATAGCAGTCTCTACGCATTTTCCTTCAATATCTGTCAGATATAGGGCTCCATTGGACAATACCCGTGATACCATGAACGGTCCTTGCCAGTTTGGTGCCAATTTACCTTTCGCTTCAGCCCAATGTGGCAGAATACGCCTCAATACCAATTGTCCCACTTCAAATTTCCTAGGACGTACCTTCTTATTGTATGCTCTAGCCATTCTCTGCTGATATAATTGCCCATGGCAAACCGCTGCTAACCTCTTTTTGTCAATCAAATTCAATTGTTCCAATCGGGCTTTTAACCATTCATCATCATCGATTTCAGCTTCAGCTATGATTCGTAGAGATGGTATCTCGATATTTGCGGGTATAACAACCTCCATTCCATACACCAGTGAATAGGGTGTGACACCAATCGAAGTACGTACAGTTGTACGATAACCCATAAGAGCGAAAGGTAACTTTTCATGCCATTGCCTTGACTCTTCCACCATTTTTCTGAGAATCTTCCTTATATTCTTATTAGCAGCTTCTACTACTCCATTTGCCTTAGGTCTGTAAGGTGTAGTGTTACGATGCAGGATTTTGAATTTTTGACAAGCTTCTGCCATGAGGTGACTGTTCAGATTTGCCTCGTTATCTGTGATAATCACTTTAGGAATTCCAAAGCGGCATATGATATTTTCATGCACGAAATCCACCACCGCCTTCTTTGTCACTGCCTTAAATGTCTTCGCCTCCACCCATTTGGTGAAATAATCAATGGCGACCAAGATAAATCTATGTCCATTAGATGCTGCAGGTTCTATTGGTCCGATGACATCCATGCCCTAGGCAACGAATGGCCAAGGTGCAGACATTGTATGCAATTCATAGGGTGGAGAGTGAATCAAATCTCCATGTACTTGACATTGATGGCATTTCCTCACATATCTGATACAATCACGCTCTATGGTGAGCCAATAATATCCTACTCTCAATATTTTCTTTGCTAGAATGTATCCGCTCATATGAGGTCCGCAAGCTCCCGCATGTACCTCAGTCATAATTATTTCAGCTTGTTGCGCATCTATGCATCTTAATAGCCCTAAATCTGGTGTTCTTTTATATACAACTCCTCCACTGAGGAAAAATCAATTTGCCAATCGTCTTATAGCCCTTTTATGATCTCCAGTGGCTTGTTCTGGGTACTTCCCTGTCTTCAAGTATTCTTTGATATCATGATACCACGGCTATCCATCAAGTTCTTCTTCCACAACAAAACAATAAGCATTTTGATCACACACCTGTATCTGTAGTGGATCTACATATGCTTTATCTGGATGATGCAACATGGAGGATAATGTGGCCAAAGCATCTGCTACTTCATTGTGCATTCTTGGGATGTGTTTGAACTCTATAGATTGAAATCTGTGGGACAATTCATGTAGACATTGTCGATAAGGTATCAACTTTAAATCTCATGTCTCCCATTCTCCTTGAATCTGATGTATCAAGAGATCCGAGTCACCCATGACCAAAATCTCTTGAACACCTATATCTATTGCCATCCTCAATCCCAATATGCATGCTTCATATTCAGCTATATTGTTGGTGCAGAAAAATCGAAGCTAAGCGGTAACGAGATAATGTTGACCCGTTTCTGAAATAAGTATTGCTCCAATTCCAACTCCCTTACTGTTGACGGCTCCATCGAAGTACATTCTCCAACTTGGCTTGTCATCTTACTCTACTTCTTCAATATTCATTGCCTCCTCATCCGAAAAGTATGTTTTTAGTGGCTCATATTCATCATCCACTTGGTTCTCTGCTAGATGATCTGCAACTGCTTGCGCCTTCATTGCCGTACATGTTACATAGATGATGTCAAATTCTGTAAGCAGAATCTGCCATTTAGCAAGTCTTCATGTAGGCATAGGCTTCTGAAATATATACTTTAATGGATCCAACCGTGACATCAAATATATGGTATAAGCTGACAGGTAATGTTACAGTTTTTGAGCAGCCCAGGTTAGCTCACAACGCGTTCTTTCCAACTGAGTGTATTTTTACCTCATAAGATGTGAACTTTTTACTGAGGTAATATATCGCCTGTTCATTCTTTCCCGTCTCATCATGCTGTCCCAGTACGTAGCCAAAAGAATTATCTAGCACAGTCAAATACAAGACCAGAGGTCTTCCCGGTTCCGGAGGAACTAATACTGAAGGATTGGCCAAATATTCTTTAATCTTGTCAAAGGCCTCTTGGCATTCATCAGTCCAATTTACAGCAACATCTTTCTTCAAAAGTTTGAAAATAGGCTCACATGTTGACGTCAACTGAGCAATGAACCTGCCGATATAGTTCAACCTGCCTAATAGACTCATCACTTCTTTCTTATTCTTTGGCGGAAGCAAATTATGGATTGCTTTTATCTTTGACGGATCCAATTCGATACCACGCCGGCTTACTATAAACCCTATCAGTAACTTTCCTGAAGGCACCCCGAAAGCACACTTTGCTGGATTGAGCTTCAGATTATATCTTCGGAGCCTCTGGAAAAACTTCCTTAGATCTTTGACATGGTCACATTTCTTTTTGGACTTAATGATGACATCGTCCACATATACTTCTATCTCTCGGTGCATCATATCATGAAACATAGTGGTCATTGCCCTCATATATGTAGCCCCGGCATTCTTCAACCCAAACGGCATCACCGTGTAACAATATGTTCCCTAAGGCGTGATAAAAGCTGTCTTTTCTGCATCTTCTTCGTCCATTAGGATCTAATGATAACCCGCATAACAATCTAAAAAAGAGCCAATTTCATGCTTGGCGCAATTGTCAATCAGTATATGGATATTTGGCAATGGAAAATCATCCTTTGGACTGGCCTTATTGAGGTCTCTGTAGTCAACACACACCCTGGTTTTTCCATCTTTCTTCGGAACTGGCACAACATTAGCTAACCATGTTGGATATTTAGTGACCCGTATGACCTTCACCTCGAATTGCTTGTTAACTTCTTCTTTTATTTTCACACTGATGTCCGTTTTGAACTTTCTTAGCTTCTGTTTTACTGGATGGTATTCCAGATAAATGGGCAATTTATGTACCACCAGATCAGTGCTGAGTCAGGGCATGTCATCATAGGACCAAGCAAATATGTCCTTGTACTCATATAACAACTTGATTAAATCTTCTCTAAGGGAAGCCTCTAAATGTACGCTGATTTTTGTTTCCCGAACATTATCATCACTCCCAGATTAATAGATTCTGTCTCTTTTAAGTTCGGTTTGGGTTTTTCCTCATATTGATTCAAATCTTTACTGATTTCCTCCAGTATTTCCTCATCCTCATATTCTACTTCATGTTCACTTTCAATTTCCTGTATAACTATTCGATTATAAAGACTGGACCGGGAATCCTTCATGCATGACATATCATTGGAATCAGCAAATATTGAACTGTACAAAAGAAGAAAAATAAAATAAGGCAAAATGGAAGAAAGAAAGAAA
Organism: Nicotiana noctiflora; assembly: GCA_032618575.1. Lineage (NCBI taxonomy): Eukaryota > Viridiplantae > Streptophyta > Magnoliopsida > Solanales > Solanaceae > Nicotiana > Nicotiana noctiflora. The sequence goes on along the minus strand of JASVEL010000466.1, from coordinate 461,555 downwards.
TTGATTTTCAAAAAGATAGCAGATATTGGATACATTTGTTTTTGATGGGGTGTGGGATTATAAAACAAGACAACTTTTGGGGAAATGAAATATTTGGAGCTAACTACCACAACTCCCTTCTGATCGGAAGAGGAGTAGCTTCCCAGTTATTAAGTGCAATGCTGGGTCCCACAAACTGAACGTCCATTTTACTTGTTCCCTCTCCCATCACCAACATATTCGCATCTTCAAACAACATCTTGAACCTCGCTAGGAGCTCCGCATCCGGTCTTATTTCAGCACGATTTGGCTTAGCAGTCACCAAATGTCTTTGTGTACCAGGCCTAGTAAAGGAATCGGATAGTTTTGGAATAGGTTTTGGGAGGGACCAACTTTTCTTCTTCATTTTCTTGGCTCTTTGGATATTGGCAACAGTAGGCGTAAAATCCAGGCCAAAAGTGTCATTATTTCTTGGCAAGTGGACTGGTTGTGTTATACCTTGTAGAGTTATCCCCAGACATTTCCCCGGTGCAAACCCATTTCTTATCATTTCCTTAGCTACCATCACTACTATAGGAGCCACTGTAGGAATCGGCATGTTCTCCCCTTCGGATATTTTATTAACCACCACAGCATCCATGAGTTGATATACCCATGGGCCTTTGTCCCCTTCAATTTCTTCGAACGGTGTTTATAGTGTTGTAGAAATCATCATCCCCATGTACTATGATTTCCTGTTGCTCCCATTCAAATTTCACCATCTGGTGTAAAGAGGATGGTACAGCTTTCGCCGCGTGGATCCACGGACGTCCCAATAAGAGAGTGTAAGAAACAACAACATATAGCACTTGGAACTCCATAGTGAAGTCCACCGGTTCGATAGTAATTTCCAACACAATGTCTCCTACAATATTCTTTCCTCCTCCATCAAAGCCCCGTACACACACACTGTTTTGATGAATTCTATTAGGATTGACCTTCAGCTTTCCCAAGGTTGAGAGTGGGGAAATGTTGGCACTTGACCCGTTGTCCACCAGAACATGGGTAACCGCAGATTCTTCACACTTTACTATGAGATATAATGCTTTGTTATGCTCCGTTCCTTCAAGTGGCAATTTATTATCTAAAAATGTTATCTTGTTTGTCTCAAAGATTTTATTCGTGATTTTCTCAAGATGGTATACTGAAATTTTCTAAGGCACATGCGCTTCGTTCAGAATTTTCATCAACGCCTTCATGTGCTCTTCAGAATGGATTAGCAATGATAACAATGAAATCTGCATAGGCGATTTTCTCAATTGCTCCACTATTGAATAGTCTTGAGCCTTCATTTTTTTCAAAAACTCTTCCGCTTCTTATTCAGTAACTTCCTTCTTCACATAATTCGGGTTCTCCTTTACCACTGTTGTCTTCCTCAACTCTTCCGGGGCGAAGCATCGCCCGGAGCGAGTTAGGCCATGTGTTCCTTGGCTTCTCCTGTAACCTCTTTACCCTTGTACATCACTGTAACTTTATTATAGTTCCACGGTATGGCCTTGGTGTTTACGACTGGCATCTGCACCACCGGTTTGATAACCATAGGTTCCACATAAGCTCCCTTCACGGTCAACAAAGGCTTGGCTCCCTCCACTACTACTTTCATGGCCTCGACCACTGATGGCTTCTTTATTGGCAATTCAGCTGAAACTTTCCCCTTTTCAACCTCTCTTTCCACTTTGTTATTAGCTTTAATCATCATCTCTGATTGAGAAGGTTTCTGACTGCTCTCACCATGTTCAAACTCTATCATGTGCGTCTCATGATGGGCTGGCAATGGGTTCTGTGTGATATTGGGAGTTTCCGGAGCCTACACCTCGATCCTCCTGGTATTAATAAGCTCTTGTATGGCGGACTTTAAGTGCCAACACTTTTCTGTATCCTGTCCCGGCGCCCCGAAACAATATTCACATCAGACTGATTCAAGGTTTCTGGGTAGTGGGTTTGGAATTTTTGGCTCAATAGGGCTTAGCATCCCTAGCTCCATCAGGTGGTGAAAAAGACTAGTATATGACTCTCCTAGTGGAGTGAATGTTTTCTTTGTTTGGGCTCTGTTTCCTCTTACTTCCGGGTCTGGACGAAAGCTGGGTCTATTTGGATTTTTGTATGTTTTGGAAGGAGGGTAGGTGTTTTGTGCGTGGTAGACGATTTATGGAGTTTGGGCTAGCCATACATGTGGAGGCGGTGGGTAATGTTTAGCTTGTGGGACGGAGAATTGTGGAGTGGTGGGAGGATAATATGGTGGAGGTGGGTTGTAGGGTGCTGGTGGGTATGGTTGGTATGGACGAGGTGGATGATGATATGTATTTGGGCCCCGAGACCACGATCTACTTTAGACAACTACGACCTCCTCCTTCTTCTTTTTACCAATTGATCCCCCAGTTCTGGTTTGTATTGCTTGATTCATGGCCTTAATAGCCGAATAACTTGGTTTTTAATCCCTCTTCTACGAAGCTTCCCATTTTCACCACCTCATTGAAAGTTTTTCCAATTGCTCTGATACCAGATGACCATAGTAAGTAGGCTCTAAAGCCTGTAGAAAGCAGTCCACCATTTCTGTTTCCTTCATGGGAGGGTCTACCCGTGCAGCTTGTTCCCTCCATCTAAACCCTTACTCCCGAAAACTTTCCCCGGGTTTCTTCTCCATTTTTGTTAGTGACGGCCTGTCTGGAATTATCTCTAGATTGTACTGGAAGTGGTTGGCGAATGACCGGGCTAGGTCATCCTAGATGTACCATCTGGTGTGATTCTATCGGGTATACCACTCCAGTGCAGAGCCGCTCAAACTCTGGCTAAAATAAGCCATCAACAACTCGTCTCTTCCCCCTGCTCCACGCATCGTGCTACACTAACCCTTAGATGGGCTACTGGATCCCCATGTCCGTCGTACATATCAAACTTAGGTCGCTTAAATCCGGTCGGGAGCTGCTCCTTCGGAAACAAGCATAAATCTTTATACGTGACGCTTAATTGGCCTCCTAGCCCTTGTATGTTATGGAAGTATTGTTCAAGACTTCTCATCTTCCGTGCCATTTCTTCTTGTTCTAAATTTCTGACAGGGTTTTCTTCCCTCATATCTATGAGCGGTGTGTAGGAGTCATGTTGCATGAATGTTGGCTCCGGTGGATAGTAATGAGTGTCCTGAACATGGAACACTAGTTCACTGGATGATTTATGCAGAGCAGCAGGTGGTGGTTCCACATATACCGGGGTGACCTGAGGTGGTTGAGATGGAACTTGTTTGGATAGTGGTGGTGGTGCCTGTGAAGTTGTGGCATAGTAGTGTTGGCAGTTTGGGTACATGGAGGATGAGTTCATGGTAGGTGGTTCAGGAATTGGATTTGTGAGAGGGACGTATGCTGGATTGGCTGGATAGGAAGGCAAAGGTTGACCCCTAGACCAGGCCTGGTAGATTTTCGACATTTTCTGCCTTAGCTTATTCATCTCCTCTTTCATATCCGCAACGTCTACAACCTTTTCTTCCTGTATCGGGTCCATAATGGTAGGTTCAATCTCCTGAGTCACTACTTTAGACATAGCTTTTGAATGTGTATTGTAGTTGTGATGTGCCAGAATGCCAGTTGCCAGCTGAAAATCTGATACTCATCAACAACAAAACTCATTAATAGTTAGCTCATAAGAGGTAAGATGTAATAATTAAATTCACAACTTTTGCCTTGATCATTATGCATCATCCTAGCATTTATTCTTCTTTGAACCACCATTTTCTTTTCACCTCTGTTTTTCTATTCATCATTCTTCATCATTTTTTTTCTTTTTCGTTCTTGTTTTCTTCTTTTCCATTTGTTTTCTCTTTTTTTCCATTTTCTTTTGTTTTCCGTTCCTACATGTTTGCCTATCGCCCAGACAATTTGTACAAAAACGGAAAGAAAATAACAACAACTTCTTTTGAGTTTTTCATTGATACTCAAAACATCGGTTACAAATGCAGAAGAAAGACAAATACAAAATGCATGCCCTATGAATACATTAATGCTCCTAGTGCCCGTGAGACGTCCTTCGGTCTTACCGCGGGCCTCTATGCTAATCCACTTTGGAGTTTATCTAGGTCAAACATTACTTGCTTTACAAAGAACTTTACTGGTTATGTGAATGTTGACTGGGACATATCTTCACACAATTGGCATTTCCTTGTGATGTACTGAGCAATGTTGACGATTCTTTCTCGGATGACCCCATTTTCCTGAAGCAGCCTGCTAATCTGTTTGGCGCGAGCGTCTAAGGTTTGTTGGTTCTCCTTTTGTAGTTGTTGCAGCTCCAATTCTAACTGATCCATAGCCATGTAACATTGTTCTCTCTCTACTTCAAACTCTTTGGTTTGCTTGCTACTTTTGACTTTGGCTGTAATGACTTTCTTTCTCAATTGAGCTACCTCAAGCTTGTGTTCATCTTGTAATTGCTGAACCATTCTAGCTCTTTCCTCGGCATTTTTGGCCAGTTGTCTCCGAACCCCGACTAACTCTTTTTTTGATTTATCAAGATCGAAGCTGTAGTCATTCACTTTGCGTCGAAGATTTTCAATTAATTTCTCATCTCGGGCTAGGCGAACTGGGGTTTCAGCTGCGATTTCCATCTTTGCAATTTGAGCCTTTAAGATTTCTTTCTCTTTTCTCAGCTGCTTCTTTTCTCCCTCATCGTTTGCTGCTTGTAAGCCGCTCTCGAATATAAGGTCTTGGAACTGTTTCTCTAGCAAGCTAATCCTGGCTCTGTACTCATTTTCTCTAGCCACCCAATCTCTGTGCTCCTTAGACTGCTCGGCCAATTCTTGAATGTGAGGCCTTTTCATTGGTCTATCATGCTCGACATCCCGGCGATACCATGCAGCATACCCTGGCGATACTTCTCCTTGAGCTCGTTTTCCCACACAAGTGTCTACCTTCAAGCATTGGCATTCATTCCAAATCTGTCGAATTTTTGCTTCCGGGAATTGTCCGTCCGGACCGATTTCTACTGCTTGTAAGCTAAGGTCCCCGTCTTTTGGTATAACCTGATATCCCCAAGCTGTCGTAGTACCCTATACGGTGCATAAGGCTAAATGCTTTTAAGACCCATGATCAAGAAATGCGACCCTTCCGTTGGCATGTATATCACCTCATCGAGGGGCAACCATCCGTATGCCCAATCAATTTGGCTGGCAGTCAACGATCGTAAGTATGAAATCCTACCTTTTCCTCCTTCCGGCAACTTAACTTGTTTTGTTCTCATATAAAACTCTTCAATGCACGTCTTCTCGGACGACCCATAACTCGAGAACGGAGGGTGACGACACAAGTGTTCAATCAACCATCTTTGGAGAATCAAATTGCAACCCTCAAAGAAGTCATGCCCCGCTTTACAGATGTGAGGGAAGGAAGATATCAGCTATAATTGTCGGTGCCAGTGTGCTATTATCTTGCACAAGAAGAGTACTGGCCACCCTAGTGACCCTTGTATCAGTGTTTCCATCTTTCCTCATGAATATGACTAATCCGAGGAACGCCACTATTAAGGCGAATCGCCTATGCTTTTCCCACTTGACTCAGTTAGATTTACTGTAGAGCTTGTTTGTAGGGTCGTTGAATCCCCCGATATGGCCATATCTGCGGTAAATGAAACTGAAAGAACAAAATCCATTAGCCAAGTCTTTATTATGGACGTTCCTGGCAATTTTCAGAGAATCGAGGAATATGTGCAATGTTATTGCCCTCGGAGCCACCATGTATTTTTCCTTCAGGGGAACCTCATCTTTCCCGATATAATAAGCAATTTCCTCTAAGGTAGGAGTGAGCTCGAAGTCTGAGAAGTGTAGAACATTATGTGCGGGATCCCAACAAGTGACAAGTGCCCGAATGATATCATCACGGGGAATTATGTCCATCAACCTAGTAAGATCCTTTAAGTAGCGTTTGACCCAAGCTTGTCCTTCTTGACCCATATCATTCAACCATAGTCTCAACTCCAAAGGGATTTTATTCATTAAGGTGAAGGTTCATCCTATACTGTGCTCATCCTGCACATTTATTAAAGGCGATTTTATTCAGAAAAAGAATTTTTTTTTTTCAAAGACAATTTTCATTTTTTGAAAGATTTAACCTTTTCAGGCCATTTATTTTGAAAAAAAAAAAGACATGACTTCAAAGTGGTCATTTTTGCCAAAACAGTCTTCCGGCGTCCTTTCGGAACATTCCGCTATTTCTAAAAATAACAATCACTTCGATTATTTGAAACTAAAATTCAATATTTTTGGGTTATTTTCTAAAAGGGTGGTTGGACCCGTCAAGGGTTGCCTACGTATCCCACCTAATGGCAAGAATCAAACCTGCGTAGTTCGGTTAGATTGTTATGTGACCAATTATTTTAACAACATTGTTCCTTCTATTTTTTCAGATTTTCTTTTTTTCAAGTTTCGACAGCATTTCGTTAATATTTCAATATTTATTATACCAGAATTTCTCTTTCTTTTGTTTTTCAAGAATTTTTCCGGTCCACATAATGATCCAGGACAAATAAATGCAACATATAATATGCACGATCTTTAATATTCCGGGTCACCTATCCTAGACGGACCTAACCCCTATGTTGAGTCCCCTAAGTCAGTTATGATGCAAATAATCGTCCTAACTCTAGGCTCAATATCCTGATGTTTTTAATGGTTCTAGACCGTGTACCCGAGTGGACAACTCCGATCGAGGAGGGGGCTACGTACCGGGGACCCGCGGGGTCGTCCGGCCTCTTTTCTTATTTTTTGGTATGACACTAATAGAAAGGGGCGTCTCAACCAGTAAGCACATCCCCAGAGGTAAGCAGAGAAGGGATTTCGGCACAATTTTTATAAATACAGTTCACGTAATATCAAAGCGGTAAACATGTAGCACATTAATCAAAGCATATAAGGAAATCAGATATAAGCAAAAACAGTAATTTAACTGAGCTTGAATTCTTAAACCGTGAACCGAAGTTCTGGGTTTCTTATCCCCAACAGAGTCGCCAAATCTGTCACACCTCCCTTTTTACTACCTTTTTGGTTTTTTCGAATAACGAGAATAAGGTATACCTCGCTAATTATAAATACCCCGGGAAGGGATATAATAACAACGAGGAAGGAGTTTTTCCAATTTAAGGACAATCGGTTCGGGATATTATTAAAATTTTTAGAGTCACCACTTGGGAAAATAATGGTGTCCCAAGTCACCGATTAATCCCGAATCCGAGGAAGTTGACTCTGTTTAATAGTCCGCGCAACGAGAAATCCGGATAAGGAATTTTGTTAACCCGGGAGAAGGTGTTAGGCACTCCCGGATTCCGTGGTTTTAGCACGGTCGCTCAACTGTCATTCTTGATTTTAATTGATTTCGCTATATGCTTTTAATAATGTGTGCGTGTTTCACTTTACATATTTTACGAATTGCGACGTTGTGAAAACGTATCTCGAGTCACACCGCAATCAGTATGCCTGTGACTTTTAACACGTTTCAGCTTCACCGAGATTTAGGATTTGAGTCACATTAGATGTGCACTCGTATTAGGGAAAGTATATTTTAGAATCGTGCCTATATCGTTTAACGGCTTGTTATTCTTTTAGAAAGACCGTGCAATTTATTAACGATCTTCCCGAATCTATCACATTATTATTAGTTTATATGGGGGGCCCCGCTTATTCATTTTCACATGAGGCTCGTCCCATTCAATTTTTATAGTCCAATCCTAAAGAATTCTATATTTTCTACTATTCATTTTTCCTTAGTTATTTTAATTACATTATAATTTCAGAAGTAAGTCCAGGCCTTATCATTTTATAATATTGGGCCTGGACTCTTGGGCGTGCATTCAACAGACTAATCCGTGTATCTGGGTTTCAGAAACCCAGATTGTGCTGAAGCCTTTATTCAGAAGCCCAGTTTTAAATCGAATCAGATCCAGGCCTGCGCTATTCATTAGGCCCAGACCAAACGAGACAAAAAGGGAGAAACAGAACTGAAAACTCATAATAATGCACAGCTGCTTGAAATAAACAAGAAGAATCAATTCAAATTGTATTATTTACGAAGAGAATCAACAGTACAATATCAATTTTGAATTATCACTGTCTAACACTAATCGAATCTAAATATTTAAACTACTTTTCTTCATATTTTTTATCAACAAATTATTTAACTAATTAGACAGGATTATTACTGATTAGAATTAACATACTATTACTTAACTAGGTAAAATAGGATTATCACTTAACATTTCACTAATTATAACTCATACTCTTCTAATTATCAGAGGCTAATTGTATCAGAATAGTAGGCTGATTGTGTAACAATTTTGATTAGTCACATGATTATTAGCTTCGTGTTTGACTACTGGTTTTACTCTATATCATTTCCAATCACTCTCAAATTATTTAAGATGAACAAATTGATATCAAACTAAACTACATGCTAATTCAGAGTGTCGTTATGGTTATATGTCTGTTATGAGCCTGTTTTCAAAGCTATGTGAGTTAGTTTAAACTAATTAACCTATTTTTAAACTAAGCTAAGTGATTACGATTACTACTACTCTAATCTACATTTTATTCTATTACATTGTCTTTCAGCATCATCTCACACTTCATATGTATTACTTATACAGCCATTTTCCTATCAAATTACACAACATCTATTTGTATGATAAAATGAAAACAAATAACAGAAACAATCTTGAAAATTAATTCATGTCATTCATTTCTTCGAATCAACTGCAGTTACATGCTTGAGTAGTAGCTGTGTACCTGACTCAGCAAAAGAACTCTATGAGTCTAAGGGAAGCAAGTGAAAAGGATAATCAGTTGATCACAGCATCAAAACACAGCAGCAGAGTTGAATCAACAATACAAGCACAGCAATCACAGTTGAATCAACACACTCGAACAGAGATTTAAGTTCAGCAAACAACAATCCAATAGCAAAAACTTGAAGAAACCCAGCAGAGTCCAACAGAATAGAGCAATAGAGAACTCTAATTGATCTTCAGCATAGTGCTCGACCAAATACCCAGCAATCACTCAAAAAATATGATAGTTTTTCTATTAATTTTTAGAAGTTTTTTCTGAATTCTAAAAATCCAGCCCCTATTCAGGCTTAATTACAGCCTATTTATAGGTGTGAGAGGTGAAATTTTGAGGGGGAAATTTGAAAATCTTATTCCCAGACCCAGGGGTTGGCTCTGATGGTAAGCAACCCCCACTTCCAACCGAGAGGTTGTGAGTTCGAGTCTCCCAAGAGCAAGGTGGGAAGTTCTTGGAGGGAAGGATGCCGGGGGTCTATTTGGAAACAGCCTCTCTACCCTAGGGTAGGGGTAAGGTCCGCGTACACACTACCCTCCCCAGACCCCACTAAGTGGGATTATACTGGGGTTGTTGTTGTTGTTGTTGTTGTTGTTATTCCCAATTCCCTCCCCTTAATTATTTTATTTATTACATATTGGTACTCATTTTCATATTCAAAATGCCTTCCAGCCCTTGCTGGAAGGTTCTAGGGGGATCTATTGGCTTCTATTAGGGGCCTATTACTATAGTACCCTCACTTGCTAAGGTTATTAACCATTAAGCCCTTTTATTGGGTCTATTTTACCTTTTGTTTTGTGCATTATTGCAGAAATACTTGGCCTGAAAGTCTAATTTGTCCCTATAGGCTCTATTAAATCTACAATTATGCCATTTTCATTCCTTTTAATATCCCTGTTATTACCTAGTATTTACCCGACCTATCCAAGGTCTAGGTGTACAACTTTTATGCATTATTTAACTGTTGGCCAGTATTATAAGTCATTTAAGACTTAGCGAGAATTTAACCTTGATTTTCTTTCATTTTAGCCTCTTTTAAGAGGTAACCTTTTATTATTGCCTATTAACTTGAATTGCAGGACTAGCCTACTTATTTCCTAAGTCTAAACCTTTTCAGAATTAGCCAGTCCAGTGTTTGGACTTAGCTTTGCAAAATTAGTCACATTTATTATTATTAGAATAGCCATTTAAACTTGAGCTTAGGGAATTACAGAGTTGGCCAGTTTCAGAATTAGCCACTCTTTAAACTATTTTAATTGTAGCCATTTTTAGATCATTTTCAATTTTAGTCAATTAACATACTTAAACATTAGCCTTTTATCTAATTAACTATCTATCACAGCTATAACCAATACCCCTAAAGCATAATAAGACTAATTGTAGTCTAAAACATGAATTGATCACAAATATAGCCTACTTATATCAATTTGCACATATAGCCACAATCAGAAATCATTTATCATTTAATCAAAACTCAGAGAGAAATTTGATAATGGTCGAATTTCAATTAAACAACTCACAACTCAGATTCAAGCTTAGCATAACAAATTTAACATAAGGAAACATACCCAGAATACATTCATGTTTAAACTGACAAGAAACCCTAAAAGGCTCGAGTATACTAGTCAAGTGTAATGAACAAGATCGATATCAGACTAGTGATAGCATATTATTAGAAAAGAATATTAGAAGAATACTAGAAAATGAGCTAGTAAAAACAGGAAACATATAAAAGATAATCAAAAGACAAAAGCAAACAAGACTCTAATAACTAGTCATGCAAACATTCTAATTACGATTAATCAAAGAAGCAGAATATTCACAGAAATCATGCTAAACAACCAAAACAGAAACAGACAAGGGAAAGGGGACTTAGATTGCAGGAACTGTCTCCTGAGCTTCCCCAATCTTTTCTTTCTTTTCTTGTTCTTTTTCTTTTTTTTTCTTTTTCTTTTTCCAGTTTCTCAGACTTCAAAGATTTGAAGTCTTTTTTTTCCGATCAAATTTGTTTTCTTGGTTTTTTAGGTAGAGAAGAGTGTTAGGAAGACACAGGGGTGTGTTTTGGGGTGGGGTGTTGTTTGGTGGCTTGCCAGAGTTAGGGTTCCGGCGGATTAATTTTGAAGATTCGAGGGGTTACAGTGAGATTCAAAGGAAAACAAGTATGTGGGGTTAAAGATCTATGCATAGTGGTCCATTGGTGTAAATTTGGACGGCTATTTCATGGGTTAGTGGTAACCGGAGAAGATTTCCGGTGGCCGGAGTTTCAAGAACAGGGGACTTTTGGGGTTTCTTTGATGTTAAGGTGGTCTTGTGTAAAGAAGGAAGAAGAGGATGGTTTTGAGGTTAAGAATGGCCCCAGATGGCCATGGACGTCGGCCAGTCTCCATGGCCGGTGATGGATAAGGAGGAGGTGAAGGGGATAAAGAGAGGGCGGCTAGGGTTTTGTAAAGTAACGAAATGGCTGGTCTCTGAAGAGACCAAGTCTTTTATACTCCTAAAGCTTTGGTTGATCCTGGCCCTTGGATCACGCTTGATCAACAGCCAGGATCCAAGGGGTAAAAAATGGTACCGTTTGGTTTTAATTGGAGAAGGATTGATCTCCATTGGATCTTTCTAAATGGACGGCCAGGATTGCCCAGACAAAGCAGTGTCATTTGGTTTCATTTCAGTGATTCAAAATGGACCGTCTAATTAAATACATGAACGACCAGGATTAATTTCTATATAAGAATTGGACCGAATTCTTTAATCTTCTGGGCTAATACATTTTGGGCTTGTAACATTTGGCCCAGTTTTGTATTTTGTGTCTTTTCATGTATTTTAATTATTTTTTTGTGTATGTTTTTTGTTGTATTTCATTTTTCCTTTTTGTATTCATTTTCAATTATTAATTCTCTTTTAATTTCTTATTTTCTCTAATTTTTCTGATATTTTTGACTTTTTTTGCTATTTTTCTTTAATTTCCGGTAGTATTTGTATTTTTTATTTTCTTTTAATTCCTTTATTTTGTGAAATTTTATCATTAGCCTATTTTTTTAATTTTCTAATTTTTATTTCTAATTGTTCAATCACACAAATACACTTTATTTCAATCAAACATGTAATTGCAAATAAAAATATTATTTATTTTAATTTTGGAATTTTATTGCTTAGGGCAAAAATCACGTGCTCACAGGTGTCAACACTGAAATCCCTCACATAAGCTAGATAAGCAGCACACCCCTTCTCAACCATATTTTGAGCTTTATGGAAGGAAATAACCCGGTTGGGGGTGTGATCTAGAGTACCACTCCAGTCAATACGTGGAATGCATGGCATAGCCAGCGTCACGGTCTTGGCATGACAATCAAGAATAGCATGATGGGGCGACAACCAGTCCATGCCCAAAATAATATCGAAATCAACCATACCGAGCAACAAAAGATCGGCCCTGGTCTCAAAACCACAAATAGTAACCAAACACGACCGATACACACGGTCCACAATGAGAGAATCTCCCACGGGAGTAGAAATATAAATGGGGGCACTCAAAGAATCCCGAGACACAGCCAGATGTGAAGCAAAATAAGAGGACACATATGAAAAAGTAGAACCAGGATCGAATAAAACCGATGCCTCTCTGTGACTAACAAATATAATACCTGTGATAACAAAATTAGAGGAGACAGCTCCGGCACGACCAGGAATAGCATAAAATCTGGTCCGACCCCTCTCTCGAGGGCTGCCTCTATCACGCTGATCCTCGCCCCTGGCTGGCTGGGTAGGTGGGATGGTAGCTGGAGCTGGAACGATGTCCTGCTGACCCTGTAGAGCATGCTGAGGCTGTGAAGTCTGTGACGGCGCACCCCTTCCACGCCTAGGGCACTCCCTAACCAGATGGCGAGTATCCCCGCACTCACAGCAATCTCTGGGAGAGCGCGGTGGCTGTGACTGACTGGGCACGCTCCCGCTAGACTGACCCCTGGAGGTACCCCGTGCAGGAGGCGCCCTGGAAACTCGGGGAGCATAGTAAGGCTCCTGAGGTGCTGGGAAAGCTAGAGTACTACCGGCTAGCAGTGCTGAATGAGCTGGACGACCAGAATAACCCCTACCATATCGACAGGCTATAGCAGTACAGGCACTAGAGAAATGACTCGACTCACGAGACCTCTTGGCCGCCCTCTCTCCTCGCTCAATGGCAAGCATACCCTCAATCCATCTGGAAATACTCACCACCCGCTGATAAGGTACATCCATCTCTAGCTCTCTGGCCATGCTAGACCAGATAGGCGGAATAAGGCCCTCAATAAACCTCCGCACTCTCTCTCGGACCGTGGCGACTAAAGTCCTTGCATGTCTGGCCAACCGGGTGTAACTGATGGCATACTTAGATACTGTCATAGTGCCCTGGGGCAACCGCTCAAACTGCCAAGCATCCCTAAGGCTCTGGGGAACAAACTGCCTCAAAAACATATCAGAGAACTGTGTCCAAGTCAGTGAGGCAGACTCGACTGGACTATCCAACTCATATGTACGCCACCAATCATAAGTGGCCCCTCGAAGCTAAAAAGAAGTAAAAGAAACCCTACTAGACTCCACTATCCCCATAATACGGAGGATGCGATGACTCCTCCAGAAATCCCAAGGCGTCATCTGAAGCTAGGCCACTGAACACTGGGGGGTCATACTTCTTGAACCTCTCCAACCTGCAGTGCTCGTCCTCGGAGGCAGCTGACCCACCTCCAGGCTTTACTGGTGTGGCATACGGTATAGCAATAACCTCTGGAACCTGCTCCATCAGCAGTCGCTGCTCAGGAGTGCAAGCTGCGGGAGTCTAGGGCCTTCCGCCGGCCTTACATGCTCTTAAACTAAGCCGGAGTCTCCTGGAGTGCTGGAGTCGAAGTAGCTGTGGTAGGTGTACCAGGTGTCTATGCTCCAACCTGATCCACTGGTGGTGCCTCAGCGGCAGCACGCGCGAGTGCTGTGGCTGCACCATGGGCGCTTCCTAGACCTCTACCCCAATCTCGGCCTCTAGCAGCGGCAGCAGGGGGCGCGAGTGCCTGATCCTCGCGTGTAGCACATGTCCTCACCATCAGTGAGAGAATAAAAGACAGAAGTTAAGAAATTGGGTCAAAACATCGCATGACAAGGAATTCAAAAAGAAATGAAGATTTTATTCCTAAACAGTTATATAGCCCCTCGTAGATAAATACAGACGTCTCCGTATCGATCATTGAGACTCTAATAAACCGGCCTGTGTCCCGTGACTCCTATGAACCTAGAGCTCTGATACCAACTTGTCACGAGCCTAGTTCACCAATCGTTGACCTGTCATGACGACACCTAGTCTTCACGACCAGGTAAGCCTAACACAATTGTAGAATTTACAGCTTTTACGAAATAACTAAAAACAAATGCGGAAATAACAAAGGAGTAATGTAATAAGTGCCGTCTGGCACATACACTTCATCACAAGTACTGAAATACAACCTCCAAGACCAGGAAACTCACAGACAAACACATGCCAAAGAGTTTAAAACTATGGCTCTATCCTCCAAGAGTATCTATACAACCGAAACAAAAGAGAAATGAACTACTGTCGCTAAGGAAGAGTAGAAGGAGACTCTTCTGATCTACGGACGCAGTAGATGCGTACCTCAAGTCTCCCAAAATAGATCCACGATCACAGATAGTGTGCATGATGATACGTACCTGGATCTGCACAATAGAAATGTGCAGAAGAGTAGCATGAGTACACCACGATAGTACACAGTAAGTGCCAAGCCTAACCTCGATGGAGTAGTGACGAGGAATGTCAGTGCCCTACCGAGAATAATAATAAAATAACAGTACCGAATAGTGAAAAAAATAGTAAATAACCTGAAATGATAGCAAAGAAACAGAAAAGAAACTACAAGTCACTAACAATTAACATTAACATGAAAAATACCATAACAAAGGGTTCCTCAGCCCGTGGATCTCCAAGAATCGAACCCGAAGTCCACTCATCTCAATAACAGGGATCTCCAGGAATTGAACCCGCAGTCCACTCATCTCAAATACAGGGATCTCTGGGAATTAAACCCGCAGTCCACTCATCTCAATAACAGGGATCTCCGGGAATTGAACCCGCAGTCCGCTCATCTCAGTAACAAGGATCTCCAAGAATTGAACCCACAGTCCGCTCATCTCAGTAACAAGGATCTCCGGGAATTGAACCCGCAGTTCGCTCATCTCAGTAACAACGATCTACGGGAATTGAACCCGTAGTCCATAATACAAAACACAATCAAACAAGGAAAAATACTCAGAAAAATGGAATACACAACTATAATTAACAATTAAATTCTATCCCAACATGTTCCACGTAACTTCAATTAAGACAATTAAGCATTTGGACAGTTAATTCTATCTAATCATACTCCTCGAACTACTATAGGATAAATCTTGCATTTGATACAGTGAAATAATAGAGATAACATAATTGAGCAATACAAGTAGAGTGGATTTTCAATAATTTGCACAAGTACACGCTCGTCACCTCGCGTACAAGGCATTTAAATGAACACATAAGATATTCTAAGGGGAGAGGTCCCCCACACAAGGTTAGACAAGCCAGTTACCTCGAACTAGTACAAAACTGCTAAGAAACAATGCCCTTGCCACGAGTATCCGACTTTGAGTGTCCCAAATCTATTCAAACTAATTACATAGTGTAAATGACATCGCAAGTAACTAATTACACTGTTAAAATTAAAGCTAAGACATGAAAATGATTAAAATGACCAAAATACCCCTACAGCCATCGACTCAGAATCTAAATATTTTTACATTTTCAGAACCCTCGTACTCTCACAAGTCTAACCATGTAAAAATCATCCAACTCGAAGGTCAAATGCCCCCTCAAATCATCAAAATTAGTTTTAAAAAATTTACCACTAGTTTCATCCAAAATCCGAAATTAATGGTGGAATTCGAGTTTAGATTAATGGGTAATAATCATAAGAGGGTAAGGAATCGTTACCCAATAGTTTCCTCTGAAATTCCCTCGAAACAATCTCCCAAAACCAAGCTCTTTAGCTTGAGTTTTTGTAAAAATGGTAGAACCCTCGTTTTTGAAATGATAAAATCTGCCCAGGTCCTTTGTTCACTGCGATCGCATGAAGTGAGATGCGATCGCGAAGAAGAAAAATTTAGTGGCCTGATATTGGTCTATGCGATCGCGGCAGGGTGCCAAGCGATCGCGTAAGAGGGGAAATTAACACAATGCGATTGCAACTAGGTGTCATGCGATCGCGTAAGAGAAGGGCCCAAAGGTACGCGATCGCGGAGCTGAATCCTGCGATCGCGATGAAGGAAATTTGCCCCTCCAGAATTACTCTATGCGATCGCGGACGGAAGGATGCGATCGCATAGAAGAACACCAGATACCAGTAGTTCAGCAAACCATGAAGTTCCAAAAACCACCCGTTGGGCATCCGAAACACACCGAGGCCCCCAGGACCTCAACCAAACCTACAGAAATGTCCCATAACATCATTCAAACTTGCTCAAATCCTTAAACCACCCAAATAACGACGGAAATACGAATAAATTAAGGATTCAAGCCTATGAACTTTGAATTCTAACCAAACACATTTTTGATCAAAAACCTATCCAAGACTTGTCCGAATGACCTGAAATTTTGCAGGCACATCCAAAATGACAAGATGAAGCTACAGCAACTTCCAGAATCCCAAACTGACCCTGGGATCAATAATTTAATATCGAAACTTCAAAAATATCAAACTTTGGCATATCAAGCCTAAATGAGCTACAGACCTCCTCCCAACCCCGAAATTACCTAACGGAGCTAACAGAACCATCAAATTTTCATTCCGAGGTTGTCTTCACACTGTTCCAGATACGGACCACTTTTCAACTATTAAGCTCTCATTTAGTGACTAAGTGTCCCAAAATACCCCGAATTCTAGAACCAAACATCCCGGCAAACCAAAATAGCACAAATGGACTTGGGGAAAACAGTTAATGGGGGATCATGGCTTAAATTCCAAAAATGACCGACCGGGTCATTACACCCTCCTACACTTAAACATTCATTCGTCCTCGAACGAGCATAGAAAACATTCGTGAGGTAGAAATTAGATGAGGGTACTGGTTGCGCATATCCTGCTCGGTCTCCCAAGTCGCCTCCTCGGTCGGCTGACCCCGCCATTGGACCTTCACTAAAACGATGTTCTTTGACCTCAACTTTCTGATTTATCTACCCAAAATGTCCACTGGCTCCTCAACATAAGATAGATTCTTGTCCAGCTGGACTGAACTGGAATCCAATACGTGTGGCGGGTCACCATGATATCTCCGGAGCATAGAAATATGAAATACCGGATGGACTCCGGCTAGGCTGGGAGGTAAGGCAAGCTCATATGCAACCTCCCCAACTCGCCTCAAAATCTCAAAAGGCCCAATAAATTTCGGACTCAGCTTCCCTTTCTTTCCAAATCTCATGACGCCCTTCATGGGTGAAACCCGAAGTAGAACCCGCTCGCCGACCATAAATGCCTTATCGCGAAACTTCGTGTCCACAAAACTCTTCTTTCTGGACTGGGCTGCATGGAGTCTATCCTGAATTACCTTGACCTTGTCCATTTCATCCTATACCATCTCTCTACCCAATAACCTGGCTCGCCCGCCTCGAACCAACCCACCGGGGATCTGCATCTCCTACAATATAAGGCCTCATACGGATCCATCTATATACTGGACTGATAGTTGTTGTTATAAGCAAACTCCACCAGTGGCAAGAAGTCATCCCATGACCCTCCAAACTCAATCACGCATGCACGGAGCATATCCTCCAAAATCTGAATGGTGCGCTCAGGTCCATCCGTCTGGGGTGAAATGCCGTGCTCAGCTCCACTCGAGTGCCTAACTCCTGCTACACGGCTCTCCAAAACCATGAAGTAAACTGAGTGCCTCTGTCTGAAATTATAGATACTGGAATACCATCCAACCAGACTATCTCCCTGATATAGATCTCCGACAACCGCTCCGATAATAAGTAGTGCACATAGGTATGAAATGGGCGGACTTGGTTAGCCGATCCACAATGACCCAAATAGAATCAAACTTCCTCACAGTCTATGGAAGTCCAGATACGAAGTCCATGGTGATGCGCTCCCACTTCCACTCCGGGATCTCAATCTGCTGTAGCAACCCACCCCGACGCTAGTGCTCATACTTCACCTGCTGGCAGTTGAGGCACGTAGAAACATAGTAAACTATATCCTTCATCATCCGCCTCCACCAATAGTGCTGCCTCAAGTCCTGATACATCTTCGTGGCACCCGGATGGATGGAATACCGCGAGCTCTGGGCCTCAGCTAGAATCAACTCTCGAAGATCATCCACATTGGGCACACAAATACGCCCTTGCATCATTATCACTCCATCATCCCTGATGGTAACATCTCGAGCATCACCACGTCAAACTCTATCATGAAGGACAAGCAAATGAGGGTCATCAAACTGCCACTCCCCGATGCGATCAAATAGAGAAGACCGAGAAACCACACATGCCAAAACCCGACTGGGCTCTAAAAGATCCAATCTAACAAACTAACTGGCCAAGGCCTGAACATCAATCGCCATAGGTCTCTCTGAGGCTGATAGATACGCCAGACTCCCCAAACACTATGCCTGGTGATTCAAGGCATCGGTAACCACATTGGCCTTGCCCGGTGCTAAATAATAGTAATATCATATTCCTTTAACAACTCTAACTATCTCCTCTGATGCATATTCAGGTCCTTCTGCTTAAGTAAGTGCTGCAAACTCCAATGACCACTGTAAATCTCATAAGGAATCCCATACAAATAATGACGCCATATTTTCAAGGTGTGAACAATGGCAGCTAACTCAAGATCATGAATAGGGTAGTTCTTTTCATGCACCTTCAGCTGTCGGGACGCATAGGCAATCACCCTACTGTCTTGCATCAACACCGCTCCAAGTCCAACCTGTAAGGCATCACAATAAACTGTGTAGGACCCGAATCGGTAGGCACATCAAGATTGGGGCTGAGGTCAATGCTGTCTTGAGCTTTTGGAAGCTCACCTCACACTCCTCTGTCCACAGGAAAGGGGCACCCTTTTGGGTCAATCTAGTCATAGGTATTGCGATCGAAGAGAACCCCTCCACAGAGTGACGGTAATAACCTGCCAAGCCAAGGAAACTATGAATCTCAGTAGCTGAGGAGGGCCTAGGCCAACCCTGTACGGTCTCCACTTTCCTCGGATCCACTCGAATACCCTCACTTGACACCACGTGGCCTAGAAATGCCACAGAATTCAACCAGAACTCACATTTAGAAAACTTTGCATACAATCTCTTCTCCCTCAGAGTCTGAAGCACTACTCTCAAGTGCTGCTCATGCGCTTTCCGACTCCGGGAATATACCAAAATATCATCGATAAAAACAATCACTAATGAATCAAGATATGGCCTGAATATGCTGTGCATCAAGTGCATGAAAGCTGCAGGGGCATTAGTCAGCTCGAAAGACATAACGAGGAACTCATAATGACCATATCGAATCCTGAAGGCAGTCTTTGGGATATCTGGCTCCCGAATCTTCAACTGATGTTAACCAGAGCACAAATCAATCTTGGAGAACACATGTGCACCCTGAAGCTGATCAAACAAGTCATCAATACGGGGCGAGGATACCGGTTCTTCACTGTAACTTTGTTCAATTGGCGATAGTCAATGCACATATGCATAGAACGATCATTCTTCTTCTTCACAAACAACACAGGAGCACCCCAAGGCGAAATGATGGGTCTAATAAAACCCTTACCCAACAACTCCTATAACTGATCCTTCAAGTCCTTCAACTCAGGAGGAGCCATGCGATATGGGGGAATGGAAATAGGATAAGTGCCCGGCAACAAATCAATACCAAAATTGATATCTCTATCGGGCGGCATGCCCGGAAGATCAGCTGGAAACACATCGGGGAAATCTCGTAGCATTGGGACTGAATCAATAGAAGGGGTGTCAACAGTGACATCCCCCACATAAGCTAGATAAGAAGCACACCCCTTCTCAACCATACGTTGAGCTTTAAGCAAGGAAATAACCCGGTTGGGGGGTGATCTAAAGTACTACTCCACTCAATACGTGGAATGCCTGGCATAGCCATCATCACAGTCTTAGCGTGACAATCAAGAATAGCATGATGGGGCAAAAACCAGTCCATGCCCAGAATAATATCGAAGTCAACCGTACCGAGCAACAAAAGATCAGCCCTGGTCTCAAAACCTTAAATAATGTGCAAACACGACCGATACACACGATCCACAACTAGAGAATCTCCCATAGGAGTAGAAACATAAACGGGGGCACTCAAAGAATCCCAAGGCATACCCAGATGTGAAGCAAAATAAGAGGACACATATGAAAAAGTAGAACCATGATCGAATAGAATCGATGCCTCTCTGTGACTAACCAATATAATACCTGTGATAACAGAATCAGAGGCGACAGCTGTGGCATGACCGGGAATAGCATAAAATCTAGTACGGCCCCTCTCTCGAGGGAGGCCTCTATCACCCTGATCCTCGCTCCTAGCTGGCTAGGCAGGTGGGGTGGTTGCTGGAGCTAGAACGATGGCCTGCTGATCCTACGGAGAATGCTGAGGCTGTGAAGTCTATGACGGCGCACCCTTCCCGCGCCTGGGGCACTCCCTAACCAGATGGCGAGTATCCCCAAACACATAGGAAGCTCTGGGATTGCGCGGTGGCTGTGATTGACTAGGCCCGCTCCCACTAGACTTACCCCTGGAGGTACCCCGCGTAGGAGGTGCGCTGGAAACTGGGGGAGCATAGTAAGGCTCCTGAGGTGCTGGGGAAGCTCGAGTACCACCGGCTGCTGGTAGTGCTGAATGAACTGGACGATCGGAATAACCCTTACCATATCGACCGTCTGTTTCAGTACAGGCACCAGAGAAATAACTCGACTCACGAGACCTCTTGGCCTCCCTCTCTCCTCGCTCACTAGCAAGCATACCCTCAATTCGTTAGGTAATACTCAGCGCCTGCTGATAAGGCACTTCCATTTCTAGCTCTCTGGTCATGGTAGACCGGATAGGCAGAATAAGACCCTCAATAAACCTCCATTCTCTCTCCCGGACTGTGGCGAGCAAAGTCGGTGCATGTCTGGCCAACCGGGTGTAACTGATGGCATACTTAGATACTGTCATAGTGCCCTAGTGCAACCGCTCAAACCCCGCACACCAAGCATCCCTAAGGCTCTGGGGGAACAAACTCCCTCATAAATATATCAGAGAACTGTGTCCAAGTCAGTGAGGTAGACTCGACTGGACTATCTAACTCATATGTACGCCACCAATCATAAGCGACCCTTCGAAGCTAAAAATTAGTAAAAGAAACCCCATAGGACTCCACTATGCCCATAGTACAGAGGATGCAATGACACTCCTCCAGAAATCCCAAGGCGTCATCTGAAGCTACGCCACTAAACAATGGGGGATCATACTTCTTGAACCTCTCCAACCTGTGCTGCTCGTCCTCGGAGGTAGCTGACCCACCTCCGGGCTGTGCTGGTACGGCAGGCGATATAGGAATAACCTCTAGAACCTGCTCCATCGGCACTCGCTGCTCAGGAGTGCGGGCTACGAGAGTCTAGGCCCC
This sequence comes from Nicotiana noctiflora, assembly GCA_032618575.1. NCBI lineage: Eukaryota > Viridiplantae > Streptophyta > Magnoliopsida > Solanales > Solanaceae > Nicotiana > Nicotiana noctiflora. The sequence continues at coordinate 440,036 of JASVEL010000466.1, read as the reverse complement.
TCCCCCGGCCTGGGATGTGGCTGCAGTGAGAGGAAGCAACCCCGCCTGAGCCAAAGTAGTGTACATGCTCATAAACTAAGCCAGAGCCTCCTGGAGTGCTGGAGTCATAGTATCTGTGGTAGGTGTACCAGGTGTCTGTGCTCCAACCTGATCCACCAGTGGTGCCTCAGTGGCAGCGCGCGCGGGTGTTGTGGCTACACCTCGGGTGCATCTTTGACCTCTACCCCGGCCCTGATCTCTAGCGGCGGCAGCAGGGGGCGCAGGTGCCTGATCCTCGCGTGTAGCACATGTCCTCACCATCTGTGAGAGAATAGAAGACAGAAGTTAAGAAATTGGGTCAAAACATCGCATGACAAGGAATTCAAAAGAAATGAAGATTTTTTTCCTAAACATTTACATAGCCCCTCTTAGATAAATACGGATGTCTCCGTATCAATTATCGAGACTCTAATAAACCAGCCTGTGTCCCATGACTCCTATGAACCTAGAGCTCTGATACGTACTTATCACGACCCTAGTTCACCAATCGTGAGCCTGTCATAACGACACCCAGTCTTCGCGACCAGGCATGCCTAACACAATTGTAGAATTTACAGCTTTTACAAAAAAACTAAAAACAAATGTGAAAATAACAAAGGAGTAATGTAATAAGTGTTGTCTGGCACATATACTTCATCACAAGTACTGAAATACAACTTCCAAGACCCGGAAAATCACGGGCAACACATGCTAAAGAGCTTATAACTATGGCTCTATCCTCTAAGAGTATCTATACAACTGAAACAAAAGAGAAATGAACTATTGTCGCTAAGGAAGAGTAGAATGAGACTCTTCGGATCTGTGGACGCAGCAGATGCGTACCTCAAGTCTCCAAAAATAGCTCTGCGATCACCGATAGTGTGCCTGATCAGACGTACCTGGATCTGCAACACAAAAGTGTGCAGAAAAGTAACATGAGTACACCACGGCGGTACTCAGTAAGTGCCAAGCCTAACCTTGATAGAGTAGTGATGAGGAAGGTCAGGGACCTACCGAGAATAATAATAAAATAACAGTACCAAAGAGTGAAAAAAATAGAAAATAACCTGAAATGACAGCAAAGAAATAGAAAAGAAACTACAACTCACTAGCAATCAACATTAACAAGAAAAATAACATAACAAAGAGTTCCTCAACTATCGTGGATCTTCGGGAATCGAATTCGTAGTCCAATCATCTCAAATACAGGGATCTCCGGGAATTGAAACCACAGTCCACTCATCTCAATAACAGGGATCTCCGGAAATTGAACCCGCAGTCCGCTCATCTCAGTAACAAGGATCTCCAAGAATTGAACCCACAGTCCGCTCATCTCAGTAACATGGATCTCCGAGAATTGAGCCTGCAGTCTGCTCATCTCAGTAACAAGGATCTCCGGGAAATGAACCCGCAGTCCGCAATACAAAACACAATCAAACAAGGAAAAATACTCAGAAAAATGGATTATACAACTACAATTAACCATTAAATTCTATCCCAACATGTTCCACGTAATTTCAATTAAGACAATTAAGCAATTAGACAGTTAATTCTACCTAATCATACTCCTCGAACTGACACAGGTTAAATCTTGCATTTAACACAGTCAAATAACAGAGTTAACATAGTTGAACAATTCAAGTAAAGTGGATTTTCAACAATTTACACAAGTACACGCCCGTCACCTCGCGTACAAGGAATTTAAATCAACACATAAGATATCCTAAGGGGAGAGGTCTCCCACACAAGGTTAGACAAGCCACTTACCTCGAACCATACAAAACCGCTAAGAAACAATGCCCTTGCCACGAGTATCCGACTCTGATTGGCCCAAATCTATTCAAACCAATTACATAGTGTGAATAACACTGCAAGTAACTAATTACACTATTAAAATTACAGCTAAGGCACGAAAATGGGTAAAATGACCAAAATACCCCTATATCCATCGACTCGGAATCAAATATTTTTACATTTTTAGAACTCTCATACTCGCACGAGTCTTACTATATAAAAATCTCCCAAATTGAAGGTCAAATGCCCCCTCAAATCATCAACATTAGTTCTAAGAAATTTATCCCTAGTTTCATCCAAAATTCGAAATTAATGGTGGAATTCGAGTTTAGATTAATGGGTAATAATTATAAGAGGGTAAGGAGTTGTTACCCAATAGTTGCCTCTAAACTTCCCTCAAAAAATCTCCCAAAATCGAGCTCTCTAGCTTGAGTTTTTGAAAAAATGGTAGAACCTTCATTTTTGAAATGATATAATCTGCCCAAGTCCTTTGTTCACTGCGATCGCATGAAGTGAGATGCGATCGCAAAGAAGAAAAATTTAGTGGCCTGAAATTGGTCTATGCGATCGCGGCAGGGTGCCATACGATCGCGTAAGAGGGGAAATTAACACAATGCGATCGCATAAGAGGGGAAATTAACACAATACGATCGCGACTAGGTGCCATGCGATCGCGTAAGAGAAGGGCCCAAAGCTACGCGATCACGGAGCTGAATAATGCGATCCCGATGAAGGAAATCCGCCCCTTACAGAATTAATCTATGCAATCGCGGACGGAAGGATGTGATCGTGTAGAAGAACACCAGATACGAGCAGTTCAGCAAACCATGAAGTTCCAAAAACCACCCGTTGGGCATCCAAAACACACCAGAGGCCCCTGGGACCTCAACCAACCCTACAAACATGTTCCATAACATCATTCAAACTTGCTAAAATACTTAAACCACCCAAAACAACGCCGAAAACACGAATAAATAAAGGATTCAAGGCTATGAACTTCGAATTCTGTCCAAACACATTCTCGATCAAAAACCTATCCAAGACTTGTCCGAATGACCTGAAATTTTGCACGCACATCCAAAATGACAAGACAAAGCTACAACAACTTTCGGAATCCCAAACTGACTCTCGGATAAAACATTCACTATCAGACCGGAACTTCAAACATTTCAAACTTCGACATTTGAAGCGTAAATGAGCTACGGACCTCCAAATTATATTCCGAACACGCTCCCAACCCCGAAATCACCTAACAGAGCTAACAGAACCATCGAATTTCCATTCCGAGTTCGTCTTTACACCGTTCCGAATATGGACCATTGGCGTTACAACCCATATCCTAACGCGTTAGTTTATGCCATACGTTAGTTAACACAAATCCAAGAAGGGATTATCCTTGAAATGATAAGAAGTTAATCCTATTGACCTTAAGTGATACAAAGGTCCATAAGGGTGATTAACAAGTATTAGAAGTTAATCGAATCAGGGATGTTGTAACTCGTATTTTTGGGTAAACCTATAGGTGATTAATATACTCAAGATGTCATGTTTTAAGTTATTTGAATCATATAATATCCGTATCATAAGTCCTTAAGTCAAACGAGTTATGAAACAAAAGTCGACAAAAGTTGTTCCAACTTAGGTTCATAGTTTTACTTAAATATTATGTAAAATGTTATTAAGCTTTTCTCCCAATATACTTGGAATTACGGGGTGATCTACCCACAAAATCGAAGATCTAGGAGTCTAGTTTCCAACACATTGAACGGTTTATCAATACAATATTGGAATAGAGAGATATAGATATATTCGTGAGACTGCACAAGCTGCTAGGTGACAAGTAGGTGGGCCACCTACTTGGTTAAATGATGGCCCAAAAGAGGCAATTTTGGGTCAGACAAAGAGCCCATTAAAAGGCTTATCTTCTGGAATATATCCCTCATAATATTTCACAAATAAACAGATCTAAACCCCTGCAAACTTCCTCCCAAAAACTATCCACAAACCCTAATTGATTTTCCCTCTCTTTCAAGTTCAAATAGGGGGTAAACACTAAAGTTTGAACAACCAAGATAAAGACTGAGTTATCCAACAAGTAAGTGAGTTTATTGATATATTTAATACATTTATTCTTCTGTGAATTCATGTTAATTTGTTCTATACATGTAAAACTCACGGGACGGTGATGGGAAGCCGTGAGTTCAAGTTATTCACTTGTAGCGGACTGTTTTGTGGACTATTTTATGTTGCTGTTGAGCTGCATGTTTTACTACTATTTTGTGAAGTTTTGGAGGAGGAAGTGTGTGGAGAAACACCATAATTATGTAGGGTTGTGGTCTGTTAGTTCTTCGTAATATTTTTGGGTCGTTTGATACGACTATGGTGACCGTCGTATGTATGAAGTGATTAAGTTGTGCGTGGACTATTTTGGGAGGCTCAATATGTTTATTATTGATGTCTTTTAGGCTGTTTGGTGATTGTTTTGAATGGTGTGAAGTCATATATATAGGGGAGGTATTGTCCGTTTCGTCGTAAAATAGGTTGTGGTCGATACATAATAGTTATGATGCTTGAATGATAACTATAGTATCGTTTCTCTTATTGTAGACTAAAGAGTCGTGAAAATTGCATATCTTGAGATTGGGGCAGTATATACAAGGTATGTGAGGCTATCCTTTTCCTTCTTTTGCACGACTCCGATTGTACATAATGTAATGAACGAGCATCCAAAGATACTCTACTCTTAGAAGCTAGTAGTACTTACATTGTGTCCTCTCTTATTGAACAATTGATGTTGATGTTGGTTCTCTTATTCTTATGTTATCAATCTTGTTGGTACTTCCTGATTCCTATAAGGTTCATAGTGAAGAGTTAGTCCTAATAAGGTGTACAGAGGATACCGACCTTACGTCACTCCGAAAGGTCTAGAACGTGTTTCCATGAGTCGAGCATGCATTATATATATGTATTTATTTTACTCTACCAAGTCGCGCTATGGTCGGCCGGGTACGGCACCTATTGTGCAACTACTGATCAGTTAGGTTTTACCGAGCTCCATGTGGCTGGGTACAATTCTACCGAGCCTTATGATGGCCGGGTACATTTTTACCGAGCCTATTATGGCCAGGTATGATATGATGATGCCCACAGAGGCATATGTTGTAAACGTTTATGTATTTATACATATGTATTATGGATTTCTTGTCAGCAGTCCTCAAAGGTACGCAGATGTTACAGGTTGTATATTCATTATCCCTGCTTACATTATTATTCGTATTTATGGTTCCCTGCCTTACATACTCAGTACTTTATTTGTACTGACGTACTTTTATTTGTGGACGATGCATGTCATGCTGCATGTCCTGATAGACAGGTAGGTGCAGCTCCCCCACCACAGTAAGCTGTCCAGTTCAGCGGTGATTGGCGAGATCACTTCTCCGGACTTGCCGTAGTCTTGGTATGCATTTTTGTATAGACGTTATGGGTATGTCGGGGCCCTGTTCCATCTGTGTTGCAGCACTTATGTTCCTTTAGAGGTTCATATACAAGTGTTGACTCAAGTATAGTTTGGTATGCCTTGTCGGCTAGTTTTTATTGTATAGTCTTTCATGGTAGCATGGTAGCATGGTAGCTTGTACCATATGTATATAGTTTCTTGATTGTCTGGTCATCCCATCTTATGTAGGTTCACGCTATCATATTTTAATGTTGGTTGTCCATGATCCATGTCTACCAATTATATTGATCTCATCAGCCCTAAAAGATAATAAAAAAGGTTAGATAAAATGTACGTCGGTGCTTGGCATGTTTGGTCATGTGCTAGTCATGGCCCTCCAGTTTGGGTCGTGACAAACTTGGTATCTGAGCAGGTTTGGCCTAGGGATTGTCTGTGAGTCGTTTCTAGTAGAGTCTTGATTATGTATGTGTAGCGCGCCACATTTATAATCAGGAGGCTACATGACATCTAGGGTTGTTACCTTCTTCCTGAATCTAAATCGTGCATAGAATTGAGTTGTAAGTGTTCGTCTCTAATATTCACCTTGTTTTCTTTCAGCGATGCCTTCGACTAGGAAGCAAACAATTAGTAGACGGCTTGATACAGCCGTGAGAGAGGGTACCAGTTAGGTGCCCCAAACCAGAGTAGGCCAAAGTGAGGCTCAGAGTGAGATGCCATCTCATACCTCATCTACTCCGTCTCCTCCAGAGGATATTAGGAGGAACCCAGCACGTCTAGTTCCTCCGTCTGGCACTACAGACCAGGATATGCGAAGTGCTTTGCAATTATTAACCAGCTTGGTAGCTGCTCAGGCGCAAAGGCAGAATACAGGTGCTGCTGATAAACCAGCTAGTACGAGAGTTCGTGATTTTATTAATTTAGACCCTCTAGTGTTTACCGGATCGGACATCAAGGAGGACCCCCAGACTTTTATTGACCAAATTCATCGTACATTGCAGGTTATGCATGTTAGTGATATAGAGGCAGTAGAGTTGGCTTCTTATCAGCTACAGGATTTAGCGGTTCTCTGGTATGATAGATAGGAGAGATCCAGGGGTCCGAACGCTCATCCAGCTGTGTGGAAGGAATTTTCTGAGGCATTTCTTCGTCACTTTGAGATACGACGAGTTTGAGCTGATAAGTTCTTGAACCTTAGACAAGGTAATATGAGTGTACGAGAGTACAATATGAAGTTTGATTCTTTAGCAAGGTATGCTCCCCATATGGTGGCCGAGATGAGTGATATAGTGCATTTGTTCGTGAATGGGTTGGGACCACATCTGATAAATGAGTGCACGATAGCCTCCTTAGTGGAGGGCATGGATATTTCCCGCATTAAAGCTTATGCCCAGACCCAAGAGGATCGTAAATGCCAGCAAAGGGCAGAAAGGGAGCAGGATAGGGTCCATCATAAGAGGGCAAGATTTGCACGGTATTTTGATGACTTCAAAGGCAATGTCAGGCCCCAGTCTTCGAGGAGTCCGGCACCATCTATAGCTAGTGCTCCTCCACAGTTTTAGAGGCCTCGATATGATTGATTTACCTATTCTGGTCCAGGTCAGAGTTCGCGGGCATTCGACTCGCAACATCACAGGGATACTAGTCAGACGAGACCCACAACACCACGTTGTGATGAGTGCATCAAGGCCCACTTTAGAATGTGATGTCGAGGTTCTGATGCATGTTATTCTTGCGGATAGCTCAGCCGACTTGATCAGTGTCTTGTTTTTCCTCATCAGTCCGGCCTCCAGCATGAGGTTTTCAGCAGTCGACAGGTGGTGGTAGAGGTAGAGGTGCAGTGCGAAGTTCAAGTGGTGTTTAAAATCGAACCTATGCTCTAGTAGGTCGACAAGATCTCGAGTCATCTCTAGATGTTGTTACAGGTATATTGTTTGTGTTTTCTTATGATGTATACGCGCTGATTCATCCAGGATCTACATTATCATATGTTACACCCTTTGTGGTTAATAAGTTTGGCAATGAACCTGAATTGATAAGTAAACCCCTTGAGGTAGCTACTCCGATAGGAGACTCGGTGATTGCTAGAAGGGTTTATAGAGGTTGCACTATAATGATTTGTAGTCGTCAAACCTCGGCAAATTTATTTGAGTTAGAAATGGTTGATTTTGATGTGATACTGGGAATTGACTGGTTGGCCTCATGCTATGCAAATGTTGACTGTCGTACGAAGATGGTTAGGTTTCAATTTCCTGGTGAACCCGTCATTTGAATAGAAGGGGGACACTGCTACACCAAAAGGTAGGTTTATTTCCTATCTCAAGGCAAGAAAAATGATCTCAGAAGGTTACTTTTATCATCTCGTTCGCGTTAGGGATGCGGAGGTGAAGCTGCCTACTCTACAATCAATCCCCGTGGTCAATGAATTTCTAGACGTTTTCCCAGATGAACTCCCAGGCCTTCCCCCTGAAAGGGAAATTGAGTTAGCATTGATGTGTTGCCTGACACTCAACCGATCTCTATCCCTCCACACAGAATGGCCCTGGCAGATTTGTGAGAGGTAAAGGTGTAGTTAACGGACTTGCTGGATAAGGGCTTCATTAGGCCTAGCACTTCACCTTGGGGGTGTGCCAGTCCTATTCGTGCGGAAGAAAGATGGGTCTTTACGGATGTGTATCGACTATCGATAGTTGAATAAATTTACTATAAAGAACAAGTATCCACTTCCAAGAATTGATGACCTATTTGACTAACTTTAGTGTGCCAGGTATTTCTCCAAGATTGACTTACGTTCAGGTTATCATTAGATGAGGGTTAAGGAGAAGCATATTCAAAAGACGGCCTTCCGGACAAAATATGGGCACTTTGAGTTCTTGGTGATGTCGTTCGGGCTAACAAATGCTCCAGCTACTTTTATGGATCTCATGAATACTATATTCAGGCCCTATCTCGATGTGTTCATGATTGTATTTATTGATGACATTTTGGTGTATTCTCATTCGGAGGGGGAACATGCAGGCCACTTGCAGATTTTATTACAGACACTTCAAGATCGTAAGTTATATGCTAAGCTATCCAAATGTGAATTCTGGCTGAACTCAGTAGCATTCCTTGGCCATGTAATATCTGACGAGGGTATCAGTGTTGACACTCAGAAGATTGATGCAGTAAAGAATTGGCCGAGACCTACAATACCATAAGAAGTCTGCAGCTTCCTAGGGCTAGTAGGCTATTATAAGCGATTTGTAGAAGGGTACTCCTCTATATCCGCGCCATTGACTAAGTTAACACAGAAAGCTACTAAGTTCCAGTGGTCTGACGCTTGTGAATGATGTTTTCAGGAGTTGAAGAATTGATTGACATCTGCACCAGTGCTTACTCTTCCTAAAGTACCAGAAGGTTATGTGGTATATTGTGATGCCTCAGGTATAGGTTTGGGGTGCGTGTTGATGCAACGTGGAAAGGTGATTGCTTATGCATCCAGACAATTGAAGAATCATGAAAAAAACTATCCAACCCATGATTTGGAATTGGCTGCAGTAATATATGCCTTGAAGATATGGCGACACTACTTATACGGCGTCCATGTTGACATCTACACAGATCATAAGAGTTTACAATACATCTTCAAGCTGAAAGATTTAAAATTGAGGCAGCGATGTCGAGATATTGTATGATCCCAGTAAATCCAATGTTGTGGCAGATGCTCTCAGCCGTAAGTCAATGGGAAGTTTAGTACACACTGAGGCAAGTAGATGGGGTTTGACTAAAGAGCTTCATCAACTAGCCAATATGAGAATCAGATTGTTAGACTCTGATGACGGAGGCGTTACTATACAGAATACATCAGAATCATCTTTGGTAGCTGAGGTAAAAGCATGGAAATATGAGGATCCTACCTTGGTACGATTGAGAGAGAGTATTCAGCAGTGTGAAATTACGGCTATTGAGATCGGAAGAGATGGTGCACTGAGATACCAAGGCTGATTGTGTGCGCCTAATGTGTCAGGGTTGAGAGAAAAGATTATGAATGAGATTCATCAATCCCGATATTCCATCCATCCCGACTCGACAAAGATGTACCATGATGTCAAGGAGCGGTATTGGTGGGACAACATGAAAAAGTCTATTGCAGAATTTGTAGCCCAGTGTCCCAATTGTCAACAAGTAAAGATAGAACATCAGAAACGTGGTGGGTTGCTTCAGAATATAGAGATCCCGACCTGGAAATGTGAGGTGATTAATATGGACTTCGTTATTAGACTACCTCGCTCTTATCATAAGTTTGACTCCATCTGGGTGATAGTTGACCGACTTACAAAATGTGCCCATTTTCTGCCAGTTAAGTCAACTTACACGGTTGAAGATTATGCGAAACTATATATCAGGGAGCTTGTTAGGCTTCATGGTGTGCCAATATCTATTATATCAGACTGAGGAGCTCAATTTACGGCTAACTTTTGGAGGTCATTTCAGAAGGGTTAAGGCAGAGAAATGAATCTCAGCACTGCATTTCATCCGCAGACTGACGGACAGGCTGAACATACTATTCAAATACTTGAAGATATGTTACGAGCATGTGTTCTAGATTTTAAGGGAAATTGGGAGGACCATCTTCCACTCATTGAATTTGCCTACAATAATAGCTACCATTCCAGTATTAAAATGGCCCCATACGAGGCACTATATTGGAGGAGATATAGATCACTAGTTGGATGGTTCGAAGTCGGTGAAACAGAATTATATGGGCCAAATTTGATTCACCAAGCCATTGAGAAGGTGAAAGTGATACAGGAGCGATTGAGGACGGCACAAAGCAGGCAAAAGTCTTATTCTGATGTCCGACATCGTGATGTGGAGTTTGAGGTTGGTGATTGGGTTTTCCTAAAGATCTCGCCAATGAAGGGTGTTATGCGTTTTGGGAAAAAAGGTAAGCTGAGTCCACGGTATATCAGTCTGTACAAAATTCTTTGACGAATTGGATAGGTTGCTTATGAGTTAGAGTTGCCATCCGAATTGGAATCTGTCCATCCGGTATTCCACGTATCTATGTTGAGGAAATGTATTGGTGACCCTTCTCTAGTTGTCCCTATCAATGATGTACAAGTTACAGAGGATCTATCATATGAAGAAGTGCCAGTGGCTATATTAGATCGACAAGTTCGCAAGCTGAGAACAAACGATGTAGCTTCCGTCAAAGTATTGTGGAGGAACAAGAATACGGAAGAAATGACAAGGGAAGCGGAAGAAGAGATGAAGTTTAAATACCCTTACCTATTCCAGAATAATGATAACAAGGATGCTGGTGGAACGCAGGATACATTGGAATGGTGAAATAGCTTTATGAGGTAAGCGATAACTTGAAAATACTCTTCTTTAATACAAAATGGTGATATGCAGATAATGTACATGTCTGTAATGATTTGTGTAGCTTTCTGAGGCCATATCTTGGGCTTGACTGCTTCCAAGTTTTGCTAGTAACCATTTTATAAGGGAAAATTGACCGGAAATTTCCATTGGAATCCACGATGATTTGGACTCCCCATAAACCCTTACATTCGAGGATGAATGTTCCTGGGGGGGGGGGGTATTACAACCCATATCGGCACGCGTTAGTTCATTTCATATGTTAGTTAACACAAATCAAATAAGGGATTATCCTTGAAATTATAAGAAGTTCATCCTTTGATCTTAAGTGATACAAGGGTCCATAAAGGTGATTAACAAGTATTAGAAGTTAAACGATTCAAGGATGTTGTAACTCGTATTTTCGGGTAAACCTATAGGTGATTAATTTATTAAAGATGTCATGTTTTAAATTATTTGGATCATATAATATCCGTATCATAAGTCTTTAAGTCAAACGAGTTTTGAAACAAAAGTCGACAAAAGTTATTGCAACTTAGGTTCAACGTTTTACTTAAACTTTAGGTCAAATTTTATTAAGCTTTTCTCCCAATATGCTTGGAATTACCGGGTGATCTACCCACCAAATTGAAGATCTATGAGTCTAGTTTCCAACGCATTAAACGTCTTATCAATACAACATTGAAATAGAGAGATATAGACATTTTCGTTAGACTGCACAAGCTGCTAGGTGACAATTTCGGGTCAGACAAAGAGCCCATTAAAAGGCTTATCTTCTTCAATATTTCCCTCGTTATATTTCACAAATAAACAGACCTAAACCCCTACAAACTTCCTCCCAAAAATTATCCACAAACCTTAGTTGATTTTCCCTCTCTTTCAAGTTCAAACTGGGGGTAAACACTAGAGTTTGAAGAACCAAGATAAAGGCTGAGTTATCCAACAATTAAGGTGAGCTTACTGCTATATGTAATACATTTGTTCTTCTATGAATTCATGGCAATTCGTTCTATACATTTAAGAACTCACGGGACGGTGATCGAAAGTCGTGAGTTCAAGTTATTCACTTGTAGCGAACTGTTTTGTGTTGCAGTTGGGTTGCGCGTTTTACTACTATTTTGGTGAAGTTTTGGAGGAGGAAGGGTATGGAGAAACACCATATTTATGAAGGGTTTTGGTCTGTTAGTTCATCATAATATTTTTGGGTCGTTTGATACGACTATGGTAGTCGTCGTATGTATGAAGTGATTAGGTTGTGCGTGGACTATTTTGGGAGGCTCAATATGTTTATTATTGATGTTGTTTAGGCTATTTGGTGATTTTTTTGAATGGTGTAAAGTCATATATAGGGGAGGTGCTGTCCGTTTTGTCGTAAAATATGTTGTGGTCGATACATAATAGTTATGAATGATAACTATAGTATCATTTCTCTTATTGTAGACTAAGGAGTCGTGAAAATTGCATAGCTTGAGATTGGGGCAGTATATACAAGGTATGTGAGGCTATCCTTTTCCTTCTTTTGCACGAATCCAATTGTACATAATGTAATGAACGAGCATCCAAAGATACTCTACTCTTAGAAGCTAGCAGTACTTACATTGTTTCCTCTCTTATGGAACGATTGATGTTGATGTTGGTTCTCTTATTCTTATGTTATCAATCTTATTGGTACTTCCTGATACCTATATTCATAGTGAAGAGTTAGTCCTAATAAGGTGTACAGAGGATACCGACCTTATGTCACTCTGAAAGGTCTAGAACGTGTTTCCATGAGTCGAGCATGCATTATATATATGTATTTATTTTACTCTACCGAGCCACACTATTGTCGGCTCGGTACGGCACATATTGTGCAACCACTGATCAGTTGGGTTTTACCGAGCTCTACGTGGCCGGGTATGATTCTTCCGAGCCTTATAATGGCCATGTACATTTTCACCGAGCCTATTATGGCCGAGTATGATATGATGATGATGATGCCCACAGAGGCGTATGTTTTAAAAGTTTATGTATTTATACATATGTATTATGCATTTTTTGTCAGCAGTCCTCAGAGGTACTCAAATGTTACAGGTTGTATATTCTCTTTCCATGCTTATATTATTTTTCGTATTTATGGTTACCTGCCTTACATACTCAGTACTTTATTTGTACTAACATCCTTTTATTTGTGGACGCTGCATGTTGTGCTGCAGGTCCTGATAGACAGGTAGGTACAGCTCCCCCACCACAGTAAGCTGTCCAGTTCAGTGGTGATTGGTGATATTTGACTATATGCAATTTTGTATAGACGTAATGAGTATGTCGAGGCCCTGTTCCGACTATGTTGCAGCACTAATGTTCCTTTAGAGGCTCAGAGATAAGTGTCAACTCATGTATAGTTTGGTATGCCTTGTTGGCTAGTTTTTATTGTAGTCTTTCATGGTAGCGTGGTAGCTTGTACCATATGTATATAGTTTCTTTATTGTCTGGTAATCCCGTGTTATGTAGGTTCATGCCATCATATTTTATTGTTGGTTGTCCATGATCCATGTCTACCAATTATATTGATCCCCTCAGCCCTAAAAGATAATAAAGAAGGTTAGACAAAATGTACGTCGGTGCTCGGCAAGTTTGGTCGGGTGCTAGTCATGGCCCTCCAGTTTGGGTCGTGACAATTTTTCAACTATTAAGCTCTCATTTAGGGAATAAGTGTCCCAAAATACTACGAATTCTAGAACCGAACATCCCGGAAAACCAAAATAGCATAAATGGACTTAGGGAAAGTAGTTAATGGGGGATTGGGGCGTAAATTCCAAAAACGACCGGACGGGTCGTTACACCCTCCAACACTTAAACATTCACTCGTCCTCGAACGAGCATAGAAAACATACCTGAGGTAGCAAAGAGATGAGGGTACTGGCTGCACATATCCTGCTCGGTCTCCCAAGTCGCCTCCTCGATCGGCTGACCCCGCCACTGGACCTTCAACGAAGCGATGTTCTTTGGCCTCAACTTTCTGATTTGTCTGTCCAAAATGGCCACTGGCTCCTCAACATAAGATAGATCCTTGTCCAGCTGGAATGAATTGAAATCCAATACGTGCGACGGGTCACCATGATATCTCCGGAGCATAGAAACATGAAATACCGGATTGACTCCGGCTAGGCTGGGAGGTAAGGAAAGCTCATATGCAACCTCCCCAACTCACCTCAAAATCTCAAAAGGCCCAATAAATTTTGGACTCAGCTTCACTTTCTTTCCAAATCTCATGACACCCTTCATGGGTGAGACCCGAAGTAGAACCCGCTCGCCGACCATAAATGCCACATCACGAACCTTCTTATCTGCATAACTCTTCTGTCTGGACTGGGCTGCACAGAGTCTATCCTGAATCACCTTGACCTTGTCCATTGCATCCTAGACCATCTATGAACCCAATAACCTGGACTCACCCGACTCGAACCAACCCACTGGGGATCTGCATCTCTTACAATATAACGCCTCATACGCTGCTATCTGTATGCTGGACTGATAGCTGTTGTTATAAGAAAACTCTGCCAGTGGCAAGAAGTAATCCCATGACCCTCCAAACTCAATCACGCATGCACAAAGCATATCCTCTAAAATCTAAATGGTACGCTCAGACTGTCCATCCATTTGGGGGTGAAATGTCGTGCTCAGCTCCACCCGAGTGCCTAACTCCTGCTGCACGGCTCTCCAGAACCGTGAAGTAAACTGAGTGCCTCTGTCTGAAATGATAGAAATTGGAATACCATGCAACCAGACTATCTCCATAATATATATCTCCGCCAACCGCTCTGATGAATAAGTAGTGCACATAGGTATAAAATGGGCGGACTTGGTCAGCCGATCCATAATGACCCAAATAGAATCAAACTTCCTCACAATCTATGGAAGTCCAGATACGAAGTCCATGGTGATGCGCTCCCACTTCCACTCCTGGATCTCAATCTGCTGTAGCAACCCACCCGGATGTTGGTGCTCATCCTTCACCTGCTGGCAGTTGAGGCACCTAGAAACATAGTCAACTATATCCTACTTCATCCGCCTCCACCAATAGTGCTGCCTCAAGTCCTGACACATCTTCGCGGAACCCGGATGGATTGAATACCACGAGCTATGGGCCTCAGCTAGAATCAACTCTCAAAGATCATCCACATTGGGCACACAAATACGCCCATGCATCCTCATCACTCCATCATCCCTGACGGTAACATCTCGAGCATCACCACGCCGAACTCTATCCTGAAGAACAAGAAAATTAGGGTCATCAAACTGTCGCTCCCTAATGCGATCAAATAGACAAGACAGAGAAACCACACATGCCAGAACCCGGTTGGGCTCTGAAAGATCGAATCTAACAAACTGCCTGGCCAAGGCCTGAACATCCATCGCCATAGGTCTCTCTGAGGCTGGTAGATACGCCAAACTCCCCAAACTCTCTGCCCGGCGATTCAAGGCATCGGCAACCAGGTTGGCCTTGCTCGGGTGATAAAGAATAGTAATATCATAATTTTTTAACTACTCTAACCATCTCCTCTGACGCATATTCAGGTCCTTCTACTTAAGCAAGTGCTGCAAACTCCGATGATCAGTGTAAATCTCACAAGGAATCCCATACAAATAATGATGCCAGATTTTCAAGGCGTGAACAATGGCAGCTAACTCAAGATCAAGAACAAGGTAGTTCTTTTCATGCACCTTCTGTAGTTGGGATGCGTAGGCAATCACCCTACCATCCTGCATCAACACCGCTCCAAGTAAAACCCATGAGGCATCACAATAAACTCTATAAGACCCCAAACCGGTAGGCAACATCAAGATTAGGGCCAAAGTCAAAGCTATATTGAACTTTTGGAAGCTCGCCTCACACTCCTCTGTCCACTAGAAAGGGACACACTTTTGGGTCAATTTAGTCATAGGTGACGCAATCGAAGAGAAACTGATTCATGTCCAAGCAACGGTCGTAGTCAATATAACTTGGTCTAATAAGTCCAAGATCGATCCCACGGAGAATTAACATATCAATCACAACTTTCACAACCCAAGAGTACTTCCGAATCAAGTTCCCAAAAGTTAGAGTATCTTTGTTTATGATTTTCGAACTACTACTTTGCAATAATAAAGAATGCTTTAAAAGAAAGGATTGAATGTTGAATAAAAGAATATAGAAAAGGACTAAGGTATTGATTTTCCCTATTGATGGAATCCCTTATCGTTATGCTCTTACAAATTATTAACATATTCTATCAATCATGAACGCTATGTGTATCGTAACCCTCTCCCGAGCAATTACAATAATTTACTAGTGCACTCTCCCGAGCTACCCTAGCTAGCTTTAATTTGAATAGTTCACTTAAGATTGCATCCAAGACTTCGTTATTCCTAACCCCGTCTTTACGCCTAAACTTATAGATACCTCCAATAACCTAGGTGTGGTGTTGTTCAACAATAAACCTAAATATGCACTCTTTTTCAAGTTATGCACACTAAATAGGCACAGCTAATTGGGGATCCTACCAATTAACTACAACAAGAACGAAGTCGAACAAATAGAAATCTAAGTCACAATTTGTAATCACATAAACGATAAGTTCATCACTCAATAGGTTCCATCAAAACCTTAGAAAATAATTTAGCTACTCATGCTTGAAGAAACAAGAATAATAATTGAAATCATAAAGAAATACTTGATATAAAATAGAAGAAAGAGTTTGAGAGGAATCTCTCTTACTAAAAACCTTGCCAAAGTAATGAAATAAAGATTACATGCCTCTATGGGGCAAACTAGGACTTTAAACAGAGGTTTTAGGGCTAAAAAAACTAAGTTTGAGTACAATTAGGACTGCTGCTGCGGCGACTTCTGCGGTTCGTTCGCGGCCGCGGACGGACCGCGAACAGTAAAACTTCAGAGAGCCTGTTTTCCGCGGTGCATCCGCGGTCGCTGTGAAACTGCAGTGTTTCACCCTGCTCCGTTCGTACTTTGGAGAAACTCAAAACACGAAAGTTGTAGCCCCTTGAATTAGCTTTCCAAACATATATTATGTAGCCCAAATTGAGTTCCGAGCGAAAAGTTATGTCCAATTTACTAGACAGTGCACAATGTGCCTCATCCATTCTTCGCTTGTACTACACTTATCAAATTTGACCCCCGAACTCGATCCCGGCTTAATGCCTTGAGCTTTTACTCAGACTTCAAAGCTCCAAATCACTTAAATTCATTCCATAACATCCATATAGCTCGGAATCACACCTTCCCGGCTACTTTCAACATAAGTTCTTGATTTGTACCACACTTTGGCCTTTTTCACCATCTTTTGACTCCAAAACTTGCTCTTTTAGTCTTCATTAGCTCATGTGTACCTATAACACACTAAGAACACTAATAAAAGCATTTTTTCATCATAAACAATATCAAAATAACAATAAAGCGTGATTATTTAGGGCATAAATATAGTCAAATTCACCTATTATCAATACCCCACACTTAAACCTTTGCTCGTCCTCGAGCAACCTTAATCACACTTTAGGCCAATTAACAAAAATTTATCTCCCCCAAAATATGTTACAAAAGCTATTATACATGAACAACTTAAGATATGCATAATCTTTACTTAACCGTAAATTCTCATGCCGCACATTATTACTTACTCTACTTATTACCAAAAACTTGCAAATTCACCTTCTTCCTCTTGAATTACATGCCCTCACAAAATTTATTGAGAGAAGTTCCCACACATTAATAATTCAAATACATGGAACTTATAAATATCGGAAAAATTCACTCACTCTCAACAAAGAACATTCATATGAATACAGACACACCATAGGCTTGCCCCTAGTGTAATACTCCACTAATCGAGTTATTCAATCATAGATCAAGAGGTCTTTAAGGGTTGTAATGTAGGCTATGGGACGGGTAGGATACTTTTGGTTATAGTGACCAGCCTCCCTAAGCACGTTTCTTTTCTTTTTCACAACTTCTCTTTTTTTTTTTTTTACTTCCTTATGTCTCCCATAAACATACCTTCACCTTTCTTCAATTTTAACCCCCGCTTTTCTTTTATTGATGTAACTGGCCTTTCTAATTTTTTTTTTACATATTCATCAATATAGCTCATTGTTTCATTGCTTTGCAACATTATTTTGGACTAGTCCACTATTTTTTTCATTAATTCTTGATTTTCCCTTTTTTAATTTCCCTTCACGCCACACTTAAACTTTTGCATATTCATTACAATACAAGTGCTTATAGGAGGTAAAGTAGAACATTATACATATTTGATGAACATTCAAGGGTTATCAAAGAATAGGATTTAGGCTCAAAGGGGTTAACTAAGATATAATGTACGGGTGAATTCATGTCTATTGGTATATGGGGTTACACAAAGAAATGCCTCTATCCTTTCTACGACCAAACAACTTCTATTTCGCTTAGCAAACACAGAGGGAAAGTTCTAGGCATCATGGACAACATACAATGTAAGTAAAAACCTCACACACACATGGCATGCAACTCATTTAGAATCTGGCTTATCTACAAATTCCTATCGATGTTCAAGCAAGCACTATTGTGCAATTTAAGGCATATTAAGATTCTACAGTCAAGCTTAGAAGATACATTCTCAAGTTCAATTTACGCTTTTGCTAATGTGCATATTCGGGGTTACATGTTGCCCTTTTACCTCTAATCCTAAGAAAAGAAAGAAAGAAAAAAACATCTACCTAACCCGGTTCAAATAAAAACCCTTGGAAAAGAACTGTGGTCAAAAGGAAAACCAAGAGGGAGATGATACATTACCTAAAACAAAAATAAAAGAAAGAAAAATTCCTACGTGGAGTACTTCCCTCAAGAGTACTTGTCCTAAATAGCCCGTCATCAGGAAGAGTCCTCTACTCATATTTTTGGATTTTTAAAATTTTATGATTTTTTTGTATTTTTTTATTCCGACATGGACCCTTAAGAAACCCGTCGCCAAGTGTCCATCATCGGGCCAAGCCAACTATTTATATTAACAACTACAACTAATATATACAACATATAATACAAGATAAGTCTCCCACCCCACACTTAAAATCATGCCATGTCCTCATGGCATAATAATACATGTATAGCATAGAAGGGTGAGAAATCTTACCTGGGATCTACCCCGTATCTAGCCACTTTATCACTTTCTTTTTCACCCTATCCTTCATATTCGGGTTCAGCCTTCTTTTGCGTTTCCTAAAAGGTTTGTGCCCCTCTTCCCGAAGAATCTTGTGCATGTAGTATGCAAGGCTGGTCCCTTTTATGTCAGCCATGGTCCAACCATTGGCAGCTTTACATTCCTTGAGTACCTGTAATAACTTTTGAGCCTGCACATCTAGCAAACCAGATGAAGTAATAACATGTAAAGTGGAGTTAGGGCCTAGAAATTCATACCTGAGATGAGATGGTAGTGGTTTAAGCTCCAGCTTTGGTGACTCTTCTATGGATGGTTTTGCAGGAGGGGTCTCTCTTTTCTCTAAGTGTAGAGTCTCGAATTCAAGCTCTCTCTCCCAAAACCCCTTGCCTTCCAGAGATAGTACCCATTCTGCTAAACTTTCACCATTTACCTCTTCCAAGTTCATCAGGCATGCTTGAAGTGGATCTTCAATGGTCAACTCTGCATCGTCTGTCTCCACTATCACATCAACCGCATCAATGAGAGAGCAATTTGCGAACTCACTAGGGCGCCTCATGGATTTTTTCACATTGAATATGATCTCCTCATCATTCAACCTCATCTTGAGTTCCCCAGTCTCACAATCAATTAGAGCTCTCCCGGTGGCTAGGAATGATCTTCCTAAGATTATAGGAATTTCCTCGTCCACCTTGCAATCAAGAATAACAAAATCGGTGGGAAACACAAACTTCCCTACCTGGATAAGCACATCATCAAAAATACCAAATGGACACTTAACCATCCTATCAGCAAGCTGTAATAACATAGAGGTAGGTCTGGCTCTACCAATGCCTAGCCTCTTATAAATAACTAAGGGCAT
This sequence comes from Nicotiana noctiflora, assembly GCA_032618575.1. NCBI lineage: Eukaryota > Viridiplantae > Streptophyta > Magnoliopsida > Solanales > Solanaceae > Nicotiana > Nicotiana noctiflora. The sequence goes on along the minus strand of JASVEL010000466.1, from coordinate 420,376 downwards.
GGGGTTAATGCTTGCCCCCAAATCACAAAATGCCTTTGCATGGGATGGTGAAGCTACTTGGACCAGATAGCTTCTCAGCTGTGGGTCTGGAGACCACTGCACTACAAGTCTGGGTAAGGGTCACGGTGGCCAAGTCTTGGAAATCAAATTTCCTCGACATCAAGTCTTTCATCATCTTAGAATACCCGGGCATTTCTTTTAAAGCTTCAATTAAGGGAATATTTACCTGGATTTGCTTGAGCATATCAAAGAACTTTTTGTATTGCTCTTTATTCTGGTGCTTGCCCAACCTTTGGGGGAATGGTGGTGGAGGCCTCTTCTTCCCAGTGACTTGGGACTTTTCTTTCTCTATCACTTTTTCTTCAACTTGATGCTCTACCTGTTCAGCTACTTTTTCCGTTCCCTGCTGCATCTCTTTATTTTCAGCAACTGGCTGGACTGTAATTTCTGTCAACTCTGTGGACTCATCCAGTTTAATGGGCAATGGAGTGAGTGTATCAGCCTGTGTGTCAATTTTCTCACTTTTTTTCTCAGCATCAAGATATCTACCATTTCTCAGAGTCACTGCCATCATCTGCTTTTGGACTTGATCTTTTGGGTTTATTTGTGTATCTGCAGGCAATGTCCCTTGAGGGCGATTATTGAGAGACATAGCAATCTGACCCACCTGTACTTCAATATTCTTGATGGCGGCATCATGTGCATCTATCCTCTCATTTGTTTTAGCATTTGACCCAATTACCTGCTGTATCATAGCTTCCAACCTTGCAAACCCATCGTCATGTCAACCCCCATGATGTGGTGGAGATGAATGATATCCCTGTTGCTGATTGCTGAAATTCTGAGGTCTAGGATATGGAGCCATGTTGTGTGGTGGCCTCACACCTGCTGCATTATATTGTGGCTGAGGAGGACTAAACTGTTGTGGAGCCTGCTGACCCCAACTCTGGTTACCTGGTCGCTGCCCTCCATAGTTAGCCACATAATTCATGTCTTCATGCTGGTGATGATGTTCTTGGTCTGCATCCCATGGATTACCTATGCGTTGGCTAATGCAAGATGTGCATAAACCACCATTGGTAGTGTCTACAATATGAACCTGCTGCTTGACCCCAGATTCTTCTACTTTCTTTGTCAGGATGCTCATTTGTGTCAATAAGGTTGCCATGTTCTCCTCCATAGTGCTCGATGGATTCAGAGGTACATAGTGTACCACTGGAGTGATAGGAGCATTCCTGGTCGTCCTCCCGGAGTTTTGAGCCATCTTGTCAAGCAAATTTTGGCCTTCTCTCCGAGTCTTGCTCAGAAAAGCCCCACCTGCTGAAGCATCTACAATATTCTTCATACTATCTGAAAGCCCCATGTAGAACCTTTGACCCAACATCTGCTCGGGAATCCCATGGTGAGGACACATAACCAGCATACCTTTGAACCTGCCCCAAGTTTCATGTAATGTCTCCATTGGTTTCTACTTGAAGCTCACGATCTCATCAATTTGCTGAGTTGTCTTGTTAGGTGGATGAAACTTGTTGTGGAATTGTTTGACCAGCTCATCCCAAGTTGCAATAGAGTTTATGGGGAGTGAGTTTAGCCATACCTGTGCAGCCCCTATAACTGAGAACGGGAATAGCAATAGTCTGATGGCTTCCGGTGTCACATTCGGTTGCCTCTGTGTCTTGCATATTCAGAGAAAGTTCTTCAGGTGCTGTTGTGGATCTTGAACCTGAGTCCCAGTGAATAATCCCTTGTTTTGCAACAAGTGTAACATGGTATTAGTAATCTGGAAAGACTCAGCTTGAATCGCTGGCACAATAATAGCAGTTGCCAAATTATCTATTGTTGGTTGTGCCCAGTCATATAGTGCACCTTCCTGCGCCTCCTGCGCGTTTAACCCAGCTTTCCGGTTTGGGTCGTTCACGTCTCCCATGTCGAAATCGAGTTTAATTGGTTGCTGAGATTGCTGAATTTGTTTGATTGCCCTGTTACGTGCCCGAAAAGTTTGCTCTGGGTCTGAGAGTCCTTCAACTAGTTCTCTAGTCCTTGCCGATTTTCTAGGCATACACCTGAATACCCAAATCAACAAACGTCAAAACATTCAATGTATAGTGTATAAAGAACCTGAATACACAAGAATCTTGAAGTTCTGGCAATGGCAATTGATAATTCCGTTAATTCCCCGGCAACGGCGCCAAAATTTATTCACGTCCAAGCAACGGTCGTAGTCAATATAACTTGGTCTAATAAGTCCAAGATCGATCCCACGGAGAATTAACCTATCAATCACAACTTTCACAACCCAAGAGTACTTCCGAATCAAGTTTCCCAAAAGTTAGAGTATCTTTGTGTATGATTTTCGAACTACTACTAATAAAGAATGCTTTAAAAGAAAGGATTGAATGTTCAATAAAATAATATAGAGAAGGACTAAGGTATTGATTTCCCCTATTGATGGAATCCCTTATCGTTATGCTCTTATAAATTGTTAATATATTCTATCAATCATGAACGCTATGTGTATCGTAACCCTCTCCCGAGCAATTACAATAATTTACTCGTGCACTCTCCCGAGCTAGCCTAGCTAGCTTTAATTTGAATAGTTCACTTAAGATTGCACCCAAGACTTTGTTATTCCTAACCCCGTCTTTACGCCTAAAGTTATAGATTCCTCCAATAACCTAGGTGTGGTGTTGTTCAAAAATAAACCTAAATATGCACTCTTTTCCAAGTTATGCACACTAAATAGGCACAGCTAATTGGGGATCCTACCAATTAACTACAACAAGAACGAAGTTGAACAAATAGAAATCTAAGTCACAATTTGTAATCACATAAACGATAAGTTCATCACTCAATAGGTTCCATCAAAACCTTAGAAAATAATTTAGCTACTCGTGCTTGAAGAAACAAGAATAATAATTGAAATCATAAAGAAATACTTGATATAAAATAGAAGAAAGAGTTTGAGAGGAATCTCTCTTACTAAAAACCTTGCAAAGTAATGAAATAAAGATTACATGCTTCTATGGGGCAAACTAGGACTTTAAATAGAGGTTTTAGGGCTAAAAAAACTAAGTTTGAGTACAATTAGGACTGCTGCTGCGGCGACTTCCGCGGTTCGTTCGCGGCCGCGGACGGACCGCGAACAGTAAAACTTCAGAGAGCCTGTTTTTCCGCGGTTCATCCGCGGTCGCGGAGAAACCACGGTTTTTGACCCTGTTCCCTTGGGAATTTGGAGAAACGCAAAACATGAAAGTTGTAGCCCTTTGAATTAGCTTTCCAAACAGATATTATGTAGCCAAAATGAAGTTCTGAGAGAAAAGTTATGTCCAATGAACTAGACAGTGCACAATATGCCTCATCCATTCTTCGCTTGTACTACACTTATCAAATTTGACCCCCGAACTCGATCCCGGCTTAATTACTTGAGCTTTTACTCAGACTTCAAAGCTTCAAATCACTTAAATTCATTCCATAACATCCATATAGCTCGGAATCACACCTTCCCGGCTACTTTCAACATAAGTTCTTGACTTGTACCACACTTTGGCCTTTTTCACCATCTTTTGACTCCAAAACTTGGTCTTTTAGTCTTCATTAGCTCATGTGTACCTATAACACACTAAGAACACTAATAAAAGCATTTTTTCATCATAAACAATATCAAAATAACAATAAAGCGTGACTATTTAGGGCATAAATATAGTCAAATTCACCTATTATCAGAAACCCTCTATAAAGCGACGATAATAACCCACCAAGCTAAGGAAACTATGGATCTCAGTAGCTAAGGAGGGCCTGGGCCATCCCTGCACGGCCTCCACCTTCCTCGGATCCACTCAAATACCCTCACTTGAGACCACGTGGCCTAGAAATGCCACAGAACTCAGCCGAAACTTACATTTAGAGAACTTTGCATACAATCTCTTCTCCCTCAGAGTCTGAAGCACTACTCTCAGGTGCTGCTCATGCTCTTCCCGACTCCGGGAATATACCAAAATATCATCAATAAAAACAATCATGAATGAATCAAGATATGGCCTGAATACGTTGTGCATCAAGTGCATGAAAGCTGCTGGGGCATTAGTCAGCCCGAAAGATATAACGAGGAACTTATAATGACCATATTGATTCCTGAAGGCAGTCTTCGGGATATCTAGCTCCCGAATCTTCAATTGATGGTAACGGGAGCGCAAATCAATCTTGGAGAATACCTGTGCGCCCTGAAGCTGATCAAACAAGTCATCAATATGGGGCAAAGGATACCGGTTCTTCAGTGTAACTTTGTTCAAGTGGTGATAGTCAATGCACATACGCATATAACCATCCTTCTTCTTCTTCACAAACAACACATGAGCACCCCAAGGTGAAACACTGGGTCGAATGAAACCCTTACCCAACAACTCCTGTAACCGATCCTTCAACTCCTTCAACTCAGGAGGAGCCATGCGATTTGGGGGAATGGAAATGGGCTGAGTGCCTGGCAACAAATCAATACCAAAATCGATGTCTCTAGCGGGTGGCATGCCCAGAAGATCGACTATAAACACACCGGGGAAATCTAGTACCATTGGGACTGAATTAATAGAAGGGGTGTCAACACTAACATCCCTCACATAAGCTAGATAAGCAGCACACCCCTTCTCAACCATACGTTGAACTTTAAGGAAGGAAATAACTTGGCTGGGGGTGTGATCTAGAGTACCACTCCACTCAATACGTGGAATGCTTGGCTTAGCTAGCATCACAGTCTTGGCATTAAAATCAAGAATAGCATGATGGGGTGACAACCAGTCCATGCCTAGAATAATATCAAAGTCAACCATACCGAGCAACAAAAGATCAGCCCTGGTCTCAAAACCACAAATAGTGACCAAACACGACCGATACACACGGTCCACAATCAGAGAATCTCCCACAGGAGTAGAAATAGAAACGGGGGTACTCAAAGAATCCCGAGGCATACCCAGACGTGAAGCAAAATAAGAGGACACATATGAAAAATTAGAACCAGGATCGAATAGAACCAATGCCTCTCTGTGACTAAACAATATAATACCTGTGATAACAGAATCAGAGGTGATAGCTACGGCACGACTAGGAATAGCATAAAATCTGGCTCGGTCCCTCCTTCGAGGGTGGCCTCTATCACCCTGATCCCCACCCCTAGCTGGCTGGGCAAGTGGGGTGGTAGTTTGAGCTGGAACGATGGCTTGTTGGCCCTATAGAGCATGCTGAGGCTGTAAAGTCTGTAATGGTACACCCCTCCCGCGCTTGGGGCACTCCCTAACCAGATGGGGAGTATCCCCGCACTCATAGAAAGCTCTGGGAGGGTGCGGTGGCTATGACTGACTAGGCTCGCTCCCGCTAGACTGACCCTTGGAGGTACCCCGCGCAGGAGGCGCGTTGGAAACTGGGGAAGCATAGTAAAGCTCCTAAGGTGCTGGGGAAGCTGGAGTACCTCCGGTTGTTGGCAGCGCTGAATGAACTAGACGACCCGAATAACCCTTATCATATCGATCAGCTACTCCAGTACGGTCATCAGAGAACTGACCCGACTCACGAGACTTCTTGGCCTCCCTCTCTCCTCGCTCCCTAGGGAGCATACCCTCAATCCGTCTGGCAATACTCACCGCCTGCTGATATGGCACATCCATCTCTAGCTTTCTGGCCATGCTAGACTGGATAGGCGGAATAAGACCCTCAATAAACCTCTGCATTCTCTCCCGGACCGTGGGCACCAAAGTCGGTGCATGTATGGCCAATCGGGTGTAACTGATGGCATACTCAGATACTGTCATAGTGCACTAGTGCAACCGCTTAAAATCCGCACGCCAAGCATCCCTGAGGCTCTGGGGAACAAACTCCCTCATAAACATATCAGAGAACTGTGTCCACATAAGTGAGGCAGACTTGACTGGACTATCCAACTCATATGTACGCCACCAACCATAAGCGGCCCTTCGAAGCTAAAAAGCAGTAAAACAAACCCCACTGTACTCCATTATGCCCATAGTACGGAGGATGCAATGACACTCCTCTAGAAATCCCAAGGCGTCATCTGAAGCTAGGCCACTAAACACTAGGGGATCATACTTCTTGAACCTCTCCAACCTACGCTTCTCGTCCTCGGAGGCAGCTGACCCACCTCCAGGCTGTACTGGTGCGGCAGGCGGTATAGGAATAACCTATAGAACCTGCTCCATCGGCACTCGCTGCTCAAGAGTACGGGCTGCGGGAGTCTGGGTCCCTCCCCCGGCCTGAGATGTGGCTGCAGCGAGAGGAAGCAACCCCGCATGACCCAAAGTAGTGTACATGCTCATAAATTGAGCCAAAGTCTCCTAGAGTGTTGGAGTTGTAGTAGCTGTGGTAGGTGTACCAGGTGTCTGTGCTCTAACTTGATCCACCGGTTGTGCCTGTGTAGTAGCGCGTGTGGGTGTTGTAGCTGCACCTCGGGCGCATCCTTGACCTCTACCCAGCCCCGGCCCCAGCCTATGGCAGCAGCAGTAGGGGGCACGGGTGCCTAATCCTCGCGTATAGCACATGTCCTCACCATTTGTGAGAGAATAGAAGACAGAAGTTAAGAAATTGGGTCAAACCATCGCACGACAAGGAATTCAAAAGAAATGAAGATTTTTTTCCTAAACAGTTACATAGCCCCTCGTAGATAAATACAGACGTTTGTGTATCGATCAACGAGACTAGCCGGCCTGTGTCCCGTGACTCCTATGAACCTAGAGCTATGATAACAACTTGTCACGACCCTAGTTCACCAATCATTAACCTGTCATGATGGCACCCAGTCTTTTTGACCAAGTAATCCTAACACAATTGCAGAATTTATAGCTTTTACAAAACAACTAAAAACAAATACGGAAATAACAAAGGAGTAATGTAATAAGTGCCTTCTGGCACATATACTTCATTACAAGTCTGAAATACAACCTCCAAGACCCGAAAACTCACGGGCAAACAAAGGGTAAAGAGTTTAAATCTATGGCTCTATCCTCCAAGAGTATATATACAACCGAAACAAAAGAGAAATGAACTACTGTCGCTAAGGAAGAGTAAAAGGAGACTCTTCGGATCTACGGACGCAGCAGATGCATACCTCAAGTCTACCAAAATAGCTCCACGATCACCAATAGTGTGCCTGATCAGACGTACCTGGATCTGCATAACAAAAGTGTGTATAAGAGTAGCATGAGTACACCACGGCAGTACTCTGTAAGTGCCAAGCTTAACCTCGATGGAGTAGTGACGAGGAAGGTCAGGGCCCTACCGAGAATAATAATAAAATAGCAGTACCGAACAGTGAAAAAAAATAGTAAATAACCAGAAATGACAGCAAAGAAATAGAAAAAAAACTGCAAGTCACTAGCAATTAACATTAATAGGAAAAATAATATAACAAAGAGTTCCTCAGCTGCCGTGGATCTCCGGGAATCGAACCCCCAGTACACTCATCTTAATAACAGGGATCTCCGGGAATTGAACCCGCAGTCCACTCATTTCAAATACAGGGATCTCCGGGAATTGAACCCGCAGTCCACTCATCTCAATAACAGGGATCTCCGGGAATTGAACCCGCAGTCCGCTCATCTTAGTAACAAGGATCTCCGGGAATTGAACCCATAGTTTGCTCATCTCAGTAACAAGGATCTCCGAGAATTGAACCCACAGTCTGCTCATCTCAATAACAAGGATTTCCTAGAACTGAACCTGCAGTCCGCAATACAAAACACAATTAAACAAGGAAAAATACTCAGAAAAATGGAATACACAACTACAATTAACAATTGAATTCTATCCCAACATGTTCCGCGTAATTTCAATTAAGACAATTAAGCATATAGAGAGTTAATTCTATCTAACCAAACTCCTCAAACTAACACAGGATAAAGCTTGCATTTAACACAGTCAAATAATAGAGATAACACAGTTGAGAAATTCAAGTAAAAGTGGATTTTCAACAATTTGCACAAGTACATGCCCGTCACCTCGCGTACAAGGCATTTAAATTAACACGTAAGATATCCTAAGGGGAGAGGTCCCCCACACAAGGTTAGACAAGCCACTTACCTCGAACTGGTACAAAACCACTAAGAAACAATGCCCTTGCCACGGGTATCTGACTCTGAGTGGACCAAATCTATTCAAACCAATAACATAGTGGAAATAATATTGCAAGTAACTAATTACACTATTAAAATTAAAGCTAAGGCGCGAAAATGGGTAAAATGACCAAAATACCCCTCTAGCCATCGACTCGGAATCAAAATATTTTTACATTTTCAGAAACCTCGTACTCTCACAAGTCTAAACATATAAAAAACTCCCAAATCGAAGGTCAAATGCCCCCTCAAATCATTAAAATTAGTTCTAAGAAATTTACCCCTAGTTTCATCTAAAATCCAAAATTTAATGATGGAATTCGAGTTTAGATTAATGGGTAATAATCATAAGAGGGTAAGGAATCGTTACCCAATAGTTGCCTCTGAAATTCCCTCAAAACATCTCCCAAAATCGAGCTCTCTAGCTTGAGTTTTTGTAAAAATGGTAGAACCCTCGTTTTTGAAATGATATAATCTGCACAAGTCCTTTCTTCACTGCGATCGCATGAAGTGACATCCGATCGCGAAGAAGAAAAATTTAGTGGCCTGAAATTGGTCTATGCGATCGCGGCAGGGTGCCATGCGATCGCGTAAGAGGGGAAATTAACGCAATGCGACCGCGACTAGGTGCCATGCGATCGCGTAAGAAAAGGGCCCAAGCTACGGGATCGCGGAGGTGAATCATGCGATTGCGATGAAGGAAATCCGCCCCATCTAGAATTACTCTATGCGATCGCGGACGGAAGGATGCGATCGCATAGAAGAACACCAGATACCAGTAGTTCAGCAAACCATGAAGTTCCAAAAACCACCCGTTAGGCATCCGAAACACACCCGAGGCCCCTGGGACCTCAACCAAACCTACAAACATGTCCCATAACATCATTCAAACTTGCTCAAATCCTTAAACCACCCAAAAAGATGCCGGAAGCACGACTAAATCAAGGATTCAAGCCTATGAACTTCGAATTCTAACCAAACACCTTTTCGATCAAAAACTTATCCAAGACTTGTCCAAATGACCTGAAATTTTGCATGCGCATCCAAAATGACAAGACTAAGCTGTAGCAACTTCCGGAATCCAAAACCGACCCTCGGATCAAAAATTCACTATCACACCGGAACTTCAAGAATTCCAAACTTCAGCATTTCAAGCCTAAATGAGCTACGGACCTCCAAATTTCATTCCGGACATGCTCCCAACCCCAAAATCACCTAAAGGAGCTAACGCAACCATCGAATTTCCATTCCGAGGTCGTCTTCACATTGTTCTGGATACGAGCCATTTTTCAATTATTAAGCTCTCATCTAGGACTAAGTGTCCCAAAACACTCCTAATTCTAGAACCGAACATCCTCGCAAAACAAAATAGCAGAAATGGACTTAGGGAAAGCAGATAATGGGGGATCGGGGCGTAAATTCCAAAAATGACCAGCCGGGTCGTTACATTGATATTTGTTAATGTGAAATTACAAAGGCATTTAGCCTATTTGGTTATAGTTGTTAGTGTTAAGAGTGATGGGGTAGGGCTATAATAATAAAAGTAAGGTGGGGGTGCTTTGGGTATATGGAATAGTTTAGTAGTTATAACACAATTTCAGGGGTAATATGGGCATAAAAAGGGTAGTTTAGTAAATTTTGAATTGTAGTGAGGGCAATATAAGAATTATAATAGAATAGAATCTTCTAGATTGGGGCATTAGTATAGTTTTCAATAAATAGATGTAGTTACTTGTTGTACAAGTCAGAAAATAAAGGGGTAAATAAGAATAAAATAGGGACTGATTTGTAAAAATTAAAAGTGATATTTCCCTCAAAATTATATCTATAAATAGGCACCAATGTGCCTTGTTTTACAAGTTAGAGAACCTCCAAAAATTCCCTTCCAAAAAATCCTTTTCGGTTTCAGATTTCATAATTTGAAATTGAAGCCTCTGAAAAATCCAAAAACAAAGAGAAAGATCCGAATAAAATTAAATTTTATTTTACTGTTTTATTGATGATCAACTTGCTGTGACTGGTTGTTGAATTTGCTATGGTATTGTTGGTTTATTTCAAGTTCTTAAGGCCGGATATAAGATATTAGGTTTGCTGTTGATCATGTGATAAACTTCTGCTTTGTGGTTGACTTTTGGCTCATTTAAGCAATTTTGAGCAACTTTTCCTGAGTTCAATTGGCCTGTTTTGGGTTATTTGGTTGCTGGATGCTATTCCCGTTGATGTTCTTCTACCGATAATTCTGTTCCTTTTGTTGTTTTTCCAGGTACATATCATGTAACCTTTGTGTTCGTGGAAATGAAAAATGATGTGCAGCCAAACATTCTATAGAACTTATCATCTTGCTTAAGTAATTGTGATTGCTATTAGATTTTAGTTTGTAGTTAACGTTAGATTGATTGAAATTGTTTAAAGCTTTGTTGTTGGTCATGAGATTGTATTACTGGATTCTACAATTCCTTCAGTAGTTTTGAAGTTATATTGCTAGTTTAGTCTAATTCTATAGCTAAACAATTCAATAGATTTTCTGGTAGTGCATTTATACGAATAGTAATTTCAGAAATAGTTTTGGTTTGTTCACAATCATTTGTTGCTATGTGTAAAGCTACAACTTAGGATCGAATGTGTAGGATTAGTAATTATGATGTTTGTTGGCTTTCAGCTTAAGAGTTTTACATAAGATAATTTGATGCTTCTATTACACTTCTTTAATCAACGTTGTTAAAAGTAGATATCCCATTTAGCAAATGCAATTTATATTTTTGTCTGGAATCAGTAGGTTTAACGATACAATTATGCTCAGTTTATATTCGTAATTTTAGACTAGTTGATAACTTAGATCACTCTTGTTGAATCTGAATACATTAGAGTGGCTTAAGTAGTTTTGTTAAATCAGATTTGTGGCCTAGTTGATTGACAGTCAGTGTTTAGGCCAGATTGGGCCTTAACATATTAACAGACGGCCCAAGCCTAAACTTGAACAGGCCTTTTCCCTTTTGTGAAGTTACACATTTTTATTTCTTTTTGGCCATTTGTGAAACCCAATCCTTTGGAGATGATGCATTACCCATTAAAATTCTATTTTGATATTGTGACACTGTTAGCGGTAATTTTAATAATATTAATTAATTAGAAAAATAGAAAATATAGTTCACTTTAGGATTGAATTTTGAAAAAAAATGGGATGAGCCTCGCCTAAATAAATAAAAAAGGCAGGGGGACTCCATAATTGCTACATTAAAAATATATACTTAGAAATTTGGAGGACCATTTAGCAAATTTCACGGTCTTTCCCAAAGATAATAAACGCGTAGTTGGTTTAGGCGCGTATGCTAATAATATTACCTTCCTAAATACGGGTGCACATTTATGTGACCCAAATCCAAATCTCAACGAAGTCAAAGTACGTCGAAAGCCACGGGTGCACCGGTGCGACGTGGTTCGAGATACATTTTCATGACGTTGCAATTCTTATAAAAATAAATATATAAAAAGCGGATTACTAATAAAAGGCACATAGGATAGAACATAGTCATAATTTCCTCGGTTCAGATAAAATCAATTACAACAGTTGAGCGACCGTGCTAGAACCACGGAATCCGGGAATGCCTAACACCTTCTCTCGGGTTAACAGAATTCCTTACTTGAATTTTAGGTTTGCGGACTATTAACATAGTCATAATTTCCTCGGTTCAGGATTCAACCGATGACTTGGGACACCATTAATCTCCCATGTGGCGAATCTGAATATTAAATAACAAATCTCATCCTGATTGTCCTTTAAATGGAAAAAACTCCTTTACTTATGCCCTTGCGGGTATAGTAAGCAAAAAAGGAGGTGTGACAGCTCTAGCGACTCCGCTGGGGTACAAACCCAGAACTTCGGTTCAGGGTTTAAGAATTCGAGCTTCGGAATTATTATTGTATTTGTTTATATCTGATTTTCCTACATGTTCATGATTAATGTGCTAAATGTTTACTGCTTTGATATTATTTGAAGTGTAAATATAAACTGTGCCGAAAACCCTTTTCCTATCACCTCTGAGGACGTGCTTACTGGTTGAGACTCCCTATTTTGTTAGTGTCAATACCCTAAAATAAGAAAGAGGCCGAACAAGTTACTAAGCCGGATGATCTTTTGGTTCCCAGTACGTAGCCCCCTACTCGACTCGAGTTGTCCGCTTGGGTACATAGTCTAGAACACATAACTAGGTTTTGAACTTAGAATATGGACGTTTATTAGCATCACGTATGACTTAGGGGACTCAACATAGGGGTTGGGTCCATCTAGGACAGGTAACCAAATATGAAAAGACCACCATGATGCATTTTGCGTGTTGCATTTATTTGTCTCGGGCCTGCATGCTGACCAGCTTTTAAACATCAAAACTTTTGTGAAATTGATAAAAAGATAAAAAGAGAGAAATAGCAGTAATTGTTTAGTTTCATAAAAAACCGATGCCCAAATACTGTCGACACTCTGCCAAATTTTCGAAAAGAAGAAAAAAGAAAAAAAAGGTTGAAAAATGGAAAGGTTTTGTTTTTAATATTTTGTTTTACTAAAGCAAAAGAAAAATATAAAAAGAGTTTTTATTTTAGTTTGAAAAAAAATAGGTTGTTTATTTGTCTATTGAAAATGAAAAAAAAGAGTCGTTATTTTGTCTTGTTTTCAAAAATGAAAAAAAGAAAAATAATTTCTCTTGCCATAAAAATAAAAATTAAAAGAATATTGCTTTGAAAATAGTCTTGTTATTTTCTTTTTGCCAAAAAATAGAAATGAAAGGGGGGGGGTCTTGTTTTAAAATAGTTTATTTTGCCCGAACTACGCTGGTTTGATTCTCGCCAAGTGTAAGATACGTAGGCAACCCTTGACAGGTCCAATCACCCTTTTTTGCAAAAATAGCTAAAAAATATCAAATTTTAATTTTTTGTCATAAATAAATCAGGTGGTACCATTTTGTCAAAATAGTCGAATGTCCCGAAAGGGCGCCGGAAGGCTATTTATGCAAAAACAGCCACTTTGAGTCATTTCCCAACGGTTAGCGGGCACAGCTTTAAAATCTTCTCTTTGAAATGCTGAAAGGCCGTATCGGCAAAGTTGGGCTTTATTTTTGGAAATTAGAATTGTGAAAAAATAATAGTGTCTTTTTCTTTTAGGTCATAAATAAGTGATTAAATCACCTTAGTGAATGTGTAGGATGAGCACGACTCGAATGAACCTTTCTTAAGCATGCATAAAATCCCTTTGGAGTTAAAGTCTATGGTGGAATGATTTGGGCGAAGAAGGGCTAGATGAAGTCAAGAAAAATCTGAAGGGGCTTACCGGTTTGTTAGATATTGTGCCTCAAGGAGATATTATCAGAGCATTAATCACATGTTGGGACGCAGCGCATAACGCATTCCATTTTTCGGACTTTGTGCTTGCCCCAACATTAGAGGAAATAGCCTGTTACATTGGGAAATATGAGGTTCCTTTGAGGCACAAATACTTGGTTGCCCCGAGAGTTGTAGCCATGCATAGATTTTTCGACTCTTTAAAGATAGTTAGAACCGTCCACAACACAGATTTGGAAAATGTCTTTTGTACTCTAAACTTTATATATCACCAATATGGCCACATCGGGGGGTTGAACAACCCAGAAAGCAAGATATGTAGCAAAGGAAATCGCCAGAAGTGGGAAGAGCATCGATGTTTTGCTTTTATGGTGATTTTTCTGGGGCTCTTGGTATTTCCGAGAAAGGACGGGAACATTGACATAAAGGTAGCTGGGGTTGTCAGCATGTTAATTACCCAAGCCAAAAGTACCCCTGCACCTATGATATTGGCTGACATTTTCCGTGCTCTTATGGCCTGCAAGCATGGGGAAACTTTCTTCAAGGGGTGCAGTATATTGTTACAAATGTGGATGATTGAGCATCTATGTCATCGTCCTCAATTCTTGAGCTACGGGTCTCTAGAGAAAACGTGCATAGAAGAGTTTCACACAAGGATTCAAGGGGTCAAATTGCCAGAAGGATTAAAGGGTTGGACAATATATTTTCGATCCCTCACTGTTAGCCAAATCGAGTGGACGCTTGGGTGGTTACCCGTTGATGAAATCGTATATATGCCGGCAGCTCGGCCACATTTCCTTCTAATGGGGCTTAGAAGAATTCAGCCTTACGCCCCGTATCGAGTGTTGGGATAGCTTGGAAGATGCCAGATAGTACCCAAGGATGGTGATCTTAGTTTGCAAGTGATTGAGATTGGCCCTGATGGCCATTTTCCTGAAGCAATGGTTCGCCAGGTCTGGAGCGAATGTATTGCATGGCAGCAATAGCTTGTGTCCGAGTCGAGCTAAAGGAGAGGTCACCTGACTATCAGGCTTGGTATAGAAGGGATGTTGCATTCAAAAGTCCGACCAAAAGGCCTCACCTCCAGGAGTTTGCTGAATCATCACAAGAGCAGTAGGCTTGGTTAGCAAAAGAAAATGAGTAGAGGGCAAAAATAAACGAGTTGGAAAAACAGGTCCAAGACCTCAGGTTTGAAAATAGTGTACAAGCTGCGGCCGACAAGGGCGAGAAAAAGAAATTGGCTAAAGAGAATGAGGCATTACGAGCCCAAATCCAGAAAATGAAGACAGCGGCGGAAACCCCTGTTAGAAACGCACAAGATGCAAAGCTGATAGACAGTTTACGGCAAATAGTGAATGATTACAGTTTTAACCTCAACAAAGCAGAAAAGGAACTAGTCGGGGTTCGAAGATAGTTGGCTAAAAATGCAGAGGAGCGAGCCTGCATGGTCCAACAGCTAAGAGAATAACATGATAATGAGGTCGCCAGATTAAGGAAAAAGGTCATTACCGCAGAAATCAAAATGAGCAAACAGGCAAAAGAGTTCAGTGTTGAAAGGGAACATTGCTAAACAGCTTTAGCATAGTTAGAAATGGATCTGCAACAACTCCAGGAGAAAAATCAGCAGACTTTGGAGGCTAGGGTTAAACAGATAGGGCGGTTGATCCAGGAAAAAGGCATAATTAGAGAAAGAATCCTCGATATTGCTCATTACATCACCCAGAAGTGCCAAATATACGAGAACATGACCCAAACTACCTTTTTTGCCTCAGTGATGACATTTGTGAAACAGATAATGGGAGACCTAGACAAACTCCAAGGGGAACTTGCATATAGGCCCACGGCGAGACTGAACGATATCCCGCGGGCACCAGGAGCTTTAATGTATTCATGAGTGTGTATTGCATTGTGTTAGTCACTTGGGTCTGTATTTTCATTTTTAGTCAGTCTGCATTTCATTTCAAAGTAGAATAGCTGTTAAGAAGTTTGTAGTCTGGTCTATCATTTAGTGTCTATCATTGTAATGGATGTGTTTGCTATTAATAAATTTGAAAATTCCCAAAAATTGTATTTCTATTTTTCTTGCTTTTAGTTTTATGTTAATTCACAACACTCTACTTGATCTAATTTAGTCACGGTTGCGATATATAGGCAAATTTCATAGGACCCGAGTGTAACCATATGAAAAATACGAACATGCAGTGGGTATAAAATCCAGAAGAAGAGAAAAAAAAAGAGAAGTGGAAAAGAAAAAGAAAGAAAATAAAGAGAGAGGAAAAAACCGCAACAAAAGAAAAAAAAAAGAAAAAGGTAAGAATAAAAGAAAGAAGCCATAATTGAGAAAGCCGAGATGACACACGCGACCGAGAAAATTCATATTAGAAATCAATAATTGCCTAGGTGCATCCATGTTCCAAATATGCGATTCTTTGTCTATTAATGCCCTAACCACTAATAACGTTGTTGTTGTTGATGAGTACAGACATGTGGTTTAGCTAGTTGGCATTCTGGCAACTCAGCCATATAATACCTACTCCAAAGATATGTTGAAGATGGTTAGCCAAGAGATCGGTGCGACTATTGTTGACCCGGCTAGGGAGGAAGAAATAGTGGATGTTAATGCTATGAAAGAGGAAATGTACAAGCTGAAATAATAAAATGGCCGAAATGTACCAGGCCTGGGCGAAAGGACAACCCTTGCCAACTTATCCTGCCAACCCATCCTATGTTCCGCCACCAGTTCAATCACAAAATCCTCCTACCGTAAATTCTTCCCCGGCCTACCCTACGTATCCACCATATTATGCAACCACCTCTCAAACACCACCACCTCCACCACCAAAGCAAATCCCACCACCCCCACCACCAATTGCTCCCATGTACGTGGCTCATCTACCTGCCATATTACATAAATCTTCAAGTGAACCTTTGTTCCACACTCAAGAAAATCATTACTATCCACCAGAACCCACTTTCAGACCTCATGAGCCATACCCTTATACTCCTCTTATTGATATATCTGAAGAAGAAAAACCTCCTAAGAACTCCGAGCAAGAGGAGATGATACGCAAAGTAAAAATCCTGGAATAATCATTCTGAAACATGCAAGGTCTTGGAGGACAAGTAAGTGTCGATTATAAAGACCTGTGTTTATTTGCAGAAGTCCAACTGCCTGTGGGTTTCAAATTGCCGGAGTTTGATCTTTATGATGGGCATGGTGACCCCGTGGCCCATTTGAGTGGGTTTTGTACCAAAATGAGGGGTGCTGAGGAAAAAATGAATTACTAATGGTATACTTCAGCTAGAGCCTCAGTGGGTCGGCTTTAAAGTGGTATACTTGGCAGGATCACACCCGATGGTATACATGGGATGACTTAGCCCAAGCCTTTGCAAATCATTTTCAGTATAAACTGGAGATTGTTCCCGATCGTCTCTCCTTGACCAAGATTGAAAAGAAACCTGGGGACAGTTTTAGGGAATATGGATTTCGATGGAGGGAGCAGGCCACGAGGGTTGATCCGCCTATAAAATAGGGTGAGATGGTGGATAAATTCTTGTAGGTTGTAGAGCCTACCTATTACAGTATCTGGTGTCAGCCATTGGAAAGACGTTTAATGAATTCGTAAAGATGGGAAGCATGGTAGAAGAGGGATTGAAGTCCAACAAGATTATGAGTTACTTCGCGATAAAAATGACTACTCAAGTCATCCAGACTAGAACTGGAGGGGTTTCTAGAAAGAAAAAGAAGGAAGAGGTTGCCGTGCTGGAAGCGAGGACATAGTACAGGGGTCCTTCACCTTATTATCATCAGCCACGCCCGCATCCTCAATCCTACCCACCTGTACCATATGGCCCACCCCAACACTACTATCCACCCCATGTTCTACATTTCTCAGTTCACCATGCCCAAACTTATCCTCAAAACTAGGCACTTTGGTGTGCACCCTCCACAGAACACCTTCCATACCCAAAGTGCATACCCACCACACAGATCCTAGAGAAATCCCAGCGGAACAGGTTTCCAACTAAACCCTGCTGCCAATAATGATATATTGCAAAAGAAGAAAACTTTCACTCCACTAGGAGAATCTTATACAGCCTATTCCACAGGTTGAGGTAGCTTGGAATGTTAAACCCTATTGAGCCAAAAATACCAAACCCTCCTCTGAGGAACCTGGACCATTCAGTCAACTGTGAATATTGCTCAGAAGCACCAGGTCATGAAATAGAGAAGTGTTGGCATCTGAAAAATGCTATTCAGGAACTTATTGATACCAGGAGAATCGAAGTACAAGCACCAGAGACTCCCAATATCACGCAGAATCCATTACCAACTCATCATGAGGCTCACATGATTGAGTTAGTGCAGAGGGGAGAGTACAAAAAGCCATCACAAACAGTGATGATGATCAAGGCTAGTGAAAGTAAAATAGATGAGAAGTTGGCTGTTGGGAAAGCATTGGTCGCAGTAGAGCAGACGATCAGTGAACCGGTGAAGCCAAAACCTATTAAAGTAACTATAACAGGAGCAGTGGTTAAGCCTGTGTTAGTTGTAAAGGGCACCCGTACAGAACCAGTTATCATTAAACTGGTGATTCACTTGTCTGTGGTAAATGCAAAGGCTATTCCGTGGAATTATGATCGGGTGAGTTTGATGTATAGAGGAAAAAAAGTCATAGAAGAAGTGTGCGAGACGCATGGGTTGACTAGATCAGGGAGGTGCTTTGCACCTGAAGAATTGAGGACAGTTAAAGCAGCTAGAGATAATCTGGCACCAGTAAAGAGTGTTGTTACAGAATAGGAGGTTGAAGAGTTTCTGAAAAAGATGAAAGCACGGGACTACTCAATCGCGGAACAATTAAGAAAAACCCTGGCGCAGATATCATTATTGTCCTTACTGATCCATTCAGATTAACGTCGTCGGACGCTAATGAAAATTCTAAATGAAGCCTATGTACCAGAGAAGATTACTGTGAATCATCTTGAGAAGATTGCAAACAAAATTTTTGAGGTACATGGTAACATTCTCCGATGATGAATTACTATTGGAAGGAACCGAGCATAATAGAGCCCAGTACCTCACAGTGAAGTGCGAGGATTCCGTGGTGACTCGGGTGTTAATTGATAATGGGTCTAGTTCCAACATTTGCCCTCTATCCACTCTAGAAAAGTTGAAGGTCGACAATGAAAGAATTCATAATAATAGTATCTGTGTACGGGGATTTGACGGTGGAGGTAAGAATACTGTGGGAGATATTATGTTGGAGTTTACAATAGGGCATGTGGAATTTACGATGGAGTTCCAAGTGCTTGATATTGGTGTGTCTTACAATCTTTTGTTAGGTCGACCATGGATTCACGCTGAAAAAGCTGTGCCACCTATGCTGCATCAGATGGTCAAATTTGAATAGGATCGATAGGAGATCATGGTCCATGGGAAGGATAATTATTGCAATACTATTACACCCTTCGAGGAAGTTGAAGACGACAAGAGCTCGTGGGTGTATCAAGTTGTGGACACAGTGCCAGTTGCTAAGATCCCTGAAGAGGAATATGTTCCTAAACCAAAAGTAGTTGTTGCATCAGTCATGGTGGCATCTGAGATGATAAGAAATGAATTCTTGCCCGGAAAGGGCTTGGGTGCTTCACTCCAAGGCATCATACAGCCAGTGTCTTTTCCTGGTAATCTTGATACTTTCGGGTCAGGCTTTAAACCCATTGCTGCTGACATAAAGAGAGCCAGAAAGATGAAAAAGAGAGTGTGGACCTCTCCTAAACCTATTCCTCGCCTATCCGGTTCTTTTGTCTGGTTTGGTACTAAAAGGCACCCAACAACAGTAATGCCCAATTCTGTGGTGATAGAGCCCGACAGGGAATTGATCGAAAGGTTTGAAAGGCTGTTTGAAGTGAATATGGTAGGAGCAGGTGAAGGTCCAAGTAAAATTGATGTGCAGTTCGTGGGATCTCATGCAAAATAACTGGGAAGCTACTCCTCTTCCAACTCGAAATGAATCGTGGTAGTTAGTTTTTGATTTTCTTTTGAGTATTAAATCTGGATCATTTCCAAGGTTGTAATTTGGATTTCTATGTTTCGTCCATTTGGATAAGTTAAACCTTGTATCTTACAATTCTAATGAAATGCAATTTCCTTCTCTCTTCATTCCTGATAGCCTTTATTTTTGTTTTTCTTTTCCCTCTTTGTACAGTCCCTTTTAGGCTGATTTCAATGATATGTCATGCATAAGGAGTTCCTAGCCTAGTCTCGATAACCAATGTGAAATAGTAGTACAATAATTGAATGTGACGATGAGGTGGAGTATGATGACAAGGAAGTTTTGGAAGAAATCATAAATTAATTAAGTCAATTTGAAGAAAAATCCAAACCTAACTTGAAAGACACTAATGTAATCAATCTAGTGGATCAGAAAAATGTTCGGGAAACGAATATAAGTGTCCATTTGGAAGCCCTTCTCAGGGAAGAGATAATCAAGTTGTTGTTTAAATACAAAGATATTTTTGTGTGGTCATACAATGATATGCTGGGATTAAGTATTGATTTGGTGGTCCACAAGTTGCCCACTTATTCAGAATGCCCTCCTGTCCAGCAGAAGCTGAGGAAATTTAAGACAGATATCAGTGTAAAAATCAAATAAGAAATCAACAAGCAGTTTGAGGCGAAGGTCATACGGGTTACCCGATATCCCACCTGGTTAGCCAATGTTTTGCCTATGCCAAAGAAAGATGGGAAGACCAGAGTGTGTGTTGACTATCGTGATCTCAATAAGGCAAGTCCAAAAGACAACTTCCCACTACCAAACATCCATATATTGATTGACAATTGTGCCAAACATGAGATTGGTTCCTTCATGGATTGTTACACGGGATATCACCAGATTTTGATGGATGAGGAAGATGCCGAAAAGACGGCATTCATCATGCCTTGGGGGGACATACTGTTATAGGGTCATGCCATTTTGGTTGAAGAACGCAGGGGCAACATACATGATGGCGATGACTACCATGTTCCATGATATGATACATCAGGAAATTGAAGTCTATATGGATGATGTAATTTTAAAGTCAAGGAGGCAGTGTTATCATGCTATAGACCTGAGGAAGTTTTTCCAGAGGCTTCGCAGGTACAATCTCAAACTCAATCCAGCAAAATGTGCATTTGGAGTCCTGTCAGGGAAGTTGTTGGGATTTGTGGTAAGTCGACGAGGTATTGAATTAGACCCGTCCAAAATGAAAGCCATCCAGGAGTTTCCACCCCCAAAGAGCAAGAAAGAAGTTATGAGTTTGCTCGCCCGGTTGAATTACATTAGCAGATTCATCGCTCAGCTTACGATGACCTGCGAGCCTATTTTCAAGCTGTTAAGGAAAGATGTCGCAGTCAAGTGGACGGATGAATATCAGGTAGCATTTGAAAAAATTAAGGAGTATTTGGCTAATCCACCTGTGTTAGTCCCGCTAGAGCTGAGAAGACCCTTGATCCTTTATCTGACGGTTTTGGATAATTCTTTTGGATGTGTACTGGGAAAGCATGATGTTACGAGAAAGAAAGAGCAGACAATTTACTACCTCAACAAGAAATTCACATCTTAAGAGGTAAAATACACTCAATTGGAGAGAACGTGTTGTGCTTTGACATGGGTAGTGCAGAAGTTGAAACATTATTTGTCAGAATATACCATTTATCTCATCTCGCGATTGGATCTGTTGAAGTACATTTTTCAGAAACCCATTCCCACAAGGAGGCTTGCTGAGTGGCAAATCCTGCTCATGGAATTTGATATTATATATGTGACTCGTACCGCGATGAAAGCACAAGCAGTGACTGATCACCTAGCAAAGAATTCAGTTGATGATGAGTATGAACCATTGAAAACATACTTTCCTGATGAGGAGACAATTCATATTAAGGAATCAGAACAAGATAAAAAAAACCCCGGGTAGAAGTTCTTCTTTGATGGGACTGCCAATAACAAAGGTGTTAGGATAGGCGCAATACTTATTTCAGAGACAGGGCAACATTACCCTGCTACAGCTCAGCTTCGCTTTTACTGCACCAATAATATGGCTGAATACGAGGCATGAATTTTGGGTTTGAGGATGGATATAGACATGGGTGTCTAAGAGATCTTAGTCATGGGCTAGTCGGATCTTTTGGTACATCAAATTCAGGGAGAATGGGAAATGCGAGACTTAAAGCTCATACTGTACCAGCAATGTTTGCATGAACTTTGTCAGCGGTTTCAGTCAATAGAATTCAGGAACATTCCAAGGATTTATAATGAAGTTACTGGCGCTTTGGCCATTTTGGCGTCAATGTTGCATCATCCGGATAAGGCTTATGTGGATCCATTGTAGATTCAGGTCCGAGATCAGCATGCCTATTGTAATATGGGAGAAGAAGAGCTCGATGGTGAACCATGGATTCATGATATTAAAGAATACCTTAGAATGGGAATATATTCAGCAAAAGCCGCGGGGGATCAAAAGAGAACTATTAGATGCTTGGAAAGCGAATTTTTCTTCAGTGGAGGGATTTTGTACAAAAGAACTCCAGATCTTGGCTTGTTGAGGTGTATGGATGCTAAACAAGCTACAAGTATCATGATCGAGGTACATGCGGGAGTTTGTGGACCTCATATGAGTGGGTATGTGTTGGCAAAGAAGATTCTCTGAGCAGGGTATTACTGGTATACTATGGAACGGGATTGTATTAGCTTTGTGCGCAAGTGTCATCAATGCCAAGTACATGGAGATTTGATCTATTCTCCACCATATGATTTCCATACAATGTTCGCACCATGGCCCTTTGTTGCTTGGGGAATGGATGTCATTGGGCCAATCAAGCCAGCAGCATCTAATGGGCACAAGTTTATTCTAGTAGCCAATGATTACTTTACTAAATGGTTGAAGTGAATACTTTCAAATGAGTAACCAAGAAGGCAGTGGTTGATTTTGTGCATAAAATATCATTTGCCGGTTCGGAATTCCGAAGGTGATTATCACAGATAATGGTGTCAATCTCAACATCCATCTGATGGTGGAAACACGTAAGCAGTTTAATATCAAGCATTGTAATTCCACTCTGTATCGTCCTAAGGTGAATGGAGCACTTGAGGCAGCTACTAAGAACATCAAGAAAATACTTCAGGAAATAGTGGAGGGATCTTGGCTGTGTCATGAGAAATTACCTTTTGCTTTGTTAGGATATCGCACTATTGTTCGCACTTCGGTAGGGGCAACTTTTTATTCATTGGTGTACAGTACGGAGGCAATAATACCTGCAAAAGTTGAAATACCCTCCCATTGAATTATTGTGGAGGAGGAAATTGATGATGATGAGTGGGTCAAAGCCCGTTTATAACAGTTTAGCTTGATTGATGAAAAACGATTGGCAGCAGTATGTCATGGACAGTTGTACCAACAGAGAACGGCAAGATCTTATAACAAGAAAGTGCATCCGCGGAAATTTGAAGTAGGACAATTGGTATTGAGGCGTATCTTACCTCATTGGGCTGAAGCAAAACAAAAGTTCGCTCCCAACTGGCAAGGGCCGTTTGTTGTAACACGAGTGTTGTCCAATCGTGCATTGTCTCTAACAGATGTAGAAGGAAAATGTGTAGAAATGGCTATCAATTGTGATGCGATCAAGAGATATTATGTATGGGTTTTTTATCTTTACGTACTTAATTGTATTTGACATGTTTTAAGATTGAAATGATGAAGGCATTTTGTTCTGCTATCTAACATTTTATCCTTTGTTATCCCTTTGGGGCTTATTATATTTTCTTTCGTATCCCTCTTTTGGAATCAACAACAAAATTCGAGGATCGAACGGGGAAATAAAGTGAGAAAACAAGAAAAGAAAAAAAGAAAAGAAAAGATAAAAGAAAAAGAAACAAAAGAAAAGAGAAGAAAAGAAAGAAAAGAAAGAAAAGAGAAGAAAAGAGAGAAAAAGAAATGAAAATGAAAATAAGAAGAATGGAAGGAAAGAAACATCGCAACAATGAAGCGATTTTATGACTTGAACTACGTTTGACTTGATCCCGAAAGGGTACGTAGGCAGCCTTACTGAGGTTCAGTCACAACAAAAGAAAAATCCAAGAATCCCGAAGAAGGAAAATGGTGCAGAAGTTATGGTTGATGCGGGAGATATGATTCCTCAAGTTGTAATTTTGAACCCACGTTGAGTTATTTTGAGCCTTTATACCCTTCTTTCTAAACCCATCCAAATGCCGCATTATGGTCCAAAGAAAGACTTTCTGATCAATTTTAAGAAATATCAATACAAGCATGTAAGGTGATTCATGTTATGGACAACACTCATGTACCAGAAGGAAGAGATATAAAAAATGAGAGAGTCTTATTGGTGAAAACCCTCACGGGCACCGTAAGGAGAAGTGAGTTAAGAGATATTAATAATGAGAGAGTCTTACTGGTGATAACCCTCACAGGCACCGTAGGGCGAAAGTGAGCTTTTTAGATTGGACAAATGAAAAAAGTATGTGATTGAAAGGTGTTTGAAACATGGCAAAACAAGCGAGGTTTGGGTTTCGGCGAAAGTCGACTGTTAAAGTGTGGAACAACGGATGTAGCAACTAATAGTTGACTAGTTGGATAGACTAGGCAGGATAATCCAAAATGCATGGCACGATCAATGGTACCAGCATGTTCCACCCAGATAAGTCCTATCCTTTTTCTCTTTATTACAGCTCATTCATTTTCAGAGTCTTTCTATCCTCAAAAACTTTCGAGGTCATTGCATTCATTCTCTTGAAGTCTGTATATAAGACGTCTCCGTTCAATTCAAAAACAAAAGAAGGATATCAAGGCTAACTACCAATTTCGCAGTTGTATGGCACAACGAGATTGGGACATATCAAAAGAAAGTAAAACATGAAGGACCAATGCAAATCCCATCAGCGGGATAATTAGATAATTGTGAGGGAGAAGCAAAGTTTCACAAGAAAGGAACAAAAATACCAAAACAGTAATACAAGGTAAAACATTTGGGTTATCAAGACCAGAGAGTTAGTCCGAAAGACATCACCAGAAATTCATAGTTCTCATATCTCGTTCTGAACGCTGTTTTCATAATGTCTGAATCCCTAATCTTCAACTGATGATAACCCGATCAAAGATCAATCTTAGAGAATACACTAGCTCCTAGGAGCTAATCAAACAAGTCCTCAATACGAGGCAATGGGTACTTATTCTTCACTGTTACCTTGTTCAGCTGTTTATAATCAATGCACATTCTCATCGTGCCATCTTTCTTCTTCACGAACAATACTGGTGCACTCCAAGGTGACACACTCAGGCGAATGAACCCCTTATCTAAGAGTTCCTGAAGCTGCTCTTTCAACTCCTTTAACTCAGCTGGTGCGGTGCGGTAGGGAGAAATAGAAATGGGTTGAGTGCCCGGAACCAAGTCAATACCAAAATCAATATCCCTGTCAGGCGGCATGCCCGGAAGGTCTGCAGGAAATACATCCGAGAAATCCCTCACAACGGGAACCGAATAGAGACTGGGTGTCTCAGCCTCAACATCCTTAATGAAAGCCAAATAAGATAAACAATCCTTCTCAATCATTCGTTGGGTTTTTATATAGGAAATCACCCTCTCGGATACATAATCAGCCAAGCCACACCACTCGATCCTCGGATTACCTGGAATAGCTAGTGTGACTGTCTTGGCATGACAGTCCAGAATCGCATGGTAAGGAGATAACCAATCCATGCCTAGAAGCACATCACAATCCACCATGCCCAATAGTAACAAGTCAACTCGGGTCTCTAGACCCCCAATAGTAATAAGGCAGGATCGGTATACCTAATCCACAACAACAGTATCACCCACCAGGGTAGACACATGCACGGGCAAGCCAAGAATACCACGGGTCATACCCAAATGATGCGCAAAATATGAAGAAACATAGGAATAGGTGGATCCAGGATCAAATAAGACAGAAGCATCCCTGTGGCAGACTGAGATAATACCTTAAAAGACAGCATCTGATGCACAAGCATCCTTCCTATCCAAAAGAGCGTATAAACGAGCCTGGCCTCCGCTAGTATGATCCTCGACCCTAGGGCGACCTCTAGCTACATGGCCACCACTCCTAGCTGACTGTGCTGGTGCTGAAGAAATAGGAGCAGAAGACGAGGGCTAATCCCTCTGCTGAGACCGCTTACGAAGCCACTGAGGACACTCTCTCCTGATATGGCCAAACTCGCCAAACTCAAAGCAACGGCCTGAATATGGAGGAAGGGACTACTAAGTACCCCTCGCTGCAGATGAATCCTGAGCTGAAGAAGCAGGAGCAGAGCTCTGAGCTGGAAGAGCGCTCAATGCAGGCTGACTCTACTGACGACCCTGCTGACCCTGATGGCCCTGACGACCACGATCTGATGACGCTCCAGTGGACTCTGCACGTCCTGACTGAGGAGACCTGAAAAAATGACCCCTGCTATGCTGAGGCTGGCCCCTAGACGGAGCACCACTATAACTACCAGTACCCCGAGGCCTCTTAGCCTCTCGCTCATCACGCTCTCTGCGGCGATCTTTCTCAATCTGACGAGCCGCATCAACCACCTCCTCAAAAGTAACTGCCGAAACCCTCTCTCTGGTCATCAATATATGAATGGGATAGATGAGGCCATCTATAAATCTCCTGATCCTCTCTCTGTCCGTCGGAATCATCCACATGGCATGACGGGCTAGCTGAGTAAATCTCAACTCATACTGAGTTACCGACATATCCCTCTGCTTCAGCCACTCGAACTGACGACGCAGCTCCTCAATCTGGGACCGAGGTACATACTTCTCCAAAAATACCGTGGAGAACTGCTGCCAAGTGAGGGGCGCTGCCCCAGCTGGTCTACCTCTCAAAATCCTCCCGCCACTGAAATGCTGGACCTGTGAACTGAAAGGTGGTTAAAGCAACACCGCTGGACTCCAGAATACCCGCAGTGTGAAGCATACACTAACACTTATCAAGAAAATCCTGGGCGTCCTCGCCCTTAGCACCACTAAATGTCGGAGGCTGTAGCCTCTTAAACCTCTCCAAACGACTTTGCTCATTGTCAAGCATAGCTGGAACTACACGAGATGGGGCTAGTGCAACAAGTGCAGCTGGCTGAGTAGGAGCTACCCCAGGGGCCTCTAAACCCTAAACTACCGGCTCGGGTGTGCGAGCCACGAGGGTCCCATTTCCTCCCCCTGCCTGTGAAGAAGCCACTGCAGTAGAGGCTGCAACCACCTGAGCTAAGCTAGTGCATACTGATAAAATCTGGGCCAAGGTCTCCTAAAGACCCAATATCTCAATAGAAACTGCTGGTGCCTGCACCTGAGCTGCTGGGATGCTTGCAGCTGGAACCTGATCCTGAACCTGGGCCACCGATGCTGGAATCTGACCCTGAGTCTGGTTAGCTAGTGGGTCAGCTGGTGCTGGTACTACTTCCCTACCTCTACCACGACCACGGCCTCTTGGTGCCAATGGTGGTCGTCCGCCACGTCCGCTAGCACGTGTTCTCGCCATCTGCGAGAGAATAGAATATGGAAAAGTTTAGTTTCACGATAGCATAAACCGCATGATATGAATCCAAGAAAAGTGATGTTTTTCCTAAAGTTCTGTAGCCTCCCGAGGATAGATACGGACGTCTACGTACCGATCCGCGAAAGCCTACTAAATCGGCTCATGACTCGCGAGTCCTAGTAACCTAGGCTCTTATACCAACTTGTTACGACCCAAATCCGGTCGTGATGGCGCACAACAATTAAGCTAGGCCAGCCAGACTAACAATTGTTTTTCACAGATAAATATCAGTCCCAAATGGACAACTCAAGAAGAATATATGAGTCAAAGAAACTCCAATAATAATAATACGAACAAATACTGAGAAGTGCGAAAACGAACTAACATTCCCAAAGATCTGGAGTCACAAGTCTAGAGCCTCTAAACAAAACCGAATAGTAATGGAGAATACTGTATGAAATACTCAAATCTGAATCATAAAGTAACAACTGAAAAGAGATGAAAAGCTAGGTTCTGCGAACGTCGGCAGTTACCTCATCAACTCGAAAAGACTCAGTGAAAGCTGGAGTGCTCGTCTACCTCTCCTGTATACCTGAGTGTGCACACAAAGGTGCAGGAAGTAGGGGTGAGTACTAAGTACTCAGTGAGTAATAAATATATATAAATAGCTGAAAGTAAGAAATCCACATAGTACCACATAATGAAGCTAAACTACAGTCCGATTCCTCCTATGAACTAGCAACAATAGTACATTACAACTATCACAGAGAATTCAACAGATAAAGATGCAATGCAATGCACATGACCACTACGGCGTATAGCCCGATCCATTTAACGTCGGTGGTGCTCACTGGGGGTGTGTACAGACTCCGAAGGGGCTCCTACAGCCCAAGTGCAATAATGTTGCGACGTGCAGCCCGATCCTCATATCAACTGCTACCGATCCATCCTCAGTCCACAACATGCATATGAGTCACACAATAGTTAAATTTATTTAATTTCAGGTTCCAATTCATTAATTATGAAAATGCTATAATTCTTATTTAATTTTTCAAGAACAGGTGACTTAGCATTTCAATATGGTGATATCAAACCAGGACTGAGATGAGTGACTAAGCAAATACAGCTATCACATATATAACTATCCCTTAGGGATACTACAGATCGGCACAAGGCCCCAAACATGGCTTACAACCCACAAATATATCAAACAATGTGTGTTACGATCACATATATCATGTTATTCTTATCCGGGATGGACTAAGTCTCAATCCCCAGTCACAATCAATCCCGCACCTGCCACGGGGTGCGAGCCACGCCCTACTAGCGTCACTATGTGCTAAGCCGGGGTTTCGAACCCTCAGGCTACCATATACACAAACTACTCACCTCTAGCCGGCCGTAGACTCGTCTGCGGTGCCTTTTCCTTTTGAATTTGACGCCTCGTGTGTATAATCTAGTCAAACCATAGTAATTATGTCAATTACGGGTCAAAGAAATATAACCCAACTCAATTTACACGAAATACGCATAAATGCACTAAGTTGGTAAAACCCGACCCCGGGCCTGCTTCTCGAAAAATTCCGAAATTCATACCAACGTGTTCCTCGTCTCGCCATGAGTCCGTACATATATAATTTATCAAAAACGGAGTTCGAATGGCCTTTAAAAAGTCAAATTTTCGTTTTCAAAACCTAGGCCATAATTCTTCACAATTTCTACCCAAATTCATGAGTTGTGATGTTAATTCTACCATATAATTGTGTTTTTGAGTCAAGAATCTTACCTCCGATGATTTCTAGATGAAAACCTCTTACTTCTCGTCCAAATGCTCTCCAAAACGTATAGTTTTTATGACAAAACTGATTTAGTTCGCGGAGGTTCTGATATTAAACCCTTCTGTCAGGCCTATATTTTACCTTATGCGATCGCAGCACTCCGTCTGAGATCGCGATGCACAAAAACCCACAGGCTCTGATTTGCCCTACACGATCGCAGGACCCAGCATGCGATCGCAGAGAACCCGGTCACTCTTCTACGCAATCGCAGGGCCAATCACGTGATCGCAGTGTATTACATCCTTCTCCTATACGATCGCAAGGAATGTTACGCGATCGCAGTGCATCACTCCACAGGCCTATGCGATCGCAGACCTACTCACGTGATTGTATAGACGAACTTTTGGCCGCCCATTTCCTCTTCTACGCGATCGCATCCCCAGGCTTGCGATCGCATTGAAGGATTTCACTGTCAGTTTTTCTGCTGCAGTTTCTGCTGCATTTTTCTAACTAAACCTCACATTGCGCATCCGAAATCATCCCGAGACCCCCGGGGCCCCAACCAAAAGCGCAACTACATCACATTACCTTATCAAAACTTGCTCGTAACATAAAAACACCATCGTAAGCATCAAAATCACCCATTTCACACAGATTCAAGCCTAAGTTTCTTCAAAACTTCCGAAACTAACATTCAATCCAAAAACCGACCTACACACCTCCGAATGACCTGAAATTTTACACGCATATCCAAAATCCCCTGGCGGAGCTATTGCAACCCTCGGAATTTCATTCCGAGCCCCGGATCAAAATCTCACCTACCGTTCGGATTCCGCCAAAATTCAACCTTAGCCAATTCAAGCCTAAAACTACACTGGACCTCCAAATTCAATTCCGATTGCTCTCCTAAGTCATAAATGATCCCCCGAAACTAGTCGAATCATCAGAATTCAATTCTGAGTTGTCTAACTCATCAGTCAACATTCAGTTGACCTTTCCAAACTATCATTTTCATAAAGAGGCATATGACCTCATTTCTATCTAAATTCCTTCCCATTTGCTTCTAAGTTTCCGAACACATATAAATAAACATATTTAAGTGTTAAATGAAAAAAATGGGGCGATAACTCCTGTAACGACAGTCGGGTCGTTACAGTAACGCAACGCGTCCAGTTATCAAACTGGGGCAGAAATTTTCTTCGTTTTGTATGGTTGTTGCAAGCAGGAGCCCACCTGAAGAACAAGGGACTAGTTTTTCAAAATTCAGCAAGTAGGAGCCCACCTGAAGAACAAGGGAATATCTTTAAAATTCAGCGGGTCGTTACAGTAATGCAACGCGTCCAGTTATCAAACTGGGGCAGAAATTTTCTTCGTTTTGTATGGTTGTTGCAAGCAGGAGCCCACCTGAAGAACAAGGGAATAGTTTTTCAAAATTCAGCAAGTAGGAGCCCACCTGAAGAACAAGGGAATATCTTTAAAATTCAGCAAACAGGAGCCAACCTAAAGAACAATGGAATAATCTTCTGAAATTCAGCAAGCAGGAGCCCACCTGAAAAACAAGGGAATATCTCTTCAAATGCAGCAAACAGGCACCCACCTGGAAAATAAGGGAAGTACAATCCAAATTTTAGCCTTTAAGTTCAATATATTTGATAACATGATAGGCCCGGTCACAATACTGGGGCAGAAAATTTTCTTTGTTTGTTTGTATATTTTGTTGCAATCAAGAGCCCGCCTGGAGAACAAGGAAATTCATTTTCAAGCATTGCAAGCAGGAGCCTACCTGGAGAACAAGGGAATACATTTTCAAACATCACAAGTAGGAACCCACCTGAAGAATAGACACATATTCAAATTATAGTATCAAGCAACATCAGAAGGAATGGCAAAACATCGCCAAAGAAACAGCAAGAATTCCATTGGAAGAACACAAGATACAAGTTCAAGGCGACACAAGAGCAAGTTTGAAGGCATAGATAGGATTTCCTATAACTTATAGGGCATAACTTAGGCTAGCTTCTTTTTACCTTAACATGGTGTAATAAGGAGGTCAGCGAGCAGTAACAGCAGCAACAGCAGTGAAATCACAGCTCCTGGTAGTCCCAGCTACCAGACACTCTTGAACTACACAAACCTGATTCCTGTTTAGCCCAGGATATGTAGGCAATCTCTGAAGCAGGGTGCGGTCAAACCTTTCAAAATGCTTCGCACGGAATATGCAAACGGGCAAAAATCTCTCATTTCCGCTCACTTGTCTTTGCACGAAAACCCTTCGTATTTCCGAGCAAAGAGGGGCAGCTGTGAGCACGTGATTTTTGTCCCAAGCAAATTATTCCCAAAAATTTAAATTCTTTATTTTTACAATTTTTTGTCTATAATTATTGCATTTTTTGTGTTAATTGGTAGCATAATAGTTAATATTAAAAAAATACAAAAATATGCATTTGCATTAGAAATTTAATTTCATATTTTAGTATTAAGTAGGTGTTAATTTATTTTAGAACAATTTAAAAAAAATAAAAAATAGTTCATTTTACTGCTCTAATTGAGAATTATTACAAATAGTTTTAAAAGTAATTTTAGGCCATTAATTAGTTTTAGTTTAATTGTTAGTTTAATCTTACAATTTTGTAAAATCAGAAAAAATAATACGCAAATAAAATTAGGGAATAAAAAGAAATAAGAGGAGGCTTTAATCAAAATTGGTCTTGTAAGAAAATCAATTGGGGCCATTTTTGTAACAAGGTCTGTGGCCCAAACCCTCAAAACCCCATCTGCCACTCATAGTCCAAACATGCCCCAAGACTGGCCCAGTTAATTTCGACCCAGGCCGGTCCAAACGCCTGAAACGACATCATTTGGTGTCACGCAAATCTCATCCCTTCATATTAATTAATCCAACGATCCATGGCTTATACCATTTAATTCATGAAATTATTTTGATATATTGTATAACCCTAAAAATGTATCATCTTCTTCATACAACATTCCACCTCCCCGCCGCCAATCTCGCTGGAACCTTCACCGGTGGAAATCATCATCTCAACCAAATCCCACCAAAATCACACCACAACACCCTCTCCCCTTCCTCTTTCCATCCCTACCATCTTTTTCTTTCAAATCTTACCCTAGCCCTTCGAACAAAGTTGTTTCCCTCGACGGAACCCTACCGTCGGCGAATGCCATTTAGTCCAATGACCACCAAATTAACATCCCTAACTCTCCTCTTTCCCCTCTTTCTCGCCTTGCCCTTAGTTTTTCTCAAATCTTGCCGAAAATTGTCAAATATAGATTTTTAATTTTCCGGCCAAGATTCAATGTGTGTCAAAAATTCCCAAAAAAATACCCTTGACACACCTAAGCTTCCTCTACCCATTCCTCATAACTATTTGTTAACCGCCCAGAAGTCCTCAAACTTCTCTTTTTAAATTCTGATCAAGAACTCCTAGTTCAATCTTTGGGGATTCATGACCATAACACCCCAAATAGGTATTTTCTTTCGAAAAATACACCATTTGGGATTTTACAGATCATGAATCCTAAAGGATTCAAACAAATTTGGGCTCAAGCATGGCTGGATCAAGCTGATTAGAAGTTTGCTAAAAACCCCTAGATAAGTTTCTTTAATCTTTTTCTTTTATTTCTATTAATCTTCGTTTATTTCTGCATGTGTTTGTTCTCTGGTGCTTTATTACGTTTTTATATTAATTGATTTCTGTTGATGTTTGTTATTAGTTTAATTAGGGTTTACTTAATTTCTGTTAATAGTTTTAAAAATAGTACTTTTAAGTTTAAATTCTAAAATTTGATACTATTAGGTTTTAATTCCTTAGTAATAATTAGGACAATTATAATTCTGTCATGAAAATTAATTGTTTTGATTACTTTTAGTTAGTCGAATTGTTAGATATCAATTTAGGTGTAATTAGCAGTTAATTAGATTTTTGGTTTATTGGCAGTGTGATTAATTAAAATTTCAGTACTTAGTTTTGTATTAGTTGTGTTGTTTAGAGGTTAATTGATATTTGTTAATATGGAATTACAAAGGCATTTAGCCTGTTTGATTATAGTTGTTAGTATTAAGAGGGCTGGGGTAGGGCAGTAATTATAAAAGTAAAGTGGGGGGTTTTGGGTATGTGAAATGGTTTAATAGTAGTTATAACACCATTTTAGGGTTAATATGGGCATAGAAAAGGGTAGTTTAGTAAATTCTGAATTGAAGTGAGGCAATATAGGAATTATAATAGAATATAATCTTCTAGATTGGGGCATTAGTATAGTTTTCAACAAATAGATGTAGTAACTTGTAGTACAAGTCAGAAAATAAAGGGGCAATAAAGAATAAAATAGGGACTGATTTGTAAAAATTAAAAGTGACAGTTTCCTCCAAATTATATCTATAAATAGGCACCAATGTGCCTTGTTTTACAAGTTAGAGAACCACCAAAAATTCCCTCCCAAAAAATCCTTTTCAGTTTTAGATTTCAAAATTTGAAATTGAAGCTTCTGAAAAATCCAAAAACAAAGTGAAAGATCCAAAATAAAAATAAATTTTATTTTACTCTTTCATTGATGACCAACTTGCTGTGACTGGTTGTTGAATTTGCTATGGTATTGTTGGTTTGATTTCAAGTTCTTAAGGTCGGCTATAGGATATTAGGTTTGCTGTTGATCCTGTGATAAACTTCTGGTTTGTGGTTGACTTTTGGGTCATTTAAGTGATTTTGAGCAACTTTTCCTGAGTTCAATGGCATGTTCTGGGTTATTTGGTTGCTGGATACTATTCCTGTCGTTGTTCTTCTGTCTATAGTTATGTTCTTTTTTCTCTTTTTCCAGGTACATATCATGTAACCTTTGTGTTCATGGAAATGAAAAATGATGTGCAGCCCAAGCATTCTATAGAACTTATCATCTTGCTTAAGTAATTGCGATTGCTATTAGATTTTAGTTTGTAGTTAAAGTTAGATTATTTGAAATTGTTTAAAGCTTTGTTGTTGGTCATGAGATTGTGTAACTGGATTATATAATTCCTTCAGTAGTTTTGAAGTTATATTGCTAGTTTAGTGTAATTCTATAGCTAAACAATTCAATAGATTTTCTGCTAGTGCATTTTTACGAATAGTAATTTCAGAAATAGTTGCAGTTTGTTCACAGTCATTTGTTGCTATGTAAAGCTACAACTTAGGATCGAATGTGTAGGAATAGTAATTATGATGTTTGTTGGCTTTCAGCTTAAGAGTTTTACATAAGATAATTTGCTGGTTCAATTACACTTCCTTAATCAATGTTGTTAAAAGTAGATATCACAATTAGCAAATGCAATTTATATTTTTGTCTGGAATCAGTAAGTTTAACGATACAGTTATGATCAGTTTATATTCGTAATTTTCAACTAGTTGATAACTTAGATCACTCTTGTTGAATCTGAATACATTAGAGTGGCTTGAGTAGTTTGGTTAAATCAGATTTGTGGCCTAGTTGATTGACAGTCAGTGTTTAGGCCAAATTGGGCCTTAACATATTAACAGACGGCCCAAGCCTAAACCTGAACAAGCCTTTTCCCTTTTGTGAAGTTATACATTTTTCCTTCTTTTAGGCCATTTGTGAAACCCAATCCGTGGGAGATAATACATTACGCATTAAAATTCTGTTTTGATATTGTGATACTGTTAGCGGTAATTTTAATAATATTAATTAATTAAAAAAATAGAAAATATAGTTCACTTTAGGATTGACTTTTGAAATAAAATGAGATGAGCCTTGCCCAAATAAATATAAAAGGCGGGGCCCTCAATAATTGCTATATAAAAAATATATACTTAGAAATTGGGAGGACCGTTTAGCGAATTTCACGGTCTTCCCCAAAGATAATAAATACGTAGTTGCTTTAGGCATATATGCTAATAATATTGCCTTCCTAAATACGGGTGCACATTTATGTGACCCAAATCCAAATTTCAACGAAGTCAAAATGCGTTAAAGGTCACAGGCGTACTGGTACGGTGTGATCCGAAATACATTTTCACGACGTTGCAATTCTTGTAAAATAATAATAAAAACGGAAAAAGAATCTTAATTTGTATTAAGTACATAACTGTTAAAATCAGATAAATAAGTCGAATATGACAGTTGAGCAACCGTACTAGAACCACAGAACTCGGGAATGCCTAACACCTTCTCCCGGGTTAACAGAATTCTTTACTCAGATTTCTGGTTCGCGGACTATTAATAGAGTCATAATTTCCTCGGTTCGGGATTCAACCGGTGACTTGGAACACCATTAATCTCCCAAGTGGGACACCATTAATCTCCGCCGTCCAAAGTCCACAGAAGTTCTTTATTTCTCTTGTACTCTTTTCTTTTCCTTGTTTGTATTTAACTAAGACCACTCCATATTAGGTCTTTTCATGTGGGCCACTAGAATATATATATATATATATATATATATATATATATATATATATATATATATATATGATATATCAGATATAATAAAATCAAATACAATAGCTGAGCAACCGTGCTAGAACCACGGAATTCGGAATGCCTAACACCTTCTCCCAGGTTAACAGAATTTCTTACTCAGATTTCTGGTTCGCGGACTATTAACAGAGTCATAATTTCCTCGGTTCGGGATTCAACCGGTGACTTGGAACACCATTAATCTCCCAAGTGGGACACCATTAATCTTCGCCGTCCAAAGTCCATAGAAGTTCTTTATTTCTCTTGTACTCTTTTCTTTTCCTTGTTTGTATTTAACTAAGACCACTCCATATTAGGTCTTTTCATGTGGGCCACTAGAATATATATATATATATATATATATATATATATATATATATATATATATAGGGCCTAGCTCTAACTTTTTACTATATATATTTTATCCCAACTACTTTATTATCCACCAAATAGATGTAATAATAAATAAGACCCACATAATATTTAATTAAATTTTAAAAAACTTGAGTTAATTTGTTTATATAAAATCTTCGGGTATTACATTTCCCCCACTTAAACAAGCGTTCGTCCTCGAACAAGTTAGAAAGTGTACCTCACATCTCAAACAACTGGGGGGTACTTGCTTCGAATGTCTGCTTCGGACTCCCATGTAGCTTCCTCTGTTGGATGGTTACGCCATAATACTTTCACCGACGCAGCCTTTTTTCGACCTCAATTGCCGCATTTTCCTATCAAGAATAGCTATCGGACCTTCTTCATAAGTTAAGTTCTCATCAAGCTCCACATCCTCTGACTGAATCTTATGACTATCATCACGAACATATCGCCTAAGCATAGATACATGAAATTCGGAATGAACAACAGACAACCTTGGAGGCAAGGCAAGTTTATACGCCACCGACCCAATTCGATCTAAAATCTCATACAGACCAATATACCTTAGACTTAGATTACCTTTGCGCCCAAATCTCATGACTCCTTTCATAGGGGACACCTTCAACAAGACTTTTTCTCCTTTCATATACTCCAAATCACGAACTCTCTTATCTGTGTAGGATTTTTGTCTACTTTGAGCTGTCCATAGTCATTCACGTATCAATGCAACTTTATCCAAAGCTTGCTGAACCAAATCCGGACCCAATAGTTGTGCGTCGCCAAGTTCAAACCATCCAACTGGTGAACGAAATTTACAACCATATAGAGCTTCAAACGGCGCCATTTGTATACTCGACTAATAGCTGTTATTATAAGCAAACTCTGCTAACAGCAATTGAACGTCCCAATGACCACCAAAATCAATGGCACAAGCTCTAAGCTCCTCAAAGATCTGAATAACCTTCTCGGACTGTCCATCCGTCTGTGGATGGAAAACTGTGCTCAACTCAACCTGAGAACCCAAACACCTTTGAAATGACTTCCAAAATTCAGCAGTAAATTGTGCACCCCAATCCGATATTATGGAAATAGGCACACCATAAAGCCGAACTATCTTACGGAGGTATATATCTGCTAGTTGTTCTACAGTGTGAGTAACTCAAACTGGTACGAAATGTGCGTACTTTGTGAGTCTGTCCATGATTACCCATACTGAATTATGTTTCTTAAATGTACGTGGCAACCCAACTACAAAAAACCATAGTAATCATTTCCCACTTCCACACAGGGATAATCAAATTCTGCATCATACCTCCTGGTTTTTGGTGCTCATATTTTACCTGCTGACAATTTAAGCAGCTAGTTACATGTTTCAGAATATCATGCTTCATACCTTTCCACCAGTACAATTCACGCAAGTCTTGATATATTTTAGTAGCACCTGGATGGATAGAGTAACCGGAGCTATGATCATCCTCAAGAATTAACTGCTTTGAATCACCCATCATGGGGATACACAATTTACCATCCCTTCGTAACACACTATCACGACCCGGATTTCCCCCACCATCGGGATTGTGATGGCACCTACTCGTGGTAGCTAGGCAAGCCAATTCTATCACCATCGTCCTGTTTATACAACCCTTTGTTCTCATATTTAAAAGCAAGAATAATACTCATATCTTTAAATGCGGAAGTCTTTCGAATAAAATATGAATAGTAGTGTAAAGTAACTGACATAAATCGTCTACCCAAGATGTGGAGTCACCAACTCACGAACTACTCAGGAATAACTACACATAATGGTCTAAAAGAAATAAATAATAATCGTATGACTCGGAACAATAAGACCACAGCAATAATAAAAGCAAATAGAGGAGATGTCGGGTCTGCGGACGCCTGTAAGCTACCTCGGTATCGGAAGTACGGTAATCCCGCTAGTGTACTACTGCTGCTGCTCCTGCTCAAAACCTGGACCTATGCAAAAATGCACAGAAGTGTAGTATCAGCACAATTCGACCCCATGTGCTGGTAAGTGCATGGCCTATCCTGGCGAAGTAGTGACAAGCCTAGGACCAGACACTCACATAAACCTGTGTAGTTCTATATAGGTATGTACCTCAAAATAATAGAGATATTGAGTAACACAACTAACAAAGGAGGCAACATGCTGGGGGAGCACAGTCACAAACACATAATTAATCAGCAAAGAAAAATCAGAGTGTAGTAAAAACAGTTATCACAAAAACAGAAATTTAAACGGTTGCACGGCATTACCCTTCGTGCTTTTACTCTGATCCTCACCAAATAATCAATTAAAAGTGCACGACATCACCCTTCGTTCTTTCTCTCATCCTCACATCCATGGCACGGCATGATCCTTCGTGCATGGTTTAAATAACAACGGCACAGAATGTCCCTTCGTGCATAAATAATAAACATGGCATGGAATGATACTTCGTGCATAAATTAAGTAACAACGGCACGGAATGTTCCTTCGTGCATAAATAGTAAAACAAGGCACGGAATGATCATTCGTGCGAACATACGTAAAAATGGCACGGCATCACCCTTCGTGCATTATCATTCTTCCTCACCCAAATAACAATCACAGTCAAGGGCAAAAGAATGAAACAAGTAATATGAACCATCCCGACTAGGGAAACAATAATCATTACAATATCCCGGCAAGGGAACAACAACAACACAATAAAGTCCCAGCAAGAGAAATGATAATCAACCTTCACAACCCGGCAAGGGCTCAAAAACATGACTTAAGAACATCCCACATTAATTCACCACATATATCAACAAATGACTCACGGACATGCTAGACGCTAGTGTATAGATGCTCATCACCATGCCTATACACCGCACTCGATCATATAGCATTTAACAATTATCACATTCAATCCTATTCCCTCAAGCTAGGATAGATCAAACACTTACCTCGACGGCTTATAGTCCACTCAATCCTCAAGAAATACTTTTCCTTTCGAATTTGGCTCCAAATCAATCGTATCTATATACAATTTATTTAATATCATCAATTCTACTCAACAAACCAACCCAATTGCCTAATTAAAGTATTTTTAACATGCTGTCCAAAAATTATAAAATCGACCCCGGGACCGCTTGGTAAAACAATTTCAAAAATCATACCAACGTATTTCTCGTCTCGCCACAAGTCCATACATATAAAGAACACTAAAATCGGAGTTTGTTCGGCCCCTCAAATCGACGCCTAAAGGTCTCATTATTCCAGGCCCCAAAATCCTATTTTTCTACTGTTTTCATGAATTAAAGAATAGGATTGTTGTTTATAGTCACCCATAAATAAGTTTTAATAATAAAATCACTTACCTCTGTGATACCCACTGATTTTCTCTCTTAAAAATCGCCTCGGAAGCTTCTTCCCGCTCAAAAATTAGAAGAAAACTCGAGCTGCTCATTATAGGTATACTTTTCATGAGTTTTACTGCTCCCAATGGATTCCTTGTGAAATTCTAATGAATTTAGTCTTTTGAATCACTCAATTTGACCTCATAATGAAGGGGATATGTAGGTTTTAAGATTTGCAAATAGTGCAGGTTTTTAATACACCCTCAGGGGCAATTTCGTCATTAACCCGAAAATCTGGGCAACCTTAGTAAAATGGCCATAACATCCTCATACGATGTCCAAATTCGATGATTCTTTTTGCTACGGGTCTATAATTACAATACAGATCTAATTCTTCATTCAAAACAGTAATCGGAGTTCATTTGTTCAATATGATATCATTTATGCTTGAAGAAACGATGTCAAAGCATAAGAAAACGAGCATAACGCAACCCAAACATATCTGAAACACGTCAAACGACGTCCATTTTTTACCAAACTTTACATGAAGTGCTTAAACAATATATAAGACTTGTACTAGGCGTCGAAACAAAAATACGAGCCTGATACCATGGTCTTTTAATCAATTTTCCATTCCATTTTCATTAATAATTTTAGAAAAACAATTTCACAGAAAAATTCATATCTTGGGCTCTAGGCCTCGGAATTCGACTCCGGACGCATGCCCGAGTCCCATATTTTCCTACGGACCTTCCGGGACCGTCCGATCTCGGGTCTGGGTCCGTTTACCAAAAATGTTAACCGAAGTTAACTATATCAATATTAATATCAAATTTCTTCAAATGTTCCATAGAATTCACATATTCTAACACAAAAATTTTCTGGCTACATGATCGGACTACGCACGTAAATCGAGGCAATATAAAATAAGGTTTTTAAGGCCTCGGAAGCACGGAACATATGAGGAAAGCAGGTGATGACCCTTTGGGTCGTCATATCCTCCACCTCTAATACAATCGTTCGTCCTCGAACGGATAAGAGAAGGAAGTACCTGAGTCGGGGAACAATTGTGGGTAACGGCTCCACATATCAGACTCGGACTCCCAGGGCGATGCCTCAGGAGGCTGACCTCTCCACTGGACAAGCACGGAAGGAAAACTCTTCGACCTCAACTATCGAACCTGCCGGTCTAGAATGGCCATCGGCTCCTCCTCGTGATATAAATCCTTGTCCAATTGGACAGTACTAAAGTCTAACACATGTGTAGGATCGCTGTGGTATCTCCGAAGCATAGATACATGAAAAACTGGGAGCACGGCTGATAAGCTAGGTGGCAATGCAAGTCTATAAGCCACATCTCCCACTTGATCCAGAATATCAAATGGACCAATGTATCTAGGGCTAAGCTTGCCCTTCTTTCCGAAACTCATCATGCCCTTCATAGGCGACACACGGATAATACCCGCTCACCAACCATGAAATCTACATCTTGGACCTTACGGTCTACATAACTCTTCTGTCAAGACTGAGCCAAATGCAACCTCTCTTAAATAGTCTGCATCGGACTGACCGTTCGTCTGAGGATGGAATAATGTGCTCAACTCAACCTGGGTGCTTAATTCTTGCTGAACCGCGCTCTAGAAGCGAGAGGTAAACTGCGTACCCCTATCAAAGATGATGGATACCGGCACCCCATGCAGGCGAAAAATATCTCGGATATAAATCTCTACTAACCTCTCAGATGAGTAGGAGACTGATACTGGAATGAAATGTACTGACTTGGTCAGCCTATCAACAATGCCTCAAATAGCATCAAACATCTTTCGAGTCAACGGAAGTCCAGTAATGAAATCTATTGTAATCCGCTCCCACCTCCACTCGAGAAGCTCAATTCTCTAAAACACACCACCGGGCCTCTGATGTTTATATTTAACCTGCGGAAAATTCAAACACCGCGCTAGATGTGCCACAAATTCCCTTCTCATTCTAAGCCACCAATAATGTTGTCGCAAATCCTGATATATATATTTGTTGTACCTGGATGAATAGAATATCGGGAACTGTGAGCTTTCTCTTGAGTCAATTCTCAAAGTCCATCAACATTTGGCACACAAATGTGCCCTTGCAATCTCAGAACTCCATCAGCATTTAAGGTGACCTGCTTGGCACCTCCTCGCTGAATCGTGTCTCCCAGGTCACGCAAATAGGGATCATCGAACTGTCTCTTACGGATACGCTCCAATAGAGAAGAATAAGCGACCGTGCAAGCCAACACTCTGCTAGGCTCAGAAATATCTAATCTCACAAATCGGTTGGCTAAGGCCTGAATATCTAAGGCAAGCGGTCTCTGGCTGACCGGAATGAAAGCAAGACTACCCATGCTGGCAGACTTTCTACTCAACGTATCGGCCACTACATTAGCCTTACCTGGGTGATATAAGATAGTGATAATAGGTGAATTTGACTATAATTATGCCCTAAATAATCACACTTTATTGTTAATTGATATTGTTTATGATGACAAAATGCTTTTATTAGTGTTTATTGGTGTGTTGTAGGTACAAAATGCTTTTATTAGTGTTTATTGGTGTGTTGTAGGTACACATGAGTCATTGGATACTAAAGGAGCTATTTTGGAGTCAAAAGATGGTAAAAAGGCCAAGTGAAGAGTTGAAGAGAAGTTAGCTTGAAAATGTTGAAGAAGAAATCCGAATCACTGTTCATCCGCGGTTCACTCGCGACCGCGGATGAACCAAGGAAAAACATGCTCGCGGAACCTCACAAGATTCAGAGGACTGTTCTGTTCGCGGTTCGTCCGTGACCGCGGACGAACCGCGGAAGGCGCCGCAACTTTTAAGGCTAATTTTGTACAAACTAAAAATTTAAGCCCTAAACCCTCTATATAAACCTCTAGTCCGCCCAAAAGAGGCAAGGATTGTATTTTTGACTACTTTTGCAACACAATTAGTAAGAGAGAACTCTCTCACCTCATTCCTTTTTTTATATCAATTATTTGATTATGAACTCAATTATTATTCTTGTTTCTTTGATCATGAGTAGCTAATACCTTTTCTAAGGTTTTGATGGAACCTATTGGGTGATGAACTTCTCGTTTATGTGATTACAAATTGTTAGCTAGATTTCTATTTGTTCAACTACGTTCTTGTTGTATTTAATTGGTAGGATCCCCAATTAGAGCTGTGCCTATTTAGTGTGCATAACTTGGAAAAGAGTGCATATTTAGGTATATTGTTGAACAACACCACACCTAGGTTATTGGAGGAATCTATAACTTTAGGTGTAAAGATGGGATTAGGAATAACGAAGTCTTGGGTGCAATCTTAAGTGAACTATTAAAATTAAAGCTAGCTAGGGTAGCTTGGGAGAGTGCACTAGTAAATTATTGTAGTTGCTCGGGAGAGGATTACGGTAAAAATAGCGTTCATGATTGATAGAATATATTGACTATTTGTATGAGCATAAACAAAAGAGATTCCATCAATAGGGGAAATCAATACCTTAGTCATTCTCCATATTATTTACCCAATATTCAATTCTTTCTTTTCAGTCTTTTAATTCTTGCAAAGTAGTTGATCGAAAATTCACAAAAATATATTCAAAGTTTGGGAACTTGCTTCAGAAGTGTTCTTGGGTTGTGAAAGTTGCAATTTGTAGGTTAATTCCATGTGGGATCGATTCTGGACTTATTAGACCAGGTTATATTGACTACGACCGTTGCTTGGACGTGAATCAATTTTGGTGCCGTTGCCGGGGAATTAACAGAATTATCAATTGCCATTGCTAGAACTTCAAGATTCTTGTGTAGTCAGGTTCTTTCTACACTTTACATTGAATATTTTGACGGTTGTTGATTTGGGTACTCGGTGCATGCCTAGAAAATCTGCAAGGACTGGAGAACTAATTGAAGGACTCTCAGACCCCGAGAAAACTTTTCGGGCACGTAACAAGGCTATCAAATAAATTAAGCAATCTCAACAACCAATCAAACTAAACTAACAACATGGGTGACATAAACGACCCAAACCAGCAAGCTGGGTTAAACATGCAAGAGGCGCAGGAGGTGCAGGAAGGTGCACTATATGACCGGGCACAACCAACAACGGATAATTTGGCAACTGCCATTATTGTGCCGGCGATTCAAGCTGAGTCTTTCCAGATTACAACCAACATGCAACACTTATTGCAAAACAAAGGATTATTCTTTGGGACTTAGGTTGAAGATCCACAACATCACCTGAAGAATTTTCTCTCAATATGCAAGACGCGGAGGCAACCAAACGTGACACCGGAAACCATCAGACTATTGCTATTTCCGTTCTCAGTTATAGGGGCTATACAGGTATGGCTAAACTCACTCCCCATAAACTCTATTGCAACTTGGGATGAGTTGGTCAAGCAATTCCACAACAAGTTTCATCCACCTAACAAGACAGATCAA
Organism: Nicotiana noctiflora; assembly: GCA_032618575.1. Classification (NCBI taxonomy): domain Eukaryota; kingdom Viridiplantae; phylum Streptophyta; class Magnoliopsida; order Solanales; family Solanaceae; genus Nicotiana; species Nicotiana noctiflora. The sequence continues at coordinate 376,968 of JASVEL010000466.1, read as the reverse complement.
CAAATTGATGAGATTGTGAGCTTCAAGCAGAAACCAATGGAGACATTACATGAAACTTGGGGCACATTCAAAGGGATGCTTGTTATGTGTCCTCACCATGGGATTCCTGAGCAGATGTTGCGTTAGAAGTTCTACATGGGGCTTTGAGATAGTATGAAGAACATTGTATATGCTTCAGCAGGTGGGGCTTTTCTGAGCAATACTTGGTGCGAAGGGCAAAATTTGCTTGACAAGATGGCTCAAAACTCTGGGTGGACGACCAGGAATGCTCCTATCACTCCAGTGGTACACTCTATACCTCTAAATCCGTCCAACACAGTAGAGGAGAACATGGCAACCTTATTGACACAAATGAGCATCCTGACGAAGAAGGTGGAAGAATCAGGGGTCAAGCAGCAGGTTCATATTGTAGACACTACCAATGGTGGTTTGTGCACATCTTGCATTAGCCAACCCATAGGTAATCCATGGGCTGCAGACCAAGAACATCATCATCAGCATGAAGACATGAATTATGTGGCTAATTACGGAGGGCAGCGACAGGGTAACCAGAGTTGGGGTCAGCAGGCTCAACAGAAATATAGGCCTCCTCATCCACAATATAATGAAGCAGGTATGAGGTCACAAAACAACATGGCTCCATATCCTAGACCTCAGAATTTCAACAACCAGCAGTATGGGTATCATCCACCTCCACCACAGCATGGGGGTAGACATGATGATGGGTTCACAAGGTTGGAAGCTATGATGCAGCAGGTAATTGGGTCACATGCCAAAACCAATAAGAGGATAGATGCACATGACGCAGCGATCAAGAATATGGAAGTACATATGGGCCAGATTGCTATGTCACTTCACAATCGTCCTCAACGGACATTGCCTGCAGATACAGAAACAAACCCAAAGGATCAAATCCCAAAGCAGCTGATGGAAGTTAATCTGAGAAGCGGTAGAGATCTTGATGCTGAGAATGAAAGTGAAAATATTGACAGACAGGCTGAGACACCTGCACCATTGCACATTGAACTGGATGAGTCCACAGGATTGACAAAAGCCACAGTCCAGCCAATTGCTGATAATAAAGAAGCACAACAGGGAGCGGAAAAAGTAGCCGAACAGGTAGAGCAACAGGTTGAAGAGAAAGTGATAAAGAAAGAAAAGTCCCAAGTGATTGGGAAAGAGAGGCATCCACCACCATTCCCCCAAAGGTTGGCCAAGCACCAGAAAGAAGAGCAATACAAAAAGTTCTTTGATATGCTCAAGCAAATCCAGGTAAACATTCCTTTAATTGAAGCTTTGAAAGAAATGCCCGGGTATGCTAAGATGATGAAAGACTTGATGTCGCGGAAATTTGATTTCCAAGACTTGGCCACCGTGACTCTTACTCAGACTTGTAGTGCATTGGTCTCTAGACCCATTGCTGAGAAGCTATCTGATCCAGGTAGCTTCACCATTCCATGCACTATAGGAAACTATGCCTTTGCAAAGGCATTGTGTGATTTGGGGGCAAGCATTAATCTTATGCCCTTGGTGATTTATAAGAGGCTAGGCATTGGGAGAACCAGGCCTACCTCCATGTTATTACAGCTTGCTGACAGGACGGTTAAGCGTCCATTTGGTATATTAGATGATGTGCTTATCCAGGTGGGGAAGTTCGTGTTTCCCGCCAATTTTGTGATTCTTGACTGTAAGGTGGATGAGGAAATTCCTATAATATTAGGAAGACCAATCCTAGCCACCGGGAGAGCTTTGATTGATTGTGAAACTCGGGAACTCAAGATAAGGTTGAATGATGAGGAGATCATATTCAATGTGCAAAAATCCATGAGGTGCCCTAGTGAGTTCGCGAATTGCTCTCTTATTGATGTGGTTGATGTTATAGTGGAGACAGAAGATGCAAAGTTGACCATTGAAGATCCACTTCAGGCATGCCTAATGAACTTAGAAGAGGTAAATGGTGAAAGTCTAGCAGAATGGGTACTATCTCTGGAAGATAAGGAGTTTTGGGAGGGAGATCTTGAATTCGAGCCTCTACATTTAGAGAAAAGAGAGACCCCTCCTGCAAAGACATCGATAGAAGAGCCACCAAAACTGGAGCTTAAACCATTACCATCTCATCTCAGGTATGAATTTCTAGGTCCTAACTCCACATTACCTGTTATTATCTCATCTGGTTTGTTAGATGTGCAGGCTCAAAAGCTTATATAGGTACTAAAAGAATGCAAGACTGCCATTGGGTGGACCATGACAGACATAAAGGGGATTAGCCCCGCATACTGCATGCATAAGATTCTCCTGGAAGAGCGACATAAACCTTCTAGAGAACATCAAAGAAGGCTGAACCCAAACATGAAGGAAGTGGTGAAGAAAGAGGTAATCAAGTGGCTAGACGCGGGAATCATTTTCCTAATCTCTGATAGTAGCTGGTTTAGCCCAGTTCAATGTGTGCCAAAGAAAGGTGGCATGATGATGGTGAAAAACGAGAATAATGAGTTGATCTCAACTAGAACCGTCACCGGGTGGAGAATATGCATGGACTACAGGAACCTGAATCAAGCCACCCGCAAAGACCACTTCCCACTTCCCTTCATTGATCAAATGCTTGACAGGTTGGCAGGGAGGTCAGACTTTTGCTTTCTTGATGGGTACTCGGGGTACAATCAAATCTCAATAGCCCCCCGAGGATAGAGAGAAGACCTCTTTCACATGCCCATATGGCATTTTTGCCTTTAGGAGGATGCCATTTGGACTATACAATGCACCTGCCACATTCCAAAGGTGCATGATGGCTATATTCACCGACATGGTGGAAGCCATTATGGAGGTGTTCATGGATGATTTCTCAGTGGTAGGGAATTCATTCAATGAATGCCTTGTCAATCTGACAAGAGTGCTGAAACGGTGCATGGAGACAAACTTAGTGCTGAACTGGGAGAAGTGCCATTTCATGGTACAAGAAGGTATAGTATTGGGGCACCGGGTTTCAAGTAAAGGTATTGAGGTGGATCGAGCTAAAGTTGATGTCATTGCAAAGTTGCCTCCACCAACATCCGTCAAGGCCATTAGAAGCTTTCTTGGACATGCCGATTTTTACCGGAGGTTCATTAAAGACTTCTCCAAAATCTCAAACCCTCTCTGTAAGTTACTTGAAAAAGATCACCCCTTTGTTTTTCTGATGAATGCAGGATTGCTTTTGAGGAGCTGAAGAACAGGTTGGTCACAGCACCCATCATCATTTCCCCTGACTGAGAGCAACCGTTTGAGCTAATGTGCGATGCAAGTGACTATGCAGTGGGGGCAGTGCTTGGCCAAAGGAAAGACAAGCTGATGCATCCAATCTACTATGCTAGTAGAACATTGAGTGGAGCACAGCTGAACTACACAGTGACGGAAAAGGAGATGCTAGCGGTCGTGTTCACGTTTGACAAATTCAGGTCCTATCTCATAGGATCCAAGGTAATTATATACACTGACCATGCAGCTCTAAGGTACTTAATTGATAAAAAGGACTCTAAGCCGTGCCTAATTCGTTCGGTGCTACTTCTCCAAGAGTTCGACCTTGAAATACGTGATAGAAAGGGCACTGAAAATCAAGTCGCTGATCATTTGGAACGACTTGAAGGAGCTGAAATTGTCAAAGAGAGTGGGGAAATTCTGGAAACCTTTCCAGACGAGTAGCTGCACACCACCACTCTCCTTGAAGTGCCATGGTATGCAGATTATGCAAATTACCTGGCCAGCGGTATTGTTCCTCACGACCTATCATCGGTTCAAAGGAAAAGATTTTTTCATGAAATCAATATTTATTATTGGGATGAACCCTATTGGTTTAGGATATGTCTCGATACATGATCCGGAGATGCATCCCCGAGATCGAACAATCTTCTCTTTTGCAGGCGTGTCATGCTTCCGCATATGGTGGTCACTTTGGAGGAGTGCGAACAGCCGCCAAGATACTTGAGGCTGGTTTCTATAGGCCAACGGTGTTTAAAGATGCACACTTGTGGGTGAAAGGTTGCAATGAATGTCAACACACCGGGAACATTTCCCGGCATGATGAGATGCCAATGAACCCAATTAAGCAAGTGGAAGTGTTTGATGTCTGGGGAATAGACTTCATGGGGCCTTTTGTCAGCTCATACGACAATAAGTACATACTTGTTGCGGTAGACTATGTGTCCAAATGGGTGGAAGCTGTAGCATTACCCACCAATGATGCTAAGGTGGTGGTGGGATTTCTTAAGAAGAACATTTTCACCCGTTTCGGGACTCCAAGGGCAATCATCGCTTTTGCAACTAGGAATTCGAGAAATTGTTGGACAAATATGATGTAAAACACCGAGTTGCTACTCCATATCACCCGCAGACCAGCGGGCAAGTTGAGGTCTCCAACAGGGAGATAAAGAGTGTATTAACAAAAACAGTAAACGCCACGAGGACCAACTGGTCCAGGAAGCTCGATGATGCATTATGGGCATATAGGATAGCATTAAAGACACCAATCGGCATGTCACCATACAAATTGGTGTTTGGGAAAGCTTGTCATCTACCTATGGAACTAGAGCACAAAGCATGATGGGCACTAAAACAATTAAATCTCAACTGGGATGAAGTGGGGAAATCTAGAATGACCGGGTTGCACGAGTTGGAAGAATTTCGATATATGGCCTTCGAGAGCACAAGACTATATAAAGAACGGAAGAAGCAAATTCATGACCAGAACATCATAGAGTGTAACTTCAAAACCGGGGACAAGGTGTTGTTATATAACTCAAGATTACGGTTGTTCCTGGGCAAATTAAAATCAAGGTGGTCAGGCCCTTTTCGGGTAATTGAGGCATTAGATTCGGGCGCTGTGGAAATTCAAACCATTGATGGTTCACGCACATTCAAAGTAAATAGACAGCGGTTGAAACTTTATGTTGGCATGGATGACATCGAGGACAAAGTGGAACTATGGTTAGAGGAACTTCAAAGGTCTAGCGAGCCTTGAAATGTGCTAAGTTGAGTCGTGCCGCGACGTTAAATCAGGCGCTACGTGGGAGGCAACCCACGAACTTGTTGTAAGTATACTCACTATAGTTAGTCTATATAAAAAAATAAAAAATAAAAATGAATTCTGCCTGCCAGCGCAAAAAAATTTAGAGAAGGGGTTTTTTCGCGGTTTATCCGCGGTCGCGGACGAACCGCAGAAAAATACCCTCTCTGAACCTGACTGTTTGTGGTTCGTCCGCGACCGCGAACGAACCGCAAACGACCACGGTCAGTTCCGCGGCGGACAGAATAACAAACAAAAAAAATTTAATTTAAATCCTTCCCCCCCCTCTTAATAACCCTAAACATTCCCCCCCCCCCCCCATTTCCCCATTACCAGCCGCCACTCCCCTCCCCATTCCCTCTCTATCTCTACAAATTTTCCTTCTTCTCTCTACTATTTCTTCTCCAAATTCCCCTACTGCCTCACCAACTTTCTTCTTCATCAACACTCCCCCTCCTTCCAACTAGTAAGTTCATCTTCTACTATTTTTTTTTCTTTTTTTTTTAGTTTCTCCTTAGTTAGTAAAAGTAATTAGTTTAATTGTAGTTTAATTGTAAAAAATTGTATTATATCTTGCTAGTAGTAGTAGGATTTATATATATTAGTTGTTTGTGTAGTATAGTTTTATTATGAATTTTTTTTTTTTGTAGCTTTGTTGGTATTGTGTAGATTGTGGTAGAGTTGATGTTGTTGGGTCTCTAATATAGTTAATAATGTTAATTTTGTTGTTTTGGAGACCCAATGTGATGGTTGATATAGTTGGTAATTTAGTTAGCCAATGTGGGCAATTGGTGGTTGTAGTACTTGGATATTGTATTTTTAGGGGAGATATTGCCCAACTTGTTAGTTATTTGTTGTTGTATATAATTGGAGATGGTGTAGGTTTAATTGGTCATGTTCGATTGCCAAAAGAAATAAGTGTGGGGTGCTTGAGGTGAATTGGTGAATTTGTTAGATAAGTGGTTAAGTGTAGGAGTTATGGGATGATAGCACTAAAGAGAAGATTGTGGTAATCCACGGATGGTGAAGTCTGAGTAGCCAACCGATGTTCTAACATTATGCAAAAATTTTGGTTGTTCTCTTTTATGCAGGATCATGACTCCTAAAAGATCAAGGCAGGGAGCAAGCTCGTCTAGGCGACCAACATATGATGAGTCGATGTTCACAGGCGAGGCGACGGAAGCTGACTTCCACACCAAGGCGACTAAGGATTGGCTCCAAGAAATTGAAATTGACAGGTTAGCCACTCGGTTTGAAAAGCCCGAGATATATGATGAGATTCACCGCCGCGAAATGGAGTTCCTATTTGATGCACCGGCTCTCGTGAACAAGATGCTGGTTAGGGATTTTTATGCTAATGCTCCTTACGGGATGGCCATGAGGGTATTCGTCCGAGGTAAGTACGTCTACGCCCATGCACATGTTATTAGGCAGGCTCTTAGACTGCCAAATTTTACTAGTGACGTGGACTACTACCACGATAGGCCTGGTGTCACCTGGGACATCTTAGTTGAGGCCTTATGTGTTGATGGCGTCCCTGTTTGGATAAAAAACAAAACACTCCACTCTAACTGTTTCACACACAATGCTAAATGCTGGTTTTCAATCATATGTAACCGGCTCTTGCCCTCCAGCAACACCACTGGCATGAAATTTAATAGGGCACTTATAACATGGTGTTTTATCACCCAGCGGGACGTGGACATCGCCCGCTTGATTAGTGACGGGATGGTAATGATGGGATCCCTCAAAGCCAAGGGTTTTTATTACCCATCTCTCGTCACTACTTTGTGTCTCGGCCATCAGACTCCGGTCCTTGCCACGGATGGTGATCTCCCACCAAAAGCTCCATTCAGAGCTTCTCAAATCCGGGTGGGCCGAGACGATGACCCAATTGACTTGGATGCTGAGGTTGACCCTGTATCGATTGCCCGGGCCAGGCATTCCACTGACTCAGCCGGACCTTCTAGGCACGCTCACCATGGAGCGGGTATGTCTAGGTCCGAATCTACCAGACCTATGATTAGGTCTATGGAGGAGGAGGTTGCGGACTTACGCACCTCCGTAGATGGCTTACACACGCGCTTAGACGCGATGTCACAGAGGCAAGCTCGGTCGGAAAATAGATTCATGGCATGGTTCCAAGCACTTGGTCGAGCATGTCACATTGACCCCTCCACCGTCTCCGACTCCGAGTGAGTCACAGGTAAGTTTTCTCGCCTTTCTGAGCTATATTTTTATTATTATGTCATGAGGACATGACATGATTTTAAGTGTGGGTGGTAAACTTATCTTGTATATGTTGTACATAGTAGTGTAGTTGTAAATAATATTAGCTGGCTTGACCCAATGATGGACACTTGGCGACGGGTTTCTTAAGGGTCCAAGTCGGAATAAAAAAGACAAAAACAAAAAAAAAATCAGAAAATTTGAAAAATCCAAAAATATGAGTAAAGGGCTCTTCCTGATGACGGACTATTAAGGACAAGTACTCTTGAGGGAAGTAGTCCACGTAGGAATTTTTCTTTCTTTTATTTTCTTTTTTTTAGGTAGTGTATCATCTCCCCCTTGGTTTTTCTTTTGACCACGGTTCTTTTCCAAGGGTTTTTATTGAACCGAGTTAGGTAGATTTTCCTTTTTTTAGGATTAGAGGGCAAAGGTAAACATGTAACCCCAAGTATGCACATTAGCAAAACTTAATTGAACTTGAGAATGTATTATCTAAGCTTGACTGTAGATTCTAAATATGCCTTAAATTGCACAATACAGTTTGCTTGAATATTGATAGGACTTTGTAGATAAACCGGATTCTAAATGAGTTGCATGTTATGTGTGTGTGAGTTTTTCCTACATTATATGTTTTACATGATACCTAAAACTTGGTCTGTGTGTTTGCAAAGCGAAATACAAGTTGTTTGGTTGTAGAGATGATAGAGGCATTTTTTTGTGTAGCCCCATAAATCAATAGACATGAATTTACCCATACATAATATCCTAGTTAACCCCTTTGAGCTTAAAGCTATTTTTTCATAACCCTTGAATGTTCATAAAAAATTGAAATCTTACATTGTTCTACTTTACCTCCCAGAAACACTTGTGTTGTAATAAATATGCAAAAGTCTAAGTGTGGGGTGAAGGAAAATTGAAAAAGAAAAAATCAAGAATGAATGGTAGAAAATGGTGAACTGGCAAAAACAAATAATGTAAATGCGCTGCAAAGCAATGATAAAAAAAATGAGAAAAAGAGTTATATCAATGTATATAAGAAAATTAGAAAGGCCAGTTACACCAACAAAAGAAAAGTGCGGATTAAAAGTAAATAAAGGTGAAAGAATGTTTAGGGGAGACATAAGGAAAAAAAAACTAAAAGGGAAGTTGTGAAAAAGAAAGAAAAGTGCTTAGGGAGGTTAGCCACTATAACCAAAAGTATCCTACCCGTCCCGTAGCCTACATTACAACCCTTAAAGACCTCTTGATCTATGATTGAATAATTCGATTAGTGGAGTATTACAGTAGGGCAAGCCTATGGTGTGTCTGTATGCATATGAATGTTCTTTGTTGAGAGTGAGTGAATTTTTTCTACATCTATGAGTTCCATGTTCTAAATTGTTTATGTGTGGGAACTTCTCTCAGTAAATTGTATGAGGGCATGTAACTCAAGAAGAAAACGGTAAATTTGCAAGTTTTTGATAATAACTAGAGTAAGCAATAATGTGTTGGCATGTGAGTTTACGGTTAGGTAAGGATTGTGCATATCTTAGGTTAATCATGAAAAATAGCTTTTGTGATGTATTTTGGGGGAGACATTACTAAAATTGGCCTAAAGTATGATTAAGTTTGCTCGAGGACGAGCAAAGGTTTAAGTGTGGGGTATTGATAATAGGTGAATTTGACTATAATTATGCCCTAAATAATCACACTTTATTGTTAATTGATATTATTTATGATGACAAAATGCTTTTATTAGTGTTTATTGGTGTGTTGTAGGTACACATGAGACATTGGATACTAAAGGAGCTATTTTGGAGACACAAGATAGTAAAAAGGTCAAGTGAAGAGTTGAAGTGAAGTTAGCTTGAAAAAATTGAAGAAGAAATCCGGATCACTGTTCATCCGCGGTTCACTCGCGACCGTGGATGAACCGCGAAAAAACATGCTCGTGGAACCTCACAAGATTCAGACTGTTCTATTCGTGGTTCGTCCGTGACCGCGGACGAACCGCGGAAGGCACCGCAACTTTTAAGGCTAATTTTGTACAAACTCAATTTTTAAGCCGTAAAACCTCTATATAAACCTCTAGTCCGCCCAAAAGAGGCAAGGATTGTATTTTTGAATACTTTTGCAAGACAATTAGTAAGAGAGAACTCTCTCAACTTATTCCTTTCTTTTATATCAATTATTTGATTATGAATTCAATTATTATTCTTGTTTCTTTGATCATGAGTAGCTAGTTCCTTTTCTAAGGTTTTGATGGAACCTATTGGGTGATGAACTTCTCGTTTATGTGATTTCAAATTGTTAGGTAGATTTCTATTTGTTTAACTTCGTTTTTGTTGTAGTTAATTGGTAGGATCTCCAATTAGCTGTGCCTATTTAGTGTGCATAACTTGGAAAAGAGTATATATTTAGGTATATTGTTGAACAACACCACACCTAGGTTATTGGAGGAATCTATAACTTTAGACGTAAAGACAGGATTAGGAATAACGAAGTCTTGGGTGCAATCTTAAGTGAACTATTCAAATTAAAGCTAGCTAGGGTAGCTCGGGAGAGTGCACTAGTAAATTATTGTAGTTGCTCGGGAGAGGATTACGGTAAACATAGCGTTCATGATTGATAGAATATATTGATAATTTGTATGAGCATAAACATAAGGGATTCCATCAATAGCGGAAATCAATACCTTAGTCTTTCTCCTAATTATTTACCCAATATTCAATTCTTTCTTTTCAGTCTTTTAATTCTTGCAAAGTAGTTGTTCGAAAATTCACAGAAATATATTCAAAGTTTGGGAACTTGCTTCAGAAGTGTTCTTGGGTTGTGAAAGTTGCAATTGGTAGGTTAATCCCCTGTGGGATCGATTCTGGACTTATCAGACCAGGTTATATTGACTACGACCGTTGCTTGGACGTTAATCAGATAGTAACATCATAATCTTTCAGTAAATCTAGCCATCTCCTCTGCCGCACATTTAACTCCTTCTGCTTGAACAAGTACCGAAGATTCTTATGATCCGTGTATACCTCACATGCCACACCATATAAATAATGCCTCTAAATTTTCAAGACATGAACAACCTGCTGCCAACTCTTGGTCATGAACCGGATAATTCTCTTATGGATTTTCAACTATCTCGGTGCATATGCAATAACCTTGCCATCCAGCATCAACACTGCTCCATGCCCAGTACGTTAAGCATCACAGTAGACTGTGTAAGGACCTAAACTCGTGGGCAAAATTAACATTGGTGCCGTTGTCAGAGGTGTATTGAGCTTTTGAAAGCTCGCCTTACATTCATCTGACCATTCGAACTGAACACCTTTCTGGGTCAATCTGGTCATCGGGGTTGTAATAGATGAAAACCCCTCCACAAACTGCCAATAATACTCTGCCAACCCCAAGAAACTCCGGATCTTTGAGGCTGATGTTAGTCTAGGCCAGTCCTTGACTGCTTCCATCTTCCTTGGATCAACTTGTATATCTTATGTCGTCACAACACGACCCAGGAATGCAACTGTACTTAGCCAGAACTCATACTTTGGAAACATCTGCATATAGCTGACTATTTTTCAGAGTCTGGAGAGCCACTCTGAGATGATGCGCATGCTATTCCTGACTACGGGAGCATATCAATATGTTATCAATGGAGACTATCACGAACAAGTCTAAATAAAGCATGAACACCTCATACGTATTCACATAACCATGACTCTTGCCATAAGAGTTGTCCCTAATTTACAACATTGCCAATTAACTGCGTGTTATCAAATACCTTATTCTAAAACTCCCACTTGACTCATAATGAGGTATGGAGACCTCATGATAACATTCCCGAATTAGTGAGTCATATTTATCCTCACCTGGGTGCTCGTCTCAAGGCTAAAACTCAACGATTACAAAATGGAAATGGCTAATGTGAATAGAAACTATACAAGAATTATCAAATAAGCCTAACAGCCATGACTCCCATTTAAATATAATACAAAAATTTTAATTTCATAAAAGGAGAATTTTAAATATATAAACTTTTACCACCAGGACCTTGTTCTCATATGAGACCCACCGCAGCTTGAAGCTCGGTTTAAAATATTTCACATTATACAAAAATTTGAGGATCTCGTCCTCAAATCTGCATCACCAGTACCTACACATCGTACCAGCTGAAAATTTTTATTTTCTCTCTTTCTTCTTTTCAAAAATTGTCCGTCAAGGAATATCACGACATCAAATGAATCCTCATACCGATAGGGCGCACTATTAACAATTAAAATTAATTATTTCAGGAGTTACATCAAAACTCACCGTAGTAGTGATATAAAGTCATTTTTAGCCTCATAAATCTTCTTAGTGACCAACACATAATAATAGGGATAGCTATCTCTATATAATGACTCAACATGAGTATTCACATAAGTAGATTTGATGTTTACGAAGCTCACTCATGAGTGGGGCATATTAAAAGGACTTGCTTAAACTTTTCAAAAACCAAATCAAATTGAAAAATATACTTTTTATAACCATCAAATTGTACATGTGATGACACCATCTGGTGTAGTGACCTCAGTCATACCATAGAAATTACATCAACGGTTGGGTCTCCACATCTAGGATTCTCACCTCCACCTCTAACATCCTGACCTCTACCTCTGGCTGGTCATGTAAGATAAGTATTGACTGCAACGGAGCATATAGCCTGAGTGCTTTCCTAAAATTACATTTCTACAAAATTCCACATTCATAACAATTCCTTTAAGGCTCGGTTAATTTATTGCACATGACGACATATTCGGACACTGTCATGGTGACCTGGTACAACCGTTCAGATTGCATATACCACATATTGCATAGAATATGGAAGGTAAACTCCTTCAAAATATTTTTTAAAAAACGATTTGAGTAGGTAGTGTTGCATTGGCCGGTTGTCCCTCTCTTGCTATGCTGTCTTAACACTGATGAGCTACCTCATTTACTCATATACTCTTTGTTATTTTCTGGGGGCAATTCTTATCCCATGCAAAGAACCAACCTTAAATATGTATAAAATATTTGGAGGACCTTTCCACACCATATATATATATACATTCCAATAATTCACAATATTTGTCCTTCACAACTTTAACAAATCAACCGGACGTCATGGTCCGTTGAAACCCCACATGATTCATTAGGTGATCTCCCGATATAATTGCATCTTCCGTTGGAGCCATAACTGGTGTGGTAAATACATTATCTTCCCACTACTTCTGTTTGCCATCCGAAGCACAGTAAAATCAACCCCCTCGCATTCGACTATTCCCACGTTCTGTAATTCCTCATAACAGCGGTCAAGCACAATCCCGTAGATTTTCAAAAGATGCACCGCTGATGGTGGTAGCAAAGAGTTTGGTGAAACCTATCCGACCTCTGTAAGACTTTTGAAGGCGTAGTTGATCTATCACCAGCCCGTGCCATTGTTCGGCTGAAGAAGCGGTACGTGACTTCGCCATTCGTGGGAAGACAACAGTAGAAATTCAATTTAACATTTGAAGAACGAATTCGCACGATAAGAAAGAACAATAAGTGACTTTTCCTAACTCAATAGACTCTGGAGGACAAGTACAGACGTCTCCATACCTACCCCTCAGACTCTACTAAGCTTGTTCGTGAGTTGTGAGACCTATGTAACCTAGAGCTCGGATACCAACTTGTCACGACCCGGATTTCCCCCACCATAAGGATCGTGATGGCGCCTACTCGTGGTAGCTAGGCAAGCCAACTCACTCACCATCTTCCTGTTTATACAACCCTTTGTTCTCATATTTAATAGCAAGAATAATACTCATATCTTTAAATGCGGAAGTCTTTCGAATAAAATATGAATAGTAGTGTAAAGTAACTCACATAAATCCTCTACCCAAGATATGGAGTCAACAACTCACGAACTACTAAGAATAACTACACATAATGGTCTGAAAGAAAACAAGAATAACCGCCTGTCTCGAAACAATGAGACTGCAGCAATAATAAAAGCAAATAGAGGAGACGCCGGGCCTGCGGACGTCTGCAAGCTACCTCAGTCTTGAAAGTACGATAATCCCACTAGTGAACTGCTGTTGCTCCTGCTCAAAACCTGGACCTGTGCAAAAATGCACAGAAGTATAGTATCAACATAATCCGACCCCATGTGCTGGTAAGTGCATGGCGTATCCCGACGAAGTAGTGTCAAGCCTAGGACCAGACACTCACACAGGTATGTACCACAAAATAACAGAGAGATTGAGTAACACAACTAACAAAGGAGGTAACATGCTGGGGGAGCACAGTCAGAAACACATAATTAATCAGCAAAGAAAAATCAGAGTGTAGTAAAAATAGTTATCACAAAACAAGAAATTTAAATGCTTGCACGGCATCACCCTTCGTGCTTTTACTCTCATCCTCACCAAATAATCAAATAAAAGTGTACGGCATCACCCTTCGTGCTTTTACTCTCATCCTCACATCCATGGCACGGCATGATCCTTCGTGCATGGTTTAAATAACAACGGCACGAAATATCCCTTCGTCCATAAATAATAAACATGGCATGGAATGATCCTTCGTGCATAAATTAAGTAACAACGACTCGGAATGTTCCTTCGTGCATAAACAGTAAAACAAGGCACGGAATAATCCTTCGTGCGAACATAAGTAAAAATGGCACGGCATCACCCTGCGTGCATTATCACTCTTCCTCACCCAAATAACAATCACAGTCAAGGGCAAAAGAATGAAACAAGTAATATGAACCGTCCCGACAAGTGAAACAATAATCATTACAATATCCCGGCAAGGGAACAACAACAACAACACAATAAAGTCCCGGCAAGGGAAACGATAATCAACCTTCACAACCCAGCAAGGGCTCAAAAACATGACTTAAGAACATCCCACATTAATTCACCACATATATCAACAAACGACTCACGGTCATGCTAGATGCCAGTGTATAGATGCTCGTCACCACGCCTATACACCGCACTTGATCACATAGCAATTAGCAATTATCACATTCAATCATATTCCCTCAAGATAGGATAGATCAAACACTTACCTCGACAGCTTATAGTCCACTCAATCCTCAAGCAATACTTTTCCTTTCGAATTTGGCTCCAAATCAATCGCATCTATACACAATTTATTTAATATCATCAATTTTACTCAACAAACCAACCCAATTGCCTAATTAAAGTATTTTTAACATGCTGTCCAAAAATTGTAAAACCGACCTCGGGCGCGCTTGGTTAAAAAATTCCAAAAATCATACCAACGTATTCCTCGTCTCGCCACGAGCCGTACATATAAATAACACTAAAATCTGAGTCTGTTTGGCCCCTCAAATCGACCCCTAAAGGTCTCATTATTCCAGGCCCGAAAATCCTATTTTTCTACTGTTTTCATGAATTAGAGAATGGGATTGTGGTTTATAATCACCCATAAATAAGTTCTAATAATCAAATAACTTACCTCTGTGATACCCACTGATTTTCTCTCTTAAAAATCGCCTCGGAAGCTTCTTCACGCGTAAAAAATAAAAGATAACTTGACCTGCTCATTATAGGTAGACTTTTCACAAGTTTTACTGCTCCCAATGGATTTCTTGTGCAATTCTAATGAATTTAGGCTTTTCAATTACTCAATTTGACCTTATAATGAAGGCGATATGTAGGTTTTAAGATTAGCAAATAGTGCAGGTTTTTAATACGTCGTCAGGGGCAATTTCGTCATTAACCCAAAAATCTGGGCAACCTTAGTAAAATGACCATAAAATCCTCATATGATGTCCAAATTCGATGATTCTTTTTTCTACGGATCCGTAATTACGATACAGATCTAATTCTTCATTCAAAACAGTAATCGGAGTTTATTTATTCAATATGATATCATTTATGCTTGAAGAAACGATGTCGAAGCATAAGAAAACGAGCATAACGCAACCCAAATGTATCCGAAACATGTCAAACGACATCCATTTTCGACCAAAATTTACATGAAGTGCTTAAACAATATATAAGACTTGTACTGGGCGTCGAAACAAAAATACGAGACCGATACCATGGTCTTTTAATCAATTTTCCTTTCCATTTTCATTAATAATTTCAGAAAAACAATTTCACAGAAAAATTCATATCTTGGGCTCTAGGCCTCGGAATTCGACTCCGGACGCATGCCCGAGTCCCATATTTTCCTACGGACCTTCCGGGACCGTCCGATCTCGGGTCCGGGTCCGTTTACCAAAAATGTTGACCGAAGTCAACTATATCAATATTAATATCAAATTTCTTCAAATTTTCCATAGAATTCACATATTCTAACGCAAATATTTTCCGGTTACGTGCCCAGACTACGCACGTAAATCAACGCAATATAAAATAAGGTTTTCAAGGCCTCGGAAGCGCGGAACAGATGAGGAAAGCAGGTGATGACCCTTTGGGTCGTCACACACACCTTCATTATCAATAGTAATTGACTTAACACCACCACTCTGCACTCGATCTCGAAGTCTAACTAGACGGGGATCTTCAAATCGACGAGCCTTGACCTGTCCAACCAAGGATGAGTGTACTACCAAACCCGCAAGTAATCTGACCGGCAATGTTTGATCAATACGTACTCCCCGATTGGCCAATACCTGAATATCCATAACCAGAGGTCGTTCTTCAGTAGTAAATCGGGCAAAGCTACCCATAGACTTTCTACTCAAAGCGTCTACCACCACATTTACCTTTCTGGGATGATATAAAATAGTAAGATCATAATCTTTAAGTAATTCTAACCACTGTCTCTGCCTCAAATTCAGATCTCTTTGCTTGAATATATATTGTAGACTCTTGTGATCAATATAGATTTCACACAGCTCACCATAAAGATAGTGGCGCCATATCTTAAGTGCAAATACGATTGCAGCTAATTCCAAGTCATGAGTTGGATAGTTCTTTGCATGGTTCTTTAGTTGTCGACAAGCATAAGCTACTACCTTGCCATTTTGCATCAGCACACAACCCAAAGCAACTCAAGATGCATCACAATAAATAGTAAACCCCCTACACCTACAGGTAGTGTCAAAATCGGAGTTGTAGTCAATGCGGTCTTCAATTTCTGAAAACTTTCTTCACACTCATTTGACCACTGAAATGCAACACCCTTTTGAGTCAATCGAGTCAATGAAGTGGCTATCTTTGATAAACCCTCCACAAACCTTCTATATTATCTGGTTAGGCCTAAGAAGCTACGTATCTCTATAGGAGTTGTCGGATAAGGCCAATCTCGAACTGCCACTATCTTCTTTGGATCAACTTGAATCCCATCTCGTGACAACACATGTCCCAAAACGGAAACTATATCCAATCAAAATTCACACTTTGAGAACTTGGCATTAAGCTTTCGCTCCCTGAGTATATGTAGCACAACTCTCAAGTGTTGTTCATGTTCTGCCTTACTTCGAGAGTAGACCAAAATGTCATCAATAAATACGATCACAAAATGATCTAAGAATGGATTGAATACCCTATTCATTAGGTCCATAAATGCTGCGGGGGCATTAGTAAGCCCGTAGGACATCACCAAAAATTCGAAATGCCCATACCTGGTCCGAAACGATGTCTTGGATATATCCTCAGTCTTAATTCTCAGCTGGTAGTAACCCGATCTCAAGTCAATCTTTGAAAAGTGAGTTGCACCATGTAACTGGTCGAATAGATCATCAATACGTGGTAATGGACCGTCACCTTATTTAGTTGCCTGTAATCAATACACAATCTCATCGTGCCATCTTTCTTTTTAACAAATAACACAGGTGCACCCCAAGGCAACACACTAAACCTGATCAATCCCTTATCAAGTAGCTTTTGAAGTTGAACCTTTAATTCTCTCAACTCCGCTGGAGCCATACGGTATGGAGGAATAGAGATAGGTTGAGTTCCCGGCACCAAATCAATATTGAACTCAATTTCTCTTGTCGGAGGCAGCCCGGGTAAATTTTCTGGAAACACATCAGCAAATTCTCGAACCACCGGAACACTATCAATAGTAACATCCTCCAAGCGCGTATCATGAACAGTAGCAATAAAACCCAAACACCAATTATTAATCATTCGACGTGCTTTTAAATAGGATATTATCTTTCCCTAAGTCAGAGGAGTTATGCCTTTCCACACTAAACATGGTTCTCCAGGAAAATCAAATCGCATAAGCTTGGAATGACAATCAACTAAAGCATAACATGACGCAAACAAATCCATACCCATAATTACATCAAAATCGGACATAGGCAATACTAGTAGATCGACTATGGTGTCCCTGCCCTGAATAAGTATCACATAGTCTCTATAGACTCTATCCACATATATAGTCTCCCCCATTGGGGTCACCACAATATAAGGCACACTAAGAGACTCAACTCCTCATTCTAATTATATGGAAAAAGATGGAGATACATATGAATACGTAGAACCAGGATCAATAAGAGCGTAAACACCATAAGAACTGATAGTAGTAATACTTGTAACTACTGCATTAGAAGCCTCGGCATCCTGCCTAGCCATAGTAAAGTATCTCGACGGTCCACCTGCTTCCTGAGTAGTCTGTGCACCCTGTCGACCCTGTCCACAAGCAACCTGCAGAGCAGCTCTAGCTGGCTGAGTATGAGTTTGTGCATGTGTACCTGTAAATGTTCTCTAGAGCTGTTGAGTAGCATGGCTAGTAGCAGAGTATCCTCTAGGACAATACTTAGCAATATGTCCTTTTTTACCATAAGTAAAACAAGCCCCATCTGTTCCAAAACAATGACCACTATGATTTCTACCACAATTGGAACATTTCGGATGTTGACTTGACTGATATGAGCTATTATCCTTCCTCTGTGTCTGTTGCTGCCTATGTCTAGCTGGATAAGTACTCCTAGAAGACTGCACCACTGACTCTGACTGAGTTGGTTTGGACTTCCCATGATTAAAACCATTCTTATCCCCAGATAGAGCTCCACTAAACCCATCGGCGCTATGAGCCCTTTTGCTTTCTCGCTTGGTCCTGTCCCTCTCTTGATAAGACTCATAACGGACAGCAGTATACACTACCTCTTTGTACGAACCACCTCTAAACATCCCTAACCACGGGACCCCGATAACGATGCTCAAGCCCATCCACAAAACTCCTCACTTTTTCATGCTCATCTGCAACTAGAAAAGGTGCATAACTAGCTAAGTAAGTGAACTTAGCGTCACACTCTGTAACTGTCATACTGCCCTAGCGCAGTTGCTCGAATTGACGTCTCATGTCGTCTCGCTTTCTCAGTGGAATAAACCTATCCATAAACATAGCTAAAAACTCTGACCAAGTAATAGGTGGCAAACCTACTCGTCTACCTCTCTGAACTGGATTCCACCATGACTCTGCAGATCCTGAAAATAGAAAAGTAGCAAATTCCACCTCTCGAGTCTCATTTAACCCCAAAGTAGATAGTATCTTCTCATAATGCTGAATGAAAAGCCTATGTGGCATCAAACTCTGGTGGCTTAAGATCTATAAAATTCTTAAGATCCTTAGACTGCCCTGTATTTGCAACTAGCTGAACGACCTGCTGAGAGGCTATTTGAGGAGCTGCAACATTTAGCTGAATCTGTGCTTGCGCATGTGAAGTAGTCTGGGGATCTGGAACTCCTCCATAAGTAGGCACTAATGCCTCCAACGCATTCAACAACCTCACCATTGCATTCGTAGGTAAGGTAACTGAAAATGTTGGTTTATGTTTAGTCAACATTGGCATGCTGAAAATGTTGGTTTATGTTTAGTCAACAATAGCATGCCAATTGGAAGAGTTGGTGGAAAGAGTTGGCATGAATGCTAGGAGGAAGCTTCCTCCTTTGATGTCACCCATGACATCAAGAGGAGGTAGTTTGATGTCACCAATGACATCAAGAGGAGGTCCTTATCCCTATAAATAGATGCACTCTTTCATTTGTAGAAACCATCCCAAAAATAATACAATATATTATTGTGAGTAGAGAGTTAAGAGAGAAATTCTCTTAAGTGTAATTAGTAAATCTCCCATTCCTTTGTAAATAATAGAAAGGCAATTGTTCTCTAGTGGATATAGGATTATTTTGATCTGAACCACGTTAAATCTTGCGTTCTTTCTTTTACGTTTCCACTAACAGTAATAGTAGGCACATCAACTAGGACTCATGGTGGAGCATCATGAACCATTTGTTCTTGCACTCGATTTGGCATAGTAGCTTGGGATTGACTCGTGTTCACAACTTCAGGCTGAGGAGCGGCCTGTCTACTAGTCTAAGCTCTAGTATGATGAGCCCCAACTTGACCACTATCTCGGGTAGTACCCCATCCAGCACCACGTTTAGCATATGAAGGTGTGCGTGTCCTATCCATCTGCGAAATAAATAATCCAAAGTCAACCTCAAGTAATCTCAACACACGATCAAGGAATGAAAGAAGGGGAAACATCCTAAATGCTTAGTAGCACCAAGATCATAAGTATGGGCACCAACATACCCATGAGCAAGACTCTACTAAACACTGCTCCATGACCCGGGACTTAAATCTTAAGCTCTGATACCAACTTTGTCACGTCCCAAACTACCCCCTAGACGTGATTGGCACCCAGCTAACACCACATACCAGGCGAACCCCTTTATCTTATATTTAACCATTTACACAAACACTGAGAGAATAAGTACAGGCCTAAAGTATTATTAATAATTAAAAAAATAATTGTTATCGCCTCATACCTTAATCAGTTAATAGAAAAACCAACAATCACTCAAATAATAAAACTCTAGCCCAAATCCCACACTAAGACCATGGAGCATCTAACAAAGTAATATGAGTTTTATTGATGGGTATGCGAACCCAAAAAACAAAAAGAAATAACTAACATGAACTAAGCAAGTCTGAAACGAAAGCCTCCACGAATGATGCGGTGGCTCACCTCAGCAATAAGATCCACTCAAACAAACTTGTCAGCCACTAGCTTTATCTCCCGCAATGGTATCTGCATAAAGATGCATGTAAGGAGTGAGTTATACGTAAATATAACCTAGTAAGATCCTCGACCCGTCATTTTAAATACTTCTGGAACAAGTGTTAGAAAATACAAACATACTACAACACGAACGATGTAGTAAATATGATAATGATACAATAACTCAATATATGTGAATCCTCAAAGTTATTAAGAGTTAACCAACAAGGATACCCACTAAGGACTTATTATAATTGCAATGAAAGATATTTACCAACACACCTACGAGTCCACAACGACACCACAATGCCTCAAATATGTAACAAAGCATACACAATGCTCGGGTGATGTACCAAGACATACACAATGCCCCATGCGCACAGCCGTATCAACTCAACATCATGGCGCACAGACGTATCAAACTCAATATCATGGCACACAGCCGTATCAAACTCAATATATGGTGCACAGCCGTATCAAACTCAATATCATGGCTCACAGCCTTATCAAACTCAATATCATACAACTTATGAAACAAATATAGTTTTTTTCTGTCACGACTCTAGTTCACCAATCGTGAACCTGTCATGACGACACCCAGTCTTCGTGACTAGGTAAGCCTAACACGATGCGGAATGTACTACTCTTATAAACAATAGTTAAGTTAACAGCGGAATGATATAAAACAAATATAATAAGTGTCGCTCGGCACATACACTTTACCAAGTACCAGAAAGAAATACAACTACCAAGACACGGAAACCCACGGGCAACACAGACTAAGAGAATATAACTGTAGCTCTATACATCCAGGGTATCTATACAACTAAAATAAAGGAAATAACTGACATCACTCAGGAAGAATAGAAGAAGACCCTCCGGATCTGCGGACGTAGCAAATTCATACCTCGAGTCTCTTGAAAATACTCCTAAGTCACTAGTAGTGCGTCCGATCGGATGGACCTGGATCTGCACAACAAAAGTGTGCAGAAGAGTAGCATGAGTACACCACGGCGGTACTCAGTAACTGCCAAGCCTAACCTCGATGGAGTAGTGACGAGGAAGGTGAGGGCCCTACCGAGAATAACAAAAATAATGATAATAACACCGAACAGTAAGAAATAGGAGTAAGTCTGAAATAACAACAAACAAGATAAATACTACAAGCCGTCTACAGTTAATCTAACAAAGAGAAAACAACACAACAAGTACAAATCAACAAATTCCAGGATCTCCGGAAATTGAAATTGCAGTCCCTTTCATACTCAGCAACTCAGGATCTCCGGGAATCTAACCCGCAATCCTTATATCACTATCATAGGGATCTCCGGGAATTGAACCCGCAGTCCTTTATATATCAATATCACAGGATCTCCGGGAATTGTACCCGCAGTCCGTATATAAGAATCATAGGATCTCGGGGAATTGAACTCGTAGTCCATATATCAGAATTATAGGATCTCCGGGAATTGAACCTACAGTCCTTTACTTCAGTAGCACCGGATCTCCAGGAATTGAACCCGCAGTCCACAGAACGCAATCACAATCAAATAAGAGAAAACACAGATAAATATGAAGTACACTACTACAATTAACAACTAAATCCCGTCTCAACATGTTCCAGGGAGTTCAATTAAGACAAGTAGGCATTTAGACAGTCAAAGATAACAATGATTGAGCCGTTTAAGCAAAATGGTTTTTCAATAATTTGCGCAAGTACGCGCCCGTCACCACGCGTACAAGGCATTCAAATCAACACATATATATCCTAGGGGAGGAATTCCCCCACGCAAGGTTAGACAAGTCACTTACCTCAATCCCGGTACAAAACCACTAAGAAATGACTCCCTTGCCACGAGCTCCGAGTGGCCCAAATCTATTCAAACTAATTACATAGAGTAAATAACATCGCAAGTAGCTAAATACACTGATAAAATGAAAGCTACAGCACAAAAATAGGTGAAATGGCCAAAATACCCCTCCAGCCATCGGCTCGGAATCAAAATATTTTTATGTTCTCATAACCCTTGTACTCTCAAGAGTCTAACCATATAAAATTTATCGAAATTGGAGTTCGTTTGCCCCTCCAAATCATCAAAGTTTGTTCTATGAAACTTACCCCAATTTACTCCCCAAATCCAGAATTAAAGGAAGAATTTGAGTTTAGATTAGTGAATAATGATCACAAGGGAGTAAGAAATTATTACCCAACAATTATCTCTGAAAAGCACGCGAAAAATCACTCAAAACCGAGCTCGCTAGCTTGAGTTTTTGCAAAAATGGTGAAACCCTCGCGGATGAAATGTTATATTCTTATTCTGTCTGCCTAGTGAATTACTCTATGCGATCGCATGACCTTTGTTGCGATCGCATAGCACAACTTTTCTGCCTCACAATTTTACCTTATGCGATCGCATAGACCACAATGCGATCGCACTGCTCAACAAAATAGGCTTATGCGATCGCACTCCCTACTCTGCGATTGCATAGAACAAAATATAGGACCTGGGACCCCTAACCTTTCCACTATGCAATCGCATAGACCCCTTCGCGATCCAAGAGAACAATCATGCCCAGCTATGCGATCGCCTAGCCCTTTCCGCGATCGCATAGAGCAATTTTTTGAGCCTCCTCCCAAGCCTTCTATGCAATCGCATCAAGCCATTGCGATCGCATAATGCACCCGTCTGCAACACTTATGACATCAAAAACTGACCTGTTCATCAACTCAAAATGGTCCGTTTGACCCCTGGAAACACCCTCGAGGCCCCTGGGACCTCAACCAAAACCACCAACCTACTCCAAATCACGATACGAACTCGTTCCAATCGTAAAAACATATCATTAGACACAAAAACCATCAGATTATGGCGGATTCAAGCCTAAGTTTCTACCAAAACTTTTGAAACCTACATGCTATCAAACACCCGACCAAACGATGTCCGAATGACCTGAAAATTTGCAGACATATCCAAAATCACCTAACGAAGCTACTGCAACTGTAGGAATTCCATTTCGACTCCCCGGATCAAAATCCCACCTATCGACCGGATTTTTAAAAATTTCAAACTTCGGCATTTCAAGCCTAAATGAGCTACGGACCTCCAAAATACATTCCGAACACGCTCCCAACCCCGAAATCACCTAACGGAGCTAACGGAACCATCGGATTTCCGTTCCGAGGTCGTCTTAACACTTTTCCGAATACGGGCCATTTTTCAACTATAAAGCTCTCTTTTAGGGACTAAGTGTCCCAAAACACTCCAAATTCTAGAACCGAACATCCCGGCAAACCATAATAGCAAAAATGAACTTAGGGGAAACAGTAAATTGGGGATCGGGGCGTAAATTTCAAAAACGACCGGCCGGATCGTTATATTTTCTTTATAAAATAATATATTTGCGGCTAGTCTAAGACCACCGATTCTGCCAAGCGCACGCTTGTCCCGACACATGGACTACGCAAAAAAAATATTCATTCAAAACGGGTTTAATAAAAGCAAGTACCAAAGCTTAAAGTCTCACTTACCTCGCTAACGAGAAGTTCCCCAACCTTGCAACGACTAGAATACCAACCAAATGGCCTCCAATGGCCTCAATCCAAAATATTGAATAACACATCCTAATTAGTGTAGGTAAATAATTTGAATAATTTAAAGACAAGCAATAATCAAAGTCGACCTCCAGTCCAATTAGTAAAACTCCGTATACAATTTGTTAAACACAGAATGAGAAAGAAAATACCAAAATCGTTAGGTTACGTGATACATTACAGTGGTAATCCACCCAACCTCCTTATTACAAATTCTTAATCATCTCCAATCATTGAACCTAGTTCATAAAATTATGATAGAATTTTCGTATTCCTTACACTTAATTTTTAAAAGCTCATAGTCACTGCAAAATCCTGGTCCTAATTTAAAATTGGAATAGAACGAACTGAAAAGTAAATAATTGTTCTCTCTATCACTTTTTAAAATCCCGTGTATATTATGTCAAATTCATTACTATTCAATCATTACACAATTATTAGGAACCAATCACTAGATAACTATTATTCCCAAAATATAAAGAACAAACTCCATAGGAGAGCATCAATTTTCTTTCCTCAAGGCAATATAGCTTTCTATTCCCCAATTTCAAGCAATCACTGTTATATAATTTTCTTTGTCTTCCAACGATCGGTATACTTATTACCGAATAAACTATGTGCAAAAAATCAATATCATATACCACTATAAGAATTAAAAACTTGTTTGTCAGCTTTGTTCTACTCCACCAAAAAATTTTAGTCCTCCGCCTTCCAAAGTCCACAAAAGTTCTTTATTTCTCTTGTACTCTTTTTTTTTTTCTTGTTTGTATTTAACTAAAACCACTCCATATTAGGTCTTTTCATGTGGGCCACCAGAATATATATATATATATTATCCCAACTACTTTATTATCCACCAAATCGATGTAATAATAAATTAGACCCACTTACTATTTAATTAAATTTTAAAAATCTTGAGTTAATTTGTTTATATAGAATCTTCAGTTATTATATTCTGGTGCACCAACATCGCATGCCATCCATCACCCTCATTCTCATTATCAACAAGTCACATTTGGAAAAAAGAAAGATAAAAAGATTTCTGCAAAAAAGTACGACAGAGATGAATCTGTGAAGAAAATTTGCAATCGTAAATCTATAGTGTTTGACGATGATGATGATTTCTGTTTGGATTCGATACAAAAATATCATTATCATGTATATTAATAATAAATATAATATGTAATATATTTTATAGTTTAAACTTGTGTGAAAATGTATATAAGTATACAATACAACACACCTTCGTTGTATGGTATCATTTTGGTTCATTTGATGTATACATTGAGGGGAAAAGATATGATATATACTACTAACAGATATCGTATACAATATATGATATAATGTAAACTTATATGACATTGCTATAAGTGTACAATAAATATATATACCTTTTATCGTATAATACCACTTTAGTTTATCGGATATATACTACTTATAAATATAGTAGACAATACATTATATAATATAAAACTTAAATGGCATTTGGTATATATAATACACGATATATCATATCTTTGTTATATAGTGGCACGTTAGTGCACATTGAATTATTTTAGTATTAAAGTTACATGCTATATATTGATTATGATGTATTTTGTCCCCTTTATATTGGGTAAATTTTATTAAAGAATGGATTGTTTGTTGAGAATATGGTGGAAAAGGAGAATACAAGTTCTTAAAAGGCCATGGAAAATTTGTCGTATTTAGTTTCCTTATTTATAGGAATTGCAATGGAGTATTTTTAGGGAACATTTGATTTAATAAATATAATTGATATTCAGTCTCCTCATTTATAGGAAGCAGACGTATTTAAGAGTTAATTTCTTTATTCTTTTACCGAGTTTAAGTTGTAGAATATATATGTTAATTATTTTATAGTTGTAGATTATGAAATATTTTATGATTCTACATGTATTTATGTAAATTCCCCAAATAAATTTCTGCTGGTAGCCCGTAAATTGGCTCATACAAGTTATAACCTAAAAATAAGGTAAAATATATAACTTACCGCTGAACTATGGACCAAATCCCTGTTACACACTTTTTGTCAACGAAAATTACCTTACACACTCAACCTTTTTAAAGTATAGTTGAAACACACTATATTTTTCTTAACTAGTTCGTCAAAATTTGTATGATGTCACGTATCAATAAAGTTGTGACACGTGTCATGACTCAAGAAAAAATGAAATACTTAATTTCCCCTCAATTAATATATTTTCTTAAAATACAAAAAGTAAATGATCCCCTCCCCAACCCATCTCTTATCTTCCCAAGCCCAGTTTCAGTCACCTTCTCTAATTAACTTTTTTCCTTCATCAAAATCTATCAGAATAACCCCTCCAAATCACAGATCTTCCATTTCCTCATTTCTTCTCTTATTTTACATCCAATAATCGCCAACCTTTCTCACCACTACTGACCGCCGAAAAACTCTACGTTGGTCAGAGTTGCCGACTGCCAGCCAAAATCGCTCCCTTGCCATTACCAGACAATCAGATCTGGAGGAACTTCGTCGAAGAATGATTGGATCTTGACCAGATATGTCGATTTTATTTTGTATATCTTCTTTTCACCTTTTTATTTCATCTGAAAGATTGGCCGGAAAATTAAAGACTCTGGAAATCCATATTTTGCAGTCATTTGTTCGTTTCCCGGTTGCCTTACCACCACAGCTTCGGCGATTGCCATGGTTGTAGCGACAATTGTATTCTATTATTTATTCGCTTATTCATCTCTTCATAATGAATTTTATGTTTGGAGTTGTTTTTCACTGTTATTGCCTACATTAAAATTATTGTTATAATTATTCTCTGTTGGGGTTTGATTGATTATCTGGTGCAAGAGGGGCAAATTATTTGGAGATATAATAATTAAAAATAGTAAAAATAAGAAATGACTTAAAAAAAGTTGAAAATTAAAAAGGTTGAAAATATGGCATTAAGATAACGGTTCAAATCCAAAAAAATTAGATTCACTTGCTTCTTTTACGTGCAAAACATGCGCATGCCAGCTGTCAAAAATGGTGTGTTTCTGCTACACTTTAAAAATGTTGAGTGTGTAAGGTAATTTTTGTTGGCAAAAAGTATGTAACGTGGATTTGGTCCATAGTTCGGGAGGTAAGTTATGTATTTTACCTCAAAATAATGACAAGCGCTCGCTGTCACCTCCCATCCCTATCTTTCTTCCTTATTGTCTTTCTTCTTCTCTCTCACGCGTCAATTTTATGCCTCACTCCTACAGTCATTTTTGTTCTTATCAATGTCATGATTGGTACCATTATTTTTACTTCTTCCTTGGCTAAACAAAAACAAAATCATCTTCCCAAACAAATACCAACAAGTACAATATTACTCACAAAATCACTCACAACAACAACACGAGCAACAACCCACTAGACTCACTAGATCTCCTTCGATTCTTCAACGAATCAAATCCATAAATTTCTATAACTATAAATCTCAAAAACCTATTACAGACTACAATTTTGACCATCCCCATAATCAAGAAACCACTTTTGAATTACAAACACATTACATTTTCGAACCAACTCCAGAACATAGCACCGTAGTACCAGAATCTACTATTTGTTTTTTCAATTTTAATTTTGTGCTTGTTTTTATAAATCTCAATTAGTTTGTGTTTTGTAACATAATTAATTGACTGATTCACAATTTTTACTATTTTTATAATATTGTGGTTACCATTTTCGGTAACTGTGAGGCCATGGATGTCGGTGTCCTTGTCGTTGAAGAAGCAACTCTGCCAACCACGACTCTCATGGCCTTGTCATTTTTCTCTGATTTTCTCTTATAGTTTCTGTGAATATGAAATTAATATTTGAAGTACTTTGTGTGGAACTTTTAAACTCCAACAATCTTGTTTCCATTTTCGGCAACTGTGAGGCCATGAATGCCGGTGGCTGGTCTCTTAATGAAAGGAAGATGAGAGGAGATAACTATGCATAAAGTTAAAATATATACAAATAGACTACCATTATATAAAAATTATACAAAATAGCCTATCATTATATAATTTGTATACAATAGATATACAAAAATAGGCTGTCATTATACTGAAAATATACAAAATAAACTATCACTATACAAACTAGAATGTTATTATACAAAAATATACAAAATTGGCTGTTACTACACAAAAAATAGACTGTCACTATACAAAATAGACTATTATTATACAAAAAATATATAAAATAGACTGTCACTATATAAAATAGACTGTTACTATATAAAATAGACTGTCACTATGAAAAAAATACAAAAATAGAATGTTATTATACAAAAAATATACAAAATAGACATTTCGTATATGACATGCATTACATATTTCATTCAATTCTTAGCTAATAAGTGCAAAATACAATTTAAAAAGGCAAAAAAGAGTTGCTCTATCGCGCCAGGTAAGGGTCGAACCTGCGACCTTCAGCTTAGGAAATACACTCCCTATCCACTAAGTTAGATGCACTTGTGCTGTCATTCTCATTCCTTTTGGCTATTATATGCAATATGTTTGGGACGAAGGGCCACTTTTTATAAGTGGTACAAAACATGGATTATTAAAATTTTGAGGGGCTATAGAAGGTAGTTTTTTCAACTAATCATCATTTCCATAACACGTTATGACCCATGAAGTAACCCAAATACATCTCACGAAACTCACCCAAAACAAAGGCATTTCAACCCAACTTATCTAGGAATTTACTTAGTTACCATATCATTAGTTTTTTTGTATCTAAGTTTAACAAAGAGAACCAAGAATTTACTTATTTAGAAATAACATAAAAGATATTTTTCAATTTACAAATTATAAACACTAATTTGTTAATTAAAAAAATAAATTTTGATTCTCAAAATACTAATAGTATTTAGTTACCTTTTATACATAGGTGTATAAAAGATAAAAGGTTTTGTTTATGCAAGATGAACATGATTCTAAAACATGGGTCAAGTTGGGCGGGTTGGACAATGACCCATTGTTTAACCCATCTTGACCTAGCCGGTAATGATCTATTTATTGACCTAACCCATCTTTACCTACCCAAATTCAGCCCAACCTGCATATTTCCCGCGCTTAGCCCCCTCTTGTTTGCCTTGGTGATGGATGCTTTGACGCGGCATATTCAATGGGATGTACCTTGGTGTATGCTATTTGCTGATGACATAGTCCTTGTAGACGAGACGAGGGTCGGTGTTAACGAAAGGCTATAGGAATGGAGACAGACTCTCGAGTCTAAGGGGTTTAAACTATGCAGGTCTAAGATAGAATATCTGGAGTGCAAGTTTAGCGCTGAGTCGAGTGAAGTGGGAGGGAGCGTGATGATTGGATCCCAGGTCATAGCCAAGAAGGATAGTTTCAGATACCTTGGATCGGTGATCCAGGGGGACGGGGAGATAGACGGGGATGTCACTCACCATATAGCGGCGGGGTGGTCGAAGTGGAGGCTTGCATCAGGAGTCTTGTGTGATAAGAAAGTGCCACAAAAACTCAAGGGGAAGTTTTATAGAGCTGTGGTTAGACCTGCCATGCTGTATGGGACGGAGTGTTGGCCGGTGAAGAAATCTCATGTTTAGAGGATGATGGTTGCGGAGATGAGGATGCTTAGGTGAATGTGCGGGCTCACCAGGTTAGATAAGATTAGGAACGAAGTTATTCGGGGGAAGGTGGGGGTGGCCCCAGTGGATGTGAAGATGCGGGATGCGAGGCTTCGGTGGTTCGGGCGAGTGCGGAGGAGAAGCCCTGACGCCCCGGTGAGGAGTGGTGAGCGGCTAACGGTGGTCGGTATGAGGCGAGGCAGAGGGAGGCCTAAGAGATACTGGGGAGAGGTAATTAGACAGGACATGGCCAGGATGCGGATTTCCGAGGACATGACCCTCGATAGGAAAGTATGGAGGTCTAGTATCAGGGTTGTAGGATAGGGGCTTCTAGATTTTTCATACTCCTTTCCCGGGGTGAGTGAGGCGTGGTAGGGCAGCCCATAGATGATTAGTTTGTGTTCTCTTTTGGTAGTCATTTCTGGTAGTTACTGTTTTGATATCATTGCATGCCTGTTTATTTATGGTACATATGCCTCTTATGTTTAGATAATTTTTATGAGATGTATGCTGGAGTAACTAACGCGATTTTTGTTTTTGTTTTTATTTTTATTTTTGTTTGCCTTTTTTCTATGCGCAGAGGGTCGATTGGAAACAGTCTCTGCCCTCTCAGGTAGAGGTAAGGCCTGTCTACATATTACCCTCCACAGACCCCACCTTGTGGGAATATACTGGGGTGTTGTTGTATGTGAAGAGAGTAAACACATTTTGACAACATAACTTGTTCCATAAATGTAAGAAAGTATTTAAACCTCAACTAGGGGATGTAGCTCAGATGGTAGAGCGCTCGCTTAGCATGCGAGAGGTACGGGGATTGATACCCCGCATCTCCATTCAATCTCATGAATTTTTTGTTTGAGGGGTCAAATACTGCTGGCTGCTGAAGCTTTGCCTATCAAAAATGTTGCACACAGATACGTGAAGTACAGGCAGACCTTCTTTATCTTTACATTGGGGGCTGGCGTATTGAAATATGACTTTTCTTTTTTTGGCGTAAATATCTGTAACATGAGGTTTCTAACTCAGTTTGACCCAACATGCATGGACAAGCTACTATAATAAGGGGAAGAAAGCAGCTCACATAGCCAAGTTGCAACATATAGTAGCAGATTAAGTTACATGCCCTTTTTGCATTTTTTATAGGACTCTAAGAAGAAAAAAGCAAAAAGCAGACTGCATATAATTAACCTATACATCCAAATTATGTTCTCTCATCTCGTTTATTCAATAAATCTTCAATCCAAAAGGTATTATATGTCTTGCTTTATTTTGCTTTTGGTAAATAGGTGTCATTATGCCACAGAAATCAGAAGGCACTTGTTTAGGACGTAATTTCTCCTGAAAGCTCTCATAAGCTAAGAGTCTTGATTGCTCGGTATGACCAACTATTGTGCCTCAATATCAAGACATGCTAAAATAATGAAATTGCAGTTTTGCCAATGAAATATTGCCTTCCTAAGAAGCTCATGCATGGTTCCAACCACATCAGTGTTGCAAAGAAAGATGAATAACCAGAGGAACAACCTAGGGTCCTTAACTGATGGTACATTTATCCAGGCATCAATAACCCGGATACATTCCACAGTGAAACAATCTATTAGAGCAACAGAAACGGGTCAGAAGAAGCATCAAATATTAAGAGGTACAAGTTTATCACCTCCACTTTCTGATAAATGAATTGATCATTTTAGCCTATGATCATCCAAATAATAGCTAGCTGAGATATTAGTTGTTCAAGCTGAATCTTATTGTAAAGAGAGGCAACAGTACATTTCATAGGTTCAGAAACGCCAAGGATCAAAATTGACTTCAAGTTCTCATTACCGCTTCCAGAAAACGTGCCTTTTGACCCATCATACAGCAAAACAAAAGAAAAAGCTAAACTTTATGTAGAAGATCAAACACATAACAGAGTCAGAAGCAACTAGAACCTAGGGAATCTATTTTGATGTCTCGGCAGGACAAGTATCCATTGGGAACAACTTAGAACTTCTACTCAGTAGCTTCCACGCGTTTTGCAGCATCAGCTTCTTTCAGCCTTTCCAAAGCAGAAATGCGTCCATTCAGAGATTCATAAACATCATTCATCTGGATTTTAGAAAGAGTGAATACCATGTAGACAAAAGAGATTTAGTCCAGCTGGGGCAACATATTTGATGTTCAGATCAAGGAAAAGATGGTTGGAAATAAATTGCTCTTTTAGTCCGTAATTGATTTGTGACCAAGTTTCATCTTGGCCTGTCAAAGTAGTATTGTATCTTCTCAATATCTCACACAATTTTCAAAAGAGTTTCATGACTCTAGTTATCTTGTTGCAGCAATACATAAGTTTTACATAAGGCTCACCAAAGGAATATGAGAAAAAGAAAACTCTTATACTGGAAAACAAGGATTCACAGTCACTTTTGCAACAACATTATACAGCCCAAGCAGGCATGCTGAATTATGATATCATAGGTACAAACATGATGTTGAAAAAAACTCATCTTTCTTCTATTAAATGCTCAAGAAAACAATAGAGCGCTGTACAAATCATCCAGCACAAAATTGCAGGATCTAAGGGTCAAACTACATTCTACCACAACAAAGACTTACTCACATGCGTTGTTTACACCAAATCATTGAATGCAAGACATTTATCCAATTCCATTGTATAACAATTTAATACTTTACTTAACCAAGGCTACGTGATATGTCTCCTCAATCTAATTTGCATCTCTTAAGATTAAATTGCTTAGTCTGGTGAAAACATTAGGTGTGGATTTGCCTTTTACCATCAATTCTGCACTTATTTTGGACTTTAAACCCCCACAATGCTCATGACCACTGAAATGATCCTTATAAGACTACTGATTTAAGAAATAGAGAAGAAGAATAAAACTGTGCTAAGAAGTTAAGAACTGGTTTATAACTTTGGGGAAAGGGAAGTGATTGAGAAAACAAGCACAAAACTTTGAAACCAAGTTACAAATTATTCGTGCACTGATTGCAGTCCAACATCAGTGGTTCTAAAAGAGAGAATAACAACAACAACGACCCAGTAAAATCCCACAAGTGGGGTATGGGGAGGGTAGTGTGTCCGCAGACCTTACCCCTATCCCGATAGAGTAGAGAAGTTGTTTCCGGTAGACCCTCGAGTCAAGATGATAGTGAAAGGAATTAAATTAGTGGATTTGTAATAAAATTAAGGCCAAATACATAGACAGCCCCCTAAAGTTGGCACATAATTTCATTTTGACACCTCAACTAAGTTTGTTTCCTATTAGTACCTAACGCATGTCCAAGATGTGCCTATTGAACACCATGTTAACAACAACAACAACAACAACAACAACAACTACCCAGTATAGTCCCACAAAGTGAGGTGTGAGGAGGGTAATATGTAGACAGGCCTTACCCCTACCCGAAAGGGCAGAGAGGTTGTTTCCAATCGACCCTCGGCTTATGGAAGGATGAACACCACGTTAACAACCGGTCAAAAAACTAAAATGCATTTAATTCACACGGGGATGATGTGGCAAAGCTACCAACGAAACAAGGACATGAGACATTTAGACCCACATAATTATTTTAAAAAGAGGCTTGAGAAGAAAAAAAAGGAAAAAAAAGAAAATCTATTTCAACATAAATTCCCCTGCTGTTCCTTCATCTTCTTAGCCAATTTCCTCTTCCGTTTCCACACCATCGCTCCACCATACAACTCCCGCTATAGTCACCATCAACGCCATCTTCACCACCTAAAACCACCGACTTTTTAAGCCATAAAGATGAGATCTCTTTTCACATAAATTTTCCCGTTGTTGCATCGTCCATTCGTCCTTTCCACCCACCCCACCACCCGGTCCCATCCTCTTCGCAGTTCCCCTGTTTCATCGTCTTCGAAGCCCAAGAGCCAAATTCATTCGAACAGCAGCAAATAAAGATCTATAGCAGATAATAAATTGGGTGACGACACTGGTGTTCTTCTCCAGTAGTTTGCCCATTGCCCATTGGGATAGCTCGAAGCCTTCTTAAGAGGGTATTTCTTGATTATTATTTTTGTACAAGAACCAACTTTCTGTGTTAATTTTTGTTGGTGGGTTATTGGTAAAGCGACTACTATAAATTTCTTGTAAATTAAAAAGAACCAATCTTCCAGTGGTTTACCATGTCAACTTTTTGTGGATATTTAGAAGTAGTATTTAGTAGCTGCAACTTGTGAAAATAATTAAAAAGTGAAGCTTCATAATTGCTTGCAACAAATTATATGTGATACAAAAATAAATTGCAACCACAATATAAATACGAAGAAACGTAATTTTATTGATAAAATGATGCGGGTGCAATTCTATTTATCGCATTGATTCTTCTCTCCGGAATATCTCCTTGATTCGAGGGCTAGAACATCATATCTCTCGAACGTAGGATGGCGTGGGCTTTCATGGATTTATTTGATATCCATGAAGTGTATTGTGGATCTTCCTGAATTATTTTGATTATCAAGAATTATCCGGCCACCTCTTATCCCTTTGTGAATATCCCGTGAGTTTATGGAATTTTTGAGATGATCTCCATTTTTGAGATATTTTTTAAAGGATTATGAAACCTTTTTTTATAGGAGTGACCTAGGGTTTTGGTAGAGTAGCCTCCAAGCAATACTGACAGACTCCTAGAGTTTCAAGAGCTCTTGTACTATCTTGAATTTAGGATTTAACTTGATCCATTAAAATTTCGATGTCTACAATAATTTCACGGGCACACAAAGTGAGGGAGAATCTGGTGATAGAGTAACCAAAGAGAAATTGAAGACCTCAAATTTCCTTTCCTTATGCTTCTATGTTGTAGATTTTGTTGGAAGCATTAAAAAGGTAGAATTTATAGCTATGAAAAAACGAAGAGGAAAGGGTAGGGTCGAGGGTGGTGGGGGCAGAAAAAGAGGAGAAGGGAGGGGAATGGTAGAGGTGGTGGAAAGACGAGAGAAGGAAGAAGAAGAAATGTTCTAAAAGAAAAGGAAAAAATAAAATTTGGGATCAATTTCACATGCCTAAGAGATTTGAGAAAAACTTTATTCTCCATGTCCGCTTATAGTGTTTAATAGACACATTAACTGAGGTGGAGAGCTAATGCATAAGAACCTAATTGAAGTGTCTAAATGAAAAATGGTGCCAACTTTAGGGGATTATCTATGTATTTGGCCAAAAAATAAATATGTAAATAAATGTCACATTTTTCCTCTGAAGTTCTCATTACCATGAGCTAAATTTGCATTTCCACCACTCTTCACAATATTGAGTTAGCTCCTGTTTGTTATTGCTAGGATCCAAACTAAAATCTGTTGTAACCATGCTACTGAACCATCCATAACGACTTACTTAATTTCCTGTTTGTTATTGTTAGATCCTAACTAAGATCTGTTGTAACCATGCTAATAAACCATCCAAGAATAAGTCTCTTCACACAGCACAAACTTTGGTACTTGCCTTGAAGCACCACCATCACCAACCTTCAGCAAACCAACTTAGTGTCATAGTTACTTGAACTGTCAAACGAAGCCACCAGTATCAAAATAGATAATCATTTTAAGAAAAATCTATCTTTAAAGATGTATAACATAGCAAAAAATAATCTTGCTGTACCATCATGGTGATTGATTTTGTTGAAGTATGACATTCAGACTTAGAAATGAAAACTGCATTTTGCAGCAAGTTATAGATAATTTGCTTATGTTGCCACTAAAAAGGGCACTCATTCACCAATTACATGTAGAACCCTCAAGCTCAAATTTGAACAACAACTCTCATCCAGGAACAATATGCTCCAGGCCACTAGCTATCTTACATCAGCACGTTCATCTTGCAAACACTAAAGAGGCTAATCAGAGTGTATTTAAATGATTAATATATTTGCTGGGAATTCTGCCAACAGTTACTACATATTAAACCCTCGCGGAGATTTAGTTTCCCTAATTTGTTTTGAAATGGGTTAGTTTCCCTAATTTGTTTCAAATTAAGCACAATAGTCTGTTATTTAAATCAAGCCCCAGGTCTTGGTTCAGCGACAAATGTAGTACACTCAGGAATCAGGATATGTACAAAAAAATTCGAAGCTATTTACTTATATTTTCAAAAGAAACATTAAAAGTTTGAATCTTTACTGGTGAACCAAATATGCAATTTAAGTAGAGAAGGGCTAAAGGTATCGGGCAGCCCATAGGCTTTATCCACCATATTTTGAAATTGGAAAACAGCATATCTCTCAGTTAATAAAAAAAATGTTATTTCAATCAATCAACATAATTCAATTGACTCCACCTTAATCCGAAACTAGTCGAGATCAGCTATACAAAACCTCCGTATTCATTTCACTATATTCACGCCCATTTCATTACAAAATTGAATAAAACAAGACATTTAAAAAAAAAAGGCATATCAGAAAGGAGAGGAAGTGGATTGAAAGTCAAAAGGACCTGTTGAGAGAGGGAGTGGTGGGCGGTTTGGTAATCCTTGTGGAGCACGTAGAGACCAACGGCGGACGCCACCGCAGCACCGGCGAAAAACGATGCAAATCTCACCCTTAGCACGTATCCCATTTTTCTGAATTGAGAATGAGAATCTACAGTCTTATTTTGGGTATTTAGGGAAGGAAGGAGAAGAATTGAAATTAGAAAGTGAAAAGATGTACCCAAATTCTTCTTCTTATTCTCTATTGTATGCACTAACCAATAAAAAAGTACTCACTCCCTTCCACTTTATTTAATTTTTTAAACTATTTTAATTAACAATAAATGATAATATTAACGTTTATTTAATCACTAAAAATATACCAAATACTACTAGATTCTTTACTCCAAGTCCAACTTTGAAAAAAAAAAGTTAATTTCTTTTTGATATATGAAAAAAATTAAATATTATGAAACACAAGAAAAAGAA
Source organism: Nicotiana noctiflora (assembly GCA_032618575.1). Classification (NCBI taxonomy): domain Eukaryota; kingdom Viridiplantae; phylum Streptophyta; class Magnoliopsida; order Solanales; family Solanaceae; genus Nicotiana; species Nicotiana noctiflora. The sequence continues at coordinate 340,598 of JASVEL010000466.1, read as the reverse complement.
TAAAAAGTCAATTAAAATGGACCAAAAGAAGTATATTATAAGATCATTTAGTAGATAATTACAGGCAAAACTTTAAATAATATTTATTGCTGATTTGTTAAAAATGATGGTGCAAAATTATTTTTCCACTATTAGTGCATATACAAAAATAGGTGACAAACTTATGCATAATACACAGAACTAGGAAATAAAAATAAAATACAAGTAATAGTTGTGCCTTAATGAATAGGTAGTTTTCTTAAAGATTTTTTTGTTGGTTTCCTCCCCCTTTATTTTTTGTTAGATTTTGGCTCTAAATTGATAGTTTCATTTTTGTCTTTGACTATTCGATAGAAATAATGAAAAATATAAAATTAGGGCTGTGAGCATTTTGGCACAACAAAGGTTTTATCAAGTCGTACTAAACTATTTAGAATTGCATAAAATAAGCCATAGTAAATGCGAGACAAGAAATATAATAAGTAATTATATAATCTGTAGGTTTTGTTTGTTAAAATGGATCGGATTTGCTTCTTCGCCTTTGCTTTGCAACTTGGGCCTTCGGGGAACTCAGCCCACTCTGACTTTGTACAATGTTTTGGATTTGGACAGGCAAGACCCAGTTGAAACAGGTCTTTTCGGGCAAAATGCACAAATAGCCCTTTTAAGACCCTTATTTAAAAAATAATCAATATTTGTAAAGTTTTAAAAATTTAATCATCTCACAATCAACTTCAAACAGGCAAGCTGTTGAAGCTGTGAGTCTGAAGTTTCAATTCAGACTTATAGGTAAGTTGGGCTATGCCAAAACCTAACTTCAAGCCTCGAGTCTCTTGAGGTCTAAAGTTACGCTTTAGCAGAGGCCAACTTTTGTCATGACCGAAGCATAGTACCTCATACACAACAAAGAAAAAAAAGAAAATTCAAACCTTTTGGGTATAAATATGGGAATTTTTCATGAAGCACTATCTTTTTAGTCTAATGAGTCATTTATAAATACCCTTTACTACGTGTTATATATATCTTTTATATTTTTATACAATATATTTCATATATTTAAGTTGTTGTATTTATTAATACAACAAAAATATAGGCGTAAAATTTGGAATTCCAACTAAGTTTGACATGCATTTAGTTGTATTCAAGCGACATTAACAATAAATATAGTAATGTATATGCGCTAAAAATGGAAGGAAATAAAATTACATGATATTCTCCTAATTTAACTCAACGAACTAAAATGATCCCTCATTAATCTGTATTTGAGACATACATAATAAAGATTATAGCTGAATAAAGAGAAATACATATGAATAATACAGTTGAATACAACAAAATACACCTTAATTCAACTGAATAAAATACTTGAATATAACAAAAATACACCTGAATAAACTCTTGAATACAATAAAATACAAATAACTTCTGTTGAATAAAATAGTTGAATATAACTGAATACAGTTGTATAAAACACTTGAATACAACTAACTACTGCTAAATAAAATAGTTAAATACAATTGATTTAACCTGAATACAAGTGAATACAGCTGAAGAATATATTCGAATACAACTAAAAATGTTCGTGTACCCATCCGTAAGTGTTAACCTTTTGTCTCTTTCTTTTATCGTTTTCCCAAACAATACCGATCTCTTTTAGGTTTTCCTGTCTTTTTTTTTGTTTTGTTCATATTGCTGCCATTCTGCAAATTCTCCTCTCACGATGTGTTATTGTTTGATTTTGAGAATTTGGGTAAAAAACTAGGATTTGTGGGAGAAGAGAGTCTGGTTGTATGCAAACAGAGAGACACTACAACAATATTGGCCTAAGGATACACTTAATATAGACAACACTTAAAAAGTATTGCCAAAATTAGCAATAGAAACGCTTTTGTATGTGTGTCTTTTCTTAAGAGATTTTCGCAACAGAGCCAACCTTGATTGACATTATAAAACTAAGAGCTTCTGATTTTATTGAAGAACTAGAATATTTTTTAATTACGCAAATTGTTTAATTGGAACAAGAGATATTTGGCTAACAATTAGAAGCTTGGATTTGATATAGTGAATCGATAAGAGTGTTAATAAGAAATTATATAATTTTAGTGAGAGGATAAACAAATTGAACAAAGTGGCAACAAGTAAAATATCTCTTAATTTGTAGGTTAAATGAATGTAGATATACTATTATGATCTCTGAATCAAAAAGAACTGTTCATGGTCCTTCATTACATGATCTAATTAGTTATCTCTAAATTATTTGTATGTCTTACTTATACTACCCTTAAGCCCTTTTATGGAACTTGAGCTTCTATCTAAATTGCTTATAAGCTTTAAATAAGTTGAGTTTGTTATTCCATGTTATCATGCTATTCTATCTGAATTGATAAGAGAGATTGTTCTGATGGCAAACCTCCCCTTCCAACCAAGAGGTTGTGAGTTCGAGTCTCCCCAAGAGTAAGGTGAGAAGTTCTTGTAGGGAAGGATGTCGAAGGTCTATTTGGAAACAACTTTTTACCCCAATATAGAGGTAAGATTTGGGTACACTACCCTCCATAAACCTCACTAAGTGGGATTATACTGGATCGTTGTTGTTGTTGTTGTTGCATCTCCATAGCCATGTATTAGCATGTAGATTGCTACCTTATTTTCTTTAAATTTTATGTTTAATTTTTACAATATTCAATGAGCAAAGAAACTACATACTATTACTAGTTTCTATTATAGCATAGTTACTTGCTTGCATGTCTCATTAAAGCTTAGCAATAGACTGAAGGAATTACATTACACACCCCACCCAACAACTAAACAAAAACCTTTTTTGGTGGAACTCTACGACTTGTTTTATGTGTGTCTTAAGTGAATTTATTTCTGATGTGGTAAAATTATCTACCTATTATAGTACTCTATTTTAGCCAGTATTTAATTTTCAAAAGTCATCAAATTTACACCTAAATGATAATCTTATTTTTCAGAAATATGCTCTATATACAAGGACATAACCATGTTTTACAAAGATAATATTTTGTTCCGGAGTTATATTGTTCCGGTTTCTTTGTTGCTGCAATTCTTTTTATAGATAAGACATCTACTAATAGCCAACTGACCTCATTGGTTCGATACAATAGTAAACTTAAGAACTCATTCATGCCTAACTGTTATTTTTCCTTTTTGTAGTATTGAGCTTAGGGGAGGTAGTACTAGTATCAGACATGGTAAGTAGCATCAGACGCTGATTTCACATTGTTGGATAACAAAAGACAATATTCTTATGATACTGCTCATTAAGCATCTAACTACTCACATTATTTTTTTTGGATTTGCAGGCAAAGTGACAATTTGGCAATTCATAGTACCTTAGGATAACAGAGGTATAATGAACTATATTTCCTGAAAAATATGGGAATCCTACAATTATAGCATAAAACTAGATAAGTTATGTGATATATGTACCTTATGTCTATCTCCACTTCTTTTTAAAATTTCTACGAGAGTGGATGATCCAAGAATTTCTTGTCTTCTATCAAACTTTGCAGTGGTTTACCGACAAGAAATACAATTCAACTTACAAGTCTCCTTTCCGTAAATGATGTAGTGATTGAAATCTAAAGCCAACCTTGTGCTAATATAATTGTTCATTAGAGTTGTACATGAAAAATTCTCATATGATGTGAGAGAATGAAAAATAACTTATTTTCTCGGTTTCTCGATAAACAAATAAATGCATCCAATAGGGTTTCTAACTAAATCCTTTATTTTAATTTGTAGGTTTGTTGTGCCAATGAAGAGAGGTGATCTTACAGCAAAAAAGGTTTTCACTGGTATTACTCAAGCTAAAGTAACATTAGAATAATTCAAGGTACTTATAATTTATAACTTCACATTTGTCATTTAGATGTGCGTTTGCTACCTTATCCTTCTACTAATTATGCAAGTAACACACAGGTTGAGACCAAAATCTTCCACATTCCTCTGGATCAAACTGATATTCCAATTTTGACTTTTTTTATTGTTAATTGTTTTTACTTGTTAAATGAAGATGTTAGTACTATTCTTGTAATGGGGACTTCTCTCTTATACACAAGTACCACCATTTTTATCTCCTTTTAATTAATACGAGGTTCCCACTTGGTGTTGCTGCAATATATAGAGCTATAGATGATGGAATTTTATTGGGAAAAGGAGCAGCAATGTCCTACAAATCAATTGAAAATTATATTTGCTCCTCCCGAAATTATTATATTTTTTCAATAGAGCGACTATAATTATCTTAAGAATGCAAGTCATTGATATTTTCTTTGATGGCCATCCTAATGTATCCTTCTCTTAAACTTGTTCACTCTCTGGCCAAAGGGTTCGATTTTGAGTCGCCATAAAAAAAATTGAAGCATAGCATTACTTCGAACCTGATTATGTGTATTTCATCTTATTGCATTTTTATGATCTCATGTTACAAATCGATGCAATATTTTGGCAAGCACTCCTGATGTGTAACTTGAAGTTATGCAAATATTGTGCACCTGTAACTTTATAAGCCTTTGTAGCATTGAATATCAATTAAAATGATGAATTTCATTACTGTAATGACTAATATGTATAAAATATTCTCACTTGAGTTTGCATTCTATTGGTGTCTTTCTAATATTTAATTTTATCTTTGATGTGTAGGAAAAATCTTGTGATGCAATTGAAAATGGTGGCAAAGTCAATTTAACAATTTAAAGTTAATTATGAAGACTTTTGGACAACTAGGATATATACCATTCAAGATACTATATGAATACATTCGATTTTTTAAAGTTGACATTTAATACACAGCTTGAAGTGATTTTCTTTATTTGTTGATGTAGTACATGAAATATATTCCTTTTTTCAGAGTTCATTGCATATTTGTGTTTGAAATTATCTTTTTTATTTATTAGTTAATGAAGTGTTTGATACCCTTGTACTTTATTAATGACCTCAAATATATGATAATAATATATATATTTGATAATAAAATGTATTTACAAGATATATACAATTTTGCTTAAAACACGGTAACAAAGGCAACCCTTAAGAAGTGTATTTTTAGTCGCCACACTTTATAAGTGTGGTCTATAGGTATTAAAGGTTACAGTTCAAAAATGTAGCTTTAGGACAATGTGGCCATAAGTAAGCGTAGTCTTTGCCGCATGAAAAGTGTTGCCTTAAGGCAAATGCTACGTTTGTTTAGGCCACCCCTTAAAAAGCGTTGCCTTAGGTCAAAAAGTGTAGCCTTTGATCAAAAGCCACATTTTCTGATGGTTTAGGTCACACTTTTCAAGTATGGTCAAAAGACTAATTTGTTGTGGTGATATTGTATTAGGATTTGCAGACACGCGGCAATTATGTGAGAGAAAATACAAAAATGGAGAGAGAAAAATAATAGTTAGCATATATGGTGCCTTAATTGTGGGATGTAACTATATTTATATTTTTTGCTATGAAGAATAAAAGGTATTTATAGGATGTAATATTTTAAAATGGTATTTATTATTGATAAATAGGGTACTAAGGTTTTCTATAGGGTGTAAAAATTCCTATAAATATTAGGCTTTTGCGAAGCCTAATTTCATACCCGAAGGACTAAAGTGTAGTACTAGTAGCAAGAGGTTCAATTTGAAATTTTGTAAAATCAGATAAATTTTAAATAACTATTAAAAACTAGATATATTTAAAATAGACGTGTTTACAAGCGGGGATACCTAGTGTCATTTCTCGCCAAAATTTTACGGTATAGCCAGCTTTCGGACTGGTCAATCTAAAATAGCCAGCGTTTACCAAGTCAATAAAAAATAGCCACCGTTTTGCTGCAATAGAGACCGGTCCAGCATAATATACCGGAGTTCAGTGAACTTGTGTATGAACTCCATCATATCTTTCCTTGTGAGGTCTCCCTGGCTGCCTACATATAACATAAATACAATTAACACACTACTGGAAAATTGACCTATGGCTACGCAGGGAAAACCGTTACAATAGGAAAGAAAACCGTTGCCATAGATCTACTGCTACGGTTCAGTGTCCGTTCCATGAGCTGCCGTGGCTATAGAGTTTATGGAACGGTTTTTGTAACGGTTCCAATTTCCGTTGCTATAGCATAGTCTATTGTTACGGTTTTCCCTCCTCCTGTTGGAACGATTATTCCTGTCTATTGCAACGGTTAATAACCGTTACCGTAAAGTTAAATGCAACGGCCTTAAACCGTTACTATATCTATCAAATCCGTTACATATATAATAGAAATGGCAACGTTTTCATTAAGCTATTGCAACGGTTAAACTATCTATTGCAACGGTTAGAAATTGTTTTGGAACGGTTTGTAGATACTATGGCAACGGTTCACTAACATATTGCAACGGTTATTAGATTATTTTGGAACGGTTTGCAGGTCCTATGGCAACGGTAATCTACCTATTGCAACAGCTTTTATATGATTTTGGAACGGTTTGCAGGTTCTATAGCAACGGTTTTCAGACCCTGTGGCAACGGTTTTGTTACCTGTTACAATTTAATTAAATTAAAAAAAAGTGCCCCCTGTTGTAAATAAAAATTTTACGTAAATATACAATAAACTATAAAACACTAAAATTTATATAAACACATAATGAAACTTGATAATCCAAATTGTCGGACAAGTTAATTATAAATCCATAGATAGTGATGAAACCAATAACAATATGATATTTCAATATCAAAAGTTTTAAAATGTTTTGATAACAAACATTCCTAGAAACCGCCACATGCATCTACAACAATCAACAATTCAAAATTCAAGTAAGGTCCATCTTCATCACTCCCTCCGTCTTCCATATCTTCATTTACTCCACCTACAAAAGAGTAGTATAAAGTGAGATTTGCAAAATGGATTAAAGATAAAACATTTGCTATTTAACTCTACAGTTGAAAGGTTTAGTGTAGGGAGACATCCTGTGTAAACTTTGGCTTTTGGAAAAACAAGTTGAAAATGGCATTTAAATGTAAAAAGAAAAGGAAGAAAAAACATGCATATATCAGCAAACTAGACAGCCTGCGAGGACAAAGCTAGATAGACACATAAAGGTGGATGAGCCAGCGTCCGATCCAAGATTTAGACTCTATGAGTTCGACCTTTAAGGCTCTTAGCATTGAACTCATTATATTTTAAACTTATGGATTCCGACCTACCATTTGTTATAATTTTAATTTATGATCCATATCAAAATTTTTGAGTTCGGATGAACCTGGCGCTAGTACTACTCTACATCCGCCACAGAGATGAGCCCGAAAAGCATGCAACAGCAAGCTAACAACTACTACTGTGATAGGAATTAAGTCTTTTTCTGACTTACTATAGAATGGTACAGTTGTCAATGTTAATAAAATTATACTTAATTGGACTTAGGAGAGATTGAGGAGGTTAAAGGAATTCAGACGCTCAAGTATTTTCGTGCAATTACAAGCAACATTAGATTAGATCTGCCCTCAGCCATCCAATTACGCAAAACCACTGTTGGCTTTCCGTTCCTTTTTTTGGACATGCAACTATGGCTTCTGTAAAGTTGGAAATGCCACCAATGGAGTATGAAACTAGAAATGGAAAGTAGGAAATAGAATTGAATGCTATGAAGGGGCAAATGGGATCAAAAACTAGAGGAGTTTCCTTGACTTGGAATGACTTATGGGTTACTGTCTCCACCAGAAAAAGTGACAGAAAAGCAATACTTCAAGGTCTCACTGGTTATGCTCGTCCTAGTGATACACAACAGTACTATCAGGCATCAGCACATCTTGTTGGTGCAAATCCCAGGCTTGACCTTTTGGTGTCATATAACATATGAAAATTCTGTTGTTGATAGTTGCCGATTATCGACATGGCCGAATGAGGAGTTCCTAACATTGCCAAACAAACAATATCACCTGGTTCAAGTTTGATGAAGTAGTTCTCTACTGGAAAATTCCATACAACTCCATCATCAAAAACTATCCCAAATGAGGCAGTTCAAGTTTCTCCACTCCAGAAACATTGTAACATGGTTTCAAAATCGGAAAATCATCTAAAATAGGATAGTGTTTCATCTAAAATAATTCGTTGTTTAAAATGGAACATAAAATGCAACTCGAAGGCGTGTACCTTGGTTGTTACTGCCCGCGGATGAACGATTGATTAGTTGAATAGCACCTTGTTGTGCAAAAGCAGCTTCTCTAGGTGCACGAGCAGGAGAAATTGTTGAAAAAGAAGGCAGAATACATTGAGAGAACAAAAAACAAGATTGCTCTACTCCACAAGTCAGCAGAAGAAAAGATAGCGATAATTGAAGCTAAACGTGGAGAAGATCTTCTTATGGCAGAGGAAACAGCAGCAAAACACCGTGCCACTGAAACTTCTCCAAAGAAAACTCTCCTTGGTATTTTCTGAAGTGGCAAACTATCAGTTTGATATACATTGTTGGTCATAAATAATATATAAGCTTGTATTAATGGCCGACCTGTGCTTGACTGGACCTTTAAAGATCATTAACAGAGGAAGTTCTGCAATGGAATATATATTATACACTGTACAGAGTTGATTGGAAATATACATATATGCACAAAGTTGTTGTTGTTGTGAAAGCTCGCTACTCAACCCACAATGGCATGCCTGCAATCATCTTTAAAGCTAGTGACTACTAGGGAGTCATGGCATACTAACAATTTGTAGGTAAATTTCTTCGAACCAGACCCCAGTAATATTAACTTGAACGAATATACAGATACTAATTTAATAAATCATCAACATTCATATCACCAAATGAAACCATTAACAAGATCTGGAATTGTAAGTTTTCATCAGCCATATACAAGAAACTCATAAAGAAAGAAAAGCTTTGATCCATGTGTTTGAGGGGGAATCAATTCAAGTTTCACAGGTCATGTTCTGTATTGAACTCAGTTCATAGTTTAATGGATATATACCTGGAGCTGCTAAGATCGTAGTCGAACTATGGCCAATGCCAAAGCAATTATACTCACTATTTGAAAGTTAAGTGAATCCTGCAATTCCATTTGTCTTAGTCCCGAGCAGCAACATTTGGTTAAGGTATTCACTTTCTATTTGTAATCTTTTTGGTAATTTGATTTCTTTTTATATATTTCCACTTTCTATTATTTGATTGGTCTTTTCTAGTCAAAACCAGCTTGGAGCACATATAGCACTACTTAAAAACCAGTGGCCTTCAGTAAGTCTTAAAAAAGTAAACTTTACTTCCTCAAGGGTTTCAAAGAAACAAAAACGATTACAATAAAATAAGTGAAAAGTATACTTACTCTGCACATTCACTGAGTCTCCCCGAGTTCTGGCTCTCATCAATCTTCAGAATCAGCGATTTGTTCTCGTCCAAATACTAACATAGAGTAATAGGAAAGCCCCAGTATAAGCAAATATTAAAATAACATCATACGTAATACCCAAAATCTAATATATAAACAGCCAAAACAGCAAAAGTTTATTCCCTCATACTAATATCAAGGCATAATTTTCATCTCTTCCGTTAACATCCAGTAACAGTAAAGAAGATCAGTCAAACAGGTCCAACTGAAATGAGGTTCTATATATACCAGCTTCGCAACACTTGAACTCAACATGTTCCAAACAGTGAACAAAGGAGACAAGTTTCAGTCGCAATCACAATACCAGAATTGAAGGTTAAATTCTAGTTTTATACTTAGTAAAATCAAACTCAACTGAAATTGCTAACTCAACTGAAATCAAAACAGAGTGAGGAAGAGGAAGAGTCAGAAATGTGTATTTCAAATAAATTGATCAAACTCATACTGTTATTTCTCTCGTTTGAGTTGACAAAGGCATCTTTATCTTAAATTAAAAGACACCAGACATCACGATTTATTTGATCTAAATTCCTTCACTTGTGAAAACTGTAATGGATCACTAATATGAACCTTCTGTAGTAGAGACCTGAAATTGTCTCTTAAGCATCGTGATTCTGATTTGTTGATAAACATATATAATATTGAGGAAGAAGTTTAACTCCATTCCGATGGAGGTGTTTAGCATAAGTTTCACTTAATTAGTTTTGGGAATCTTATACAATATATACTCCACCGTATTTGATGATTGGCACAACTACATCATTGGTTTATTTTTAATTTTAACCTATAAACAACCAGTCTTCCGGTGAATTCAATCGAAGAATCACATGAATCGAGCTGTAAGATACATTATTAACACACCATAGAATATGAGGAAGGAGGATTATGGGATCAAAATCACACTTCTTTAGTCTTAGTACTAAAGGTAACACATTTCTTTAGATCAATAATAATTTAAATATCAAACTAACTGTATTGTTACAAGAAACTGATTCCAAAACAAAACTCATACACTCTATTAGTTTCAAAAGAAGAGAAGATATTATGTGATAGCCTATGTTGAACCAGAAGTTATTACAAAGAGAAGTTCCATATACTTAGAAAACAGTAGAAATCTGAAGACTCTTATACCAGCAACAACTTAAGTACTATCAAGCTGGAAATCCATGCTACACTAGCCTTATAATGCCAATGTCAACTTAAATCTAAAGTATCTTCCTTTGATGACACAAAATTTATAAATAACCACTTAATTACTATCAGATTTGATCTTGGATTATATAGTGTTAACATTCTTCTAGGCAAATCACACTAATTATAACATGAAATTAAACCATTATCAGGGACTTTGTGATATCCTCTTACAGATCAAAAACTTAAACATGCTCGACTAGCAAATACAAACTGGTTTCAAAGAACAAAGAAGTACTGTGACAGAAATGACTACTAGAAACATGAACATTAACTTCTATGGCCTAGAAGTAAAGCTAGATATGTGTCGACTCACTGGTTCAAGAATGAACCAAGCACACAAATTACTTAGTGCTCAAACTCAGATAGACCAATGAGAATGATCAAACAAACAGGCTTCACATGCGTGGCCTTCGAGGTTGGAGATGCAACGTCTAACAATTATCGAACAGAAAACAACGAAATGGTTTTAAAACAATGGGTTCTAGCATACTCCCAAGATATGACACTGATTCAAACCACAAGTAGAATACATCATGGACTCATGTTTCTTACAACAACCAGATCTTAGTAAAAAATGTAACAAGAAGATTCGAACTCAGACACGACCCCCCAGAATATTTAAAAGATTGGGGTAGTTCTCATTCGTGAATGAATGATTAGCTGCTAGAGAAGGTTTCAAGAACTTGTTTCAATGCTCGAATTTAACAAAAAAATTGGATGAGTTTATACAACTGCACCCGTTACATCAGTGCATAAAATCAATCATCCAACAGTAAACAAAAATACCAAAGAGACCTGAATCAAGGCCAAAAGAGCTCAGCACTTAAACAGAAGAAACAGACAATGATTTTCAGAATTTAAACCAAATCATGATGGAATATGAACACCTACAACACAAAATCATCGAGTAATAGAGAAATGGAGAAGAAATGAACCTGAAATCAGAAATTCTTTCAACAATAATAGAAGAAACAACGTTTTGCTCCAAAATTACAACTGAAAATAGCAACAATATTGAGCAGAAATCGCAAGCCACATCCAAATCGCGAAAACTTTGAACAGAAATCAAAACAGCACCGGAATTCTGAACCCAACCACAAACTCCAACTTAAACTTTAATCCAACTCCATTGTTGAGAACCAGAGATTAAAAAAAAAAGGTTGAATTTTGTTATTTTTTGACTTCTTTTGAAATGAAGCAAAACATAAATCTTCAAAACATAAACGAAAAAAGGAGAGAATGACATAAATCAGCTAAAAAGATTAACAATGAGAATGAATTACTTGGTGACGACTTTTCTATTCGAACCATTAAAATGATGTACTAACAAACTATATCTATTGTTCACGGAGAAGAGAGGCAAAATCTTGAAATAATTTGCCCTTACTTGATAATATAAAAGGAGCTATGTTTGAAGGCACCTACATTACAACTAAATAGCAATTTTGCTGCAAGTACTTAGATGTCTTTTGTCGGGTGAGGAAAGCTGCACGTGTTTCTTTTAATTCAGACGCTAAGAAACAGATGAACATAGGTATCCCGAGAACAGAAATAGGAATAACAGAAACAAACAAATGTTTCAACAAATAAATTGGGACAACCTCAAGCAGCAAAGTTAAAATCAAGTAGGCTCCCTATTCATATGTAAAAATCAAAGCAATTAAATACTAATATTCCAACCAATCAAGAAAAACATTATCTTCTAGCTGTTGGATATTACAGATGTTGGGAATATTCAAGGAGCGGAGAGCTTGCAGGTCACATACTCAAACTCAAAGACACAATATATTCAGCCAAAATCAAGAAAATGCAGTCCAAATTGAGAAATAGATTCATACAATTGGTAAATACAGAGAGAACAACGGTGCTTACCACTCGATTTTCAGCCGAGTTCGCTCGAGAAGGAGATTACGAAGAGCAGCAGCCTAGCGCGACCTCGACTCGATTTGCTGATGAGGTCTCTTTGAAGAGAACTGAATTACCGCAGATGGAACACGATTGTTGAGGATCTACACAAGAACAGAAGCCCTAAAAAGCTGAGCTTGTTCTCTCTAAATCAATATCGGAATCAGGCGCGCAATGACTCAAATCACGAACCCAATCGCGAAGAAATCTCTTGAATCCCACAAAAAGCTCTCTAATTCGATATATTTTGGAATTGTGAGGGATTTTCGTTGATTTGGCTGTCTGATTTGAGGGATTTTTGGGAGTACTGTATCAGATATATTAGACTGAGGAAGACAACATATATTTTTAGGGCTTGTGTAATTCATATTTTATGAGGTATAAAACAAAAACAAAAAAGAAAATAAGATGGCGGGCCCTAATATTTTAGCGGGTACTAAAAATTTAGGTGGGAAAAAAGAAATAATTCATAACCGTAACAATAGAGATACCGTTCCCATAGACGGATTTATTGTTACGGTTATATAAAGTGTTGCCATATATACTTCTATAGGGACGGTTTGGGGGACTATGGCAACGGTTCAATTAGTAAGTGTCCCGGTAGTTCTAATAATTATTAGTAACGGTTAAAACCGTAACCATAGACAACCTATAGCAACGGATCCAGAACCGTAGCAATAAAAAGTGTTCCCATAGCTCTAATTTCTAGTAGTGCCTGGATGAATAGAATATCGCGAGCTGTGGTGTATTATGTTGGAGTTCTAATGTATTTATGCTGGAACTCCATCATATAATGCCGGAGTTCCAGCATATCTTGGAACTCCAGTATAATATGCTGGAGTTCAAGTATACTTATGCTGGAACTCCAGCATAATATACTGGAATATTTTTCGAGTTTTGAACAGTGTCTTCGCTCAGATTTATCTTTAAATAAAAAGTAGCTAAATTTCTACTATTACTTTTGAAATTGAGCTATTTTTAAACAAGCAGTTGTAAATCTGGCTATTTTTTAAAAATATCCCTTATTTCTATGGTCATTTATTCGCATTTATTATCCAACAAGGAGTCTAGTTGGTCCAGGTCAAAAGCCAAACTAATGTATAGTACAGAGTTGAAAAAGATAACTATATTCTTTTTCATTATTTAGAGAGAGGATAAGGCAGAATGGAAGTTCACAAAGAGAAAAAATTTGATAAACAAGACTGGATTTCTGGTAACAACTTGAAACGTTACACATGGCGGTTGGAACTCCATTAATACGAGGCAGTAAGTAGTTGACTTGACACTATCTGCTATACAGTTGACCATGCAACAGAATTAAGGGGCTCGATTTCCACGCAACAACCAACCACTGTCCACTTTGGTTTTTCCTTTGGGCTTTCTGATCCATCTCTTAAGTCTAGCTTACAAAAATAATGGAATAATAATAAATACTCCATTAATCAGGGTGAAAAAAACTGCAATTATAAAGCTATTTATAAGTATATATTGATAGTGTAAAATTAAATTATTTTGCAATGTAAGTGCACACTTGAATAGCGACAACTTTCTATTGAAACTCACATCAGAATGGCACAAATATGGTACGTTGGAGAAACCAGCTCAATATTGTTCATACCTTAGCTCATTGGTTCTTGAATATTTGAACATTTTATATATAATAAAGAAAGAATTAGGTTGTTTGGAGTAGTCAGAGCTGGGCAGAGAGACATGATATAACCACGCTAGCTCATGCATCGGCTTTAGCATTGGCAACCTCCAACAGCTCATCTTCATCCTCAATTTCTTATCAAAATAATTTCCCCAACTATATTCTATTTAATGCTTCCTCTCCATTTCTTTTTTCTACTTCTTTATTCATGTAGTAATGTTTTAAGTATGAAGCTTTGGAAAGACAAAAGCTGTGTTGTTTCAATCATTTTTTTTTCTTTTCTGAGACATTTTAAAATTTTTGAACTGAAAACCCTTTTCTAATAATCTCTGACACTCTTCTGGGAGTGTGGTGTAAAATCGATCAATTGAATTCATGAGAGTTGACTTATTATCATTTTAATTATTATGCCAGAAACTTTTGCCTTTTGACTTTTCACAGTAGTTCTCATATATATCTGCATTTACTTCTGTGGGATGGGTGAGGAATTGTAGCATAGATTATGCATTAAAGGATTCAGCAGCAGCATATTCTTGTTAAAATTTTATGGTATAACCAGTTTTCACACTGGTCAATGAAAAATAGCCACTATTTACAAAGTCAATGAAAAATAGCCACTATTTTGATGCAACAGGGACCGGTCCCGTATAATATACGGGAGTTCTAGTGCATTTGTGTATGAACTCCAATATATTATGCTGGACCGGTATACTTTGCTAACTCCTGTAAAATTTGCGGGAGACTGGAGCACTAGTGCTCTAAACTCCAGTATATTATACTGGACAATTATACTGCTGGAACTCCCATAAAATTTGCGGGAGTTCCAGTATAATTATGCTTGAACTCCAGTAAAATTTGCGGGAGTTTCGGCATAGTTATCCTGGAACTCCCGTAAAATTTACGGGAGTTCAAACATATTTATGCTCGAACTCCAGTAAAATTTGCGGGCATATTTTTTCTGATTTTGAACAGTGTTTTCGCTCATATTAAAGTGGCTAAATTTCGATGACTTTTGAAACTTGACTATTTTTCAACGACCAGTAGTAAATCTGGCTATTTTTGAATTTTACCCCATATTCTTATATAGTAAATTTTGAACGTGGTAATTCATTGCTCGGATCCATAGGAACAACATAGGTGAAGCTGCCGAAAGTTAATAAGAAAAATTAAAGTTATTCCATCATTGAGCAACTAGAACATTTAGGAATCCGGAACCAAAATATTGTTATTTTGGACTTATACAAATAAGTGTAAAAAAATAAAAATAATCATTCTATATACAACGCCAGAAAATTTGGCGTTGTATATTAATGGTTCAGTTACTGTTAATATACAACGCCAGATTTTTTGGCGTTGCATAAAAAAATCTGACACCAACTAATATAACGCCAGAAAAAGTGGCGTTATATATGCTTCTTACAACTTTCATGGTTTGTCCATCGATTTCATAACTTTTGTTGTCTTTTAGTATTCCCCATTTTTGCATTTTGTTTTTCTGGTTTGTCTTTGTGACTTTTTTTTTTCGGTAAAAATATTTGTGACTTGTTGTAGCTTCGGGTTCTGTTTCTTCCTGCTCCTACTATATAGGAGTATATAGTATATAATCAGATTTAACAACCAAATAGTAAGTATTAATTTATATCTATATATAATTAAAAGGAGAGAAAAAATCCTTCTCATTAAGCCATATGACAGCTTCAGAAAAAACCATGTGGCATAGTTAGTTATTAAATTAGTTATTTAGTTAATAATTAATTATTGATTATTCTTTTTGAATTTAAATATATCTAAAAACAAATATAAAAACTTCCATATATATATATATATTGTTTACTTTAATTACATTAATGAATGAGATGGTTACAAAACTACTGCCACCGAATTTGAATGAGTAGTTATTTTTTCTTATATATTTATATATATATTTTTATTATAGTTAATTATAAGATATCTATTTTTATTTTAAAAATCCAACTTGAAACTACTCCCCGATTTAAATGGGTAGTTTTTCTTCTCTTTATTTCGTTTATTTTAAAACTCCAACTTGAAACTACTTCCCCAATTTGAATGAGTAGTTTTTCTTCTCTTTTTTTAATTTTATAGATTTTTTTTTGCTTTTTTATTTTAAAATAATTTTTAAAACTCTAACTTGGAAGTACTCTCACCCAATTTGAATGGGCAGTTAATATTTTTTTATATTTTTATATTTTCATTTTTATATATTTTTTATTATAGTTAATTAATTATTAGATATCTATATTTATTAATGTAATTAAAGTAAACAATATATATATATATATATATATATGGTAGTTTTTTATTTTTGTTTTTAGATATATTCTTGTTTTTAGATATATTTAAATTCAAAAAGAATAATCAATAATTAATTATTAACTAAATAACTAATTTAATAACTAACTATGCCACATGGCTTTTTCTGAAGCAGCCACGTGGCTTAATGAGAGGGCTTTTTTCTTTGCTTTTAATAATATATAGATTACATATATAAGTACAATATTAATTTAAATATATAAATATTTATTAAATATTCTTTGGCAAAAATTATTTTTACTCTACAACAAGTCACGAATATTTTCACCAAAAAAAAAAAAAAGTCACAAAGACAAACCAGAAAAATAAAAGGCAAAAATGGGGAATACTAAAAGACAACAAAAGTTATGAAATCGATGGACAAACCATGAAAGTTGTAAGAAGCATATATAACGCCACTTTTTGTGGCGTTATATTAGTTGGTGTCAAATTTTTTTATACAACGCCAGAAAATCTGGCGTTGTATATTAACGGTAACTGAACCGTTAATATACAATGCCAAATTTTCTGGCGTTGTATATAGAATGACTATTTTTATTTTTTTACACTTATTTGTGTCTTTTAAGTCCAAAATAACAATATTTTGGTTCTGGATTCCTTCATTTAGCTGGTGGATGATCAGGCGGGATGTAGTGTAATAACTACGGGTTCAACTGAACTCATAACTTTCGATACGGAGTAAAAATTTTATGTAAAATTTTATCAAAATTACAAAAAGAATAGACATGAACCCATAAATTTAAAAATATAATGGATTCAATATTAAAAACATTAAAATTGAACTCATATGATTAAAATCCTGGATCCGCCTATGTGGATGATTACAGGCGTACCAAAACGCATTCTTTTCTTGATCTTAACAAATCACTGTACTTGTATTCAAATCATCTATTATATGTGGCATTAGAATAAAGAGTATCAGGATGTGGGATAGATATTCCTGTTTATAATCCTATGATTATACAATCTATTATCCCGGAATTGCCTGGTTTTGAACCAAAGGATCCTAAAGGTTTTATAACTACCAAGATACATAATTGGCACGCTCTTTTAGCCAAGCTAATTAAATAACATACGGACAAATGAAGATTTGTTTGCTATGTTTACCATTAATATCTGATAACAATTAAATCTATAAGGGTATGTTTGGAAAGTTATCGTGTAATTGGAATTGGTATAATTATTAGGATAGTAATTATATAGCCTAATAATTACTCAGTTGTGTAATTATGATGACCTATTTGCTGTTTGGTTGCACAAGTGTAATTACACAGTTAGACTAAATTTTAAATTAATTAATTATCAAAATTTAAAATTTATATATAATAAAAATATGCCTATAAATTTTTATAAGTATAAATAATATTATATTTGGTATTTAAGATGTATATTTTTCGTGAATATATATTAATAAGTAATCATATATTTATAACTAATATTGTAAAAATAATTTATCTATATATTTTAAATTAATAATATTTAGTTTAGATACGTACAAAAATTAAAAATATACGTTTTTGTAAGAACATCAAGGAATTTATATTTGATAAATATAAATTAATATTTATAAATATAATGTCATAATATTATTCAAATATTTGGCAAAACTGATTTATCAATTCTAACTAAGCGACGTGAGCGAATACTACTAAAACAAGTAAATTAGAACCATGAATATAACACAATTTCAAAATTCAAAAAAAATTATTTAGCATATGTCAAATTCTAACATAATAATAGTAAGTTCTACTATAATTTTGGATTAGGAAATATAATAAGTTTATAACCACATTCAACAATGAAATTTCACTTTAATTACATCACTCATTATATGACAAGTTTGTAAATGACTCATTATATATAATATTAGGAGGTGTAATTTTAAAAAATAGAATAATTAAATAAATAAAAATAAAATATAAGCAAGTACATGAAATAACAAGAAATAAAAGGATAGAAATAAAAGATAACTAATGTACGGAAAAAATATATTTAAAATTTTTAAAAGAAATTAAAAAGTAAAAATAAAATTCAAAAATTAAAATAATAGAAATAAAAAGTTATAAAGAAAATAAATTAAAATTAAAATAAAAAATAACCTTGTAATTATACAGTGTAATTACCACCAATTCTCCCCCTTCCTTCCCCCTTCCCCTTAATAATTAGAGAGTATAATTACACCCCTCCAATCACACCAAATTCTATGATGACCAAGTATTTACTTGGCCGAATAAACATGTCAAACTGTGTAATTACACCCAAATTTAATTCCTAGGTGGCTTTCCAAATATGCTGTAAGTGATTTTAAGGTTATGTGAATCAATTGGATACAAATCAATGAATTGAAGAGTTAATTTTATCCATGATCATTTTAACTTTTGTATTTATTACCCAAAAGTCATTTTTCTTTCCTTTGTTACATAAAAATTATTTTACTTTGCTCTAGTTGTCACAAAATCACATTTTTATGTGAAAAAATCCATTATGCCCTTGATATTATATAAACCTTCATGTTTATGTAATACATTCTATATTCTATATTATATAATATATTTTTAACTATGTATTTTATTTATTATTTTATAATATATTTGTATATTTATTTTTTTCTTAAAATTAATTTTCAAAATATATTAGTAGCGTTAGTAAATTTATTAGTAACTTTAATATATATTAGTAGAGAAATAAATCGGCAAGTACATTTCCGTGAGAAAATTCGCAGGTAAACAAACAAAAAAATGAGGGAAAATCATATGTTAATCTGAAGGAAAATCCCTAGGTAACGCTACATGCGAATTAAGCTGGGGATATATTCTTGGGGATTTACCTTGGTAAATGGTTATTTGGACAATTGTAGAAATTCGGAAAAACCGTCCAAAAAACCGATCAAAGTTGGTCGGTAATGGCCAATAACGCGGCCATTAACGCGTGGTCGGTGTATTGAAATTTGGAAGGGCATACCGACCAAAGTTAGTCAAAATTTACCGATCAGCTTGGGCCATCAATTAAATTCGAAAAAAAAGAATTGCCAAAAAAAATTGATTATAATGCTACTAATATATCTTGAAAATTAATATTAGAAAATTTAAATATATGAATATACTATAAAAATAAAAAATAAAATAATATTAAGTTATTTTATTTATAAATAAATAAATAGGTAAAAATGTTATACATTATATAATATAGAAGGTATTACATAAATATGAAGGTTTATATAATATCAAGGGCATAATAGACTTTTCAAGTAAAAATATGACTTTTGTGACAACTAGAGCAAAGTAAAATGATTTTGTGTAACAAAAAAATGACTTTTAAGTAATGAACAAAAAGTTTAATGATTTTTACGTAACAAAAAAAAAATGACTTTTGAATAACAACAAAAAAGTTCAATGGTTATGAATAAAATTACCTCTTGAATTGAATAATAATTAAGTGAACAATGGTAAAATAAATTCAGAAAATGCGACTTGAACAATTATAGCTTTGAGAATATTAGTCTCACTTGAATTGGATGCAATTCAAACTATATCAGATACAGAAGAACAATAGCTTACACAAAGAAAATAATGTTATATTACCTTGGGATGCGTGTTATAATGTCATTTACAAATAATCAGTCCCCCTTTATATAGTAGGGAAGTCCTGCTTTAGGTACAACTCTATAAAGTTAAAAAATCTCATGATTTGCTAATTAGTTGGTTCCTTATTGACACATGCAGAGATTTTTGCCGTGATACCTGACCGGTTACAAATATTTTGCCTTCCGTTATTAGGCCTGACAATGTTTCTTCGAGCTCATTCAGTGTCATGGTTGATTATGGGGTTACAGACTTCATGTCCTCGACGGCGGGACCTCTTACCTGGTATCTTGGTTCGGTGGACCCAGGGCCGATCTTCAACCATTGCGTTTCAATCCCGATATGTCGTGTTCTAGACGAGCCCAATTTTGATTGTACACAGATAGTCCCCTCATTTTTCAGAGAGTAAACGATGGGAAACAATATGAGTCCCCAATTTTTGCCTCGATACTCTGCGTCAACAACAACAACAACAACAACAACAACTACCCAGTATAGTCCTACGAGTATTGTCTGGGGAGGGTAATATGTACGCAGTCCTTACCCCTACCCGATAGGGCAGAGAGGCTGTTTCCAGTCGACCCTCGGCGCATGAGCATGAAAGGAAAAAAAACAAAAACAAAAATAACAAAACGTCTCATCAGTTATGCCTTAATGGCATTAAATGTTTGTTAGTTGTTGGTCGACCACTACGGGCTTTGAACTATTGCTCGGGTTCCAGATGCAGTTCCTCGACTCAAGTAGTAGGTCGAGGGAATCGCCTCCCAGAAACCATACTCTGAGCGCGCATGACAAGAACTTTCAAAGGGGTCGTGGGAAGCCTGTTCCCATGGTGAGATTTCTTCATATAGTGGACAACATTTGGGCCTCTTCCGTGCCGCCTTATTCATTTTGTTTTTATTTGTAAGCCTTGGGAAAGATGTTGCAATGAGACCTCCATCCAGTAAAGAGGATATCCCCACCGAGTCCTCTGCTATGAGGCAGGGCAAGGAGAAGACCTTCGAGTTCTCCAAACTCGGAGAAGAAATACCCGAAAAGAAGGCTGGTGCACAAATCCAAAGAAAGCACTAGTGCTCAAGATATCCCATTAGAATCAATCAACCGGCTCAGGGATGAGTCCAAAAAAAAAAGAAAAAAATTCCAAACTGGTGTCCCGCGTGCGAGGCAATATCGTATTACCTCAACCCAGGGGGTTATTGATGAGGCAGTGTCCAAGGCCTTCTAACTGGAGAAGGGCGAAGCCGTTTGGCCCCACGTTAGGGAAGCCGACACAGAGACTGCGGCTGGTGCTTCTCGGGCAGAGTATAATGCCCCAAAAGATGGAATTGGGGTGATAGACATCTCTAGGTCACCTTTGTTTAGAGACTCCATGATCCACGATGCCCAGTGCTAAAACGATGCCCAAATGAGGGGCCCCAGGGGGTAGTAGACTCCTTCTACAACTTCTTTGAGGGTTTAGACTCTACCACTTTTGAAGACGACGCCGGGTTAGGTGACTTACCGATACCAAATAAGAATCTATCTTTGGGAACCAATGGGCCTTCTCCGAGCCCGAAACTAATAGATAAGTTCCTAGCTCCGAGTGCAAATCCTGACTGGAAGCTATCGATTATTATGTCTATTCCAGAGGATGTTCGGGTATTTTTTGCCCCCATGGGGGTTGTAAGTTATCTTTGGTGCATGGTGACTGAAGAGGATCAAGCAAAGATTAACGAGGTGGACGTGCCCTACATGTTCAATGAATCCCAACAGGTGTTAAACCGGCTAACTTCAAATGCCTCTTGATAACTTTTATTATGTATATAAAAATTTGCTTTGAGGTTGTAGCCCTCGGTGCTCTATCATGAGACTTTTCTCTGATATCGATAAGTGTTCACCTAAAATGAGGCCGAGACCCAAGGGCTCATTGGGAAGAGGGATGCTTACAAACTTCTCAGTGAGCAACGTGAGGAGGAGGTCATGAAACTCCAAGCTGAGTTAGAGGTGGGTCAGAAGGAGCATGCCAACCTGGTCGAGCAAGTAAAGAGAGTATTTGAGGTTAGTGATGATGAGTTAGATACAGTGGCTAATGGTCCGAACCTACAGGTCCAACAGAAGATTGACTAGATTGGACAACTCCGGGCAGAGGTAGATACGGTAAAGGTCGAGGTAGAAGAATGAGAAAAGAACATGGACCACCTGGCCTCAGAAAAGGAGACCTCCCCAACACAACTAGCTTTGGTTGAGGTTCAGCTTAAGTCTTTAAAGGAAAGTTCCTCGGTGCAGGACAAAAAGACCGAGAAGCTACAGTCCCAGTTGAATTTGGCCATCTCTAATCAGGAAAATCTGGCGAAGGATCTCAAAACGATTAATTTGGAGACCAAGGAAATTAAAGCTTATGCCGAGGAGATAGTGGACGTTTATAAGGCTAATGCCAAGGCAGCTCAAGTTCGGGAAAAGGACATTATTGAGCACTTTATGTGGCATTCTTGAAGGGAGTTCCTTGAGAAATTCATGCTTGGGGTTTTGACTTATCTGCCATGATCGAGAGTGCCAAAGAACTTGAAGCCGAGGCTAAAAAAGTAGCCTAATTCCAAGACAACAAGGAGTCCGAAGATATAGGCGAGAAGGTGGAAGAAATCTTGAAGGTGATGATGTTTCCCACGACGAAGACTAGGCCACGTAGGCCTTTAGATGTTTGTTTTTATGTATTTTTGTTAAAGCCGTTCGGCCTTTGTAAAATTCTCATCGGGCTATTTTGCCCTTGTAAAATGAAGTTTTGACTATGAATATAAGGCTTTTTCCCTCCAACAACTTTCGAATTTTCACTTTGCCTTATGTACTTTTATTTGCAAATATCCAATTGCCTTAGGATGAAATAGTTAGGTTTTGTTCAGAAACTCGAATAAACCTACTTCAACTTTCTTTTTCGTTTTAAGGCATCTTGGGCGTTAGGTGTGACCGAAAGTTTTCTTTCCCCAAGTACTTAGACTTTTTAAGTCACATTTTGCCGAGGGTAGCCTTTAGAAACCGGTTTAGAAGGCCTTGTTGTCTTAGCTATGGGTCCTCGAACATCTCCGAGCCGCTTTAATTTGGCTGTGACCTTTTTAATTTAGGTGTCACCCAATGAGCTGGTCGCCCCGAGTTATCTGGGATTGCCTAGGATAATAGTCTCGAGTTGGGATGATCGTGGCCTTTAAGATTTTGGTGTTGCCTGATATGTCTTATGCCCCCAAGCTCCGATAGCCCGAACCATCTGAGTTTGTTTTCACACGGTAATCTCCGAGTGAGAGTGATTGTTTGAACTTGGATTAAGGTGGCCTTTGGTATCTATAACTTTTAGGGGATCTGATGTAGTAAATTCCTTGAGGAATGCAAGAAAAGTTTTTAAAAGGACAAATATATATATATATATATATATATGCGTACATGCTTTGTTCTAGGGCTCGAGCAATCTATACGGGCACAGTTTGTTTGACCATTTGTCCTTTATAATAAATTTGACCTATTGAGACCCTTCTATCACGAAGTTTCTTTCCTTGCTAAAGTCAATATCCGAGGGTAATGTCCCCTAGTTTTTGAGGTTGATCATAGAGAGAAGCCTCAAATACAGTTTATGCGATACTTAACACCAATTCATGACCGACCTTCTATTCTAAGTTAGCACAATCCATTGTTGCCTCGTTAAAAATCTTGCCGAAAACCTATTTGGAACAAAACCGGTTTAAAGGAAAAAGAGTGCAATATGTGCTTTTAGACCTTAAAATATGTATCAATTGTCGGTTACCTGCAAGTGTCAGTTAAAAATTAAGTAAAAAGGAAATGAACGGGGTCGTACCTTAGCAGTTGTATCGCTTCAAGTGAGTTATGTTCTAGTTATTCGTTAGTTGCTTGCTCTTTATTGTTACGAGTTTGTAGGACCCCTTTCCGGTGATCTTGATAATCTAGTATGGTCCTTCCCAGTTCTGTCCCAATTTCCCTTCATTCGGGTTTTGGGTGCATAGTTTGACTTTCCTTAGCACTAATTCCCCGATATTGAAGTGCCGGAGGGTAGCAATGTAGCATATTTCGATCTGTTGCTTTTGGGCGGCCATCCGGACAAGGGCGACTTCATGCCTTTCATCCAATAATTATAGGCTCGTGTCATGGCCTCATCGTTCGATTCCTTGGTAGCATATTAGAATATGATACTTGGTTCACCGACCTCGATTGATATTAGAGCTTCGGCACCACAAACCAACAAGAACGCGGTGGCCCCAGTACTGGACTTCGAGGTCGTATAGTATGCCCACAGGACTCGGGAAGGATTTCCTTTCATTTTCCATTTGCTTTAGTTAAACTCTTTTTGAGGTTTTGGAGTATGATGTTGTTGGTCAATTCCGTTTGTCTGTTCCCACTAGGGTGATAGGGTGCTTACTACATCCTTTTGATCTTATGGTCTTCGATAAATTTGGTCACGCTGCCGCCGATAAATTGTTTCCAGTTGTCGCACATGATTTCCACTTAAAATACAATCGAAACGGGATTCGTTATTTATTAAAAGATTTAGAGTCGCCACCTGGGGGATTTATGGTGTCACAAGTCACCAGTTTGAATCCTGAATCGAGGAAAGGGTTTGACTCTGTATTACAGTCGCGAACCAGAAATTCGAGTATGGAATTCGGTTAACCCGGGATAAGGGGTTAGGCACTTCCGAGTTCCATGGTTCTAGCACAGTTGCTCAACTTCTATATTTGGCTAAAATATCTAATTTTAATACATGTTAAACCTACAGTGCAATTTTAAAGTTATTTATCGCTTTTTGTGTATTATTATTTATTTATGAAGTGAACGTCGTTTAAGAACGTGTTTTCGGATCACGTTACATGAAATGCACCTGGATCTTTGACACATTCTTATTCAACGTTTTCGGATTTGAATTTGGGTCGCATGAAATGCACACCCGTATTAGGAAGGTAAGATTAGTTAAAATCGTGTCTAAGGAGACTAACGTGTTGTTATCTTTTGGGAAGGCCGTGAAATTTGCTAAATGGCCCATCCCGAATTCTAAGTATTTTTAAATTAAGTAATTAATTAGGGTTCCGCAATTTATATTTGGTTTTGCGAGGCTTGTCTCATTTTATCATTAAAAGGCTAACCTAAAGCAAGCTAAAATTTTCTATTTATTATTTGTCTCTATAAGGCTAATTAATTTATAAATATAAATTCGAGCTTCGAATTCAAGTCTGAATTCAAACAAAAGGGGAGACCCTTTTAGCTTGAACCCGCTACCTAATTCGAAACCCAGTTTTATATATGCCAATTAATTCTCAATTTACCTATGTAATATTATGAAATTCGGCCCTCAAGCTCAAGTCCGAATTTAAACAAGAGGAGAACCTCTTAATTTAAATTAGCTACCTAGCTTGGAAAGCCCAAGGATGGTACTATAAAATATAACCAATAAAAATTAGATTGCAAATTCTTTAGCAAATTGGGACTAAGAGTTGGCCCAAGTGAGGATTCAATTAAAATTAGCCTGAAATAGCTAACCACGCTTGGGTCCCAGAGCAAACCCAAAGCTGAAACAATATGAAGCATGGTTCACAACACAATAGACTCAAACGATTTGGTAAGGTGATGTCCCGAACCCACTGGTATACGAATGATTAA
Source organism: Nicotiana noctiflora (assembly GCA_032618575.1). Lineage (NCBI taxonomy): Eukaryota > Viridiplantae > Streptophyta > Magnoliopsida > Solanales > Solanaceae > Nicotiana > Nicotiana noctiflora. The sequence continues at coordinate 314,960 of JASVEL010000466.1, read as the reverse complement.
AAATTAAACTTAAACAATCATGGCCTAATCGATCCAAACCAACAAGGCCCAATACGAGATGCAAATAGCCGTTAGATTCCAGGTTTTATTGTTATATCAAACTTGGAGCTAGATTTCATTATTATTTTTGTTTTGAATTCGCTATTGGATGAAATAAGTAAGGAGTAAAATAAACTGTCAGATACAAGTAAAGGATGAAATGCACATATTTTGTAATTCTATACTTTTGTAAAAAAACTAGTCCTGTTAAAAACATTTGTCCAGCCTGGTACTTAACATTGATATGAACCTATTAATTTCAGAATCAATTTCATGACATTTTTTAATCTTAGAAGTAAAAACTATCATAAGAAATTAAATCACATTATACTAAGGTTATTCTACTGTCACGACCCAGATTTTTCCCCAACATCGGGATCGTGATGGCGCCTACTCGTGGTAGCTAGGCAAGCCACTGTATTCATACTATCCTATTTTTAACACAATTTTAATTAAATAAATGCGGAATACTTTATCGAAATAGAAATAACTAATTACAAGATGAAAATCATACTGAAATCCTCTACCCAAGACGTGGAGTCACCAACTCACGAACTACTATGGAATACTACACATAAAAGTCTAAAGGAAATATAACATAATTCTGTTTGTCTCGGAACAAAGAGACTACAGCTAATAACATAAATAAAGAGAGAGACGCCGGGCCTGCGGACGTCTGCAAGCTACCTCGGTCTCAACTGTGATCAATTCCCACGCAATCTATTTACTGCTGCTGCTGCTCCTGATCGTAACCTGGACCTGTGCAAAAACACACAGAAGTGTAGCATCAGCACAACCGACCCCATGTTCTGGTAAGTGCCCGGCCTATCCCGGCGAAGTAGTGACAAGCCTAGGACCAGACACCCACATAAACCTGTGCAATTCAATATATATGTATACCACGGAATAACAAGAAATAACCAGGTAATAACACAATAAGGAATATCTCAAAGAATTCAACAATCAACAACAATTAATAAATTCACAAGGAAAAACAAAGTATAATGGAAACACAAGTAATATCAAGTCAAGGAATAGCAAGAAGTTGCACGGCATCACCCTTCGTGCTTTTACTCTCATCCTCACCAAATAAGCAAATAAAGTACACGGCATCACCCTTCGTGCTTTTACTCTCATCCTCACATCCATAGTACGGCATGATCCTTCGTACATGGTTCAATAACAGGGCACGGCATGATCCTTCGTGCATAATCAATAAAATATGGCACGGCATTAACCTTCGTGCATAAATAAATAAACATGGCACGGCATCACCCTTCGTGCATTATCACTCTTCCTCACCCAAATAACAATCACAGTTAAGGGCAAAGAAAGAAGCAGTAATTCATAAACTGTCCCAACAAGGGCAATCAATAATCATCTTCACAACAAGTCTCGACAAGGGAGAACAATAACAATTCATCTGTAATATATCTCAAAATATTCATTTTTCAACGACTCACGGTCATACTAGACCCAGTGTATGGATGCTCGTCACCACAGCCCATACACCGCACTCGATCACATAACACATAACACATAACACATAATCATATTCCCTCAAGCTAGGATAGAACAAACACTTACCTCGAATGTTTATGAACAATTCAATCCGTGGAAATGTCTTTTTCTTTCAAATTTGGCTCCAATCCAATCGTATCTATACACAATTGATTTAATATCATCAATACTACTCAACAAACTAATTCTTAAGACCAAATACAACTTTTACAACATTATGCCCGGAATAGTGAATTTCAACCCCGGGCCCACATGGTCGGAACTCGGGGTTAGGACCAAAATCCGGTTACCCATCCCCACGAGTTCATGTATATGATTTGTTTCAAAATCGGACCTCAATTCGAGGTCCAATTTCCCAATTTATGAAAAACCCTATATTCTAACAAAAGCAAGAAATTCTACCATGAAAACCTTTGATTTCTAATGAAAAACATGTTTAATGATGTTAGGAATTGAAAGAATTAAGTAAAAAGTGACTTACAATTGTTTTGATGAAGAAGGAATCCGTGAAGAATCGCAAATGGGTGTTTTTGTTTTGTAAAAAGTGAAGAAATGAACCGAAAATCGTGTTTTACAGGTCTCTGTGTTCGCATTTGCGAACATGGGTTCGCAATTGCGAACCCCGACCAATTTCTGAAGTTTGAAAAATAAGCTAAGGCTGGGAAGTTCGCATTTGCGAACTTTTGTTCGCATTTGCGAAGCCAAGGCAAATATGGGGGCTTCGCATTTGCGAACATATGTTCGCATTTGCGAACCAGGCTGGAAAGGGCAGTGTTCGCATTTGCGAACTAATGTTCGCATTTGCGAACACAGGCAGTAAAGGGCATTGTAGTATAGGGAATGTTCGCATTTGCGAACTTTTGTTCGCATTTGCGAACATAGGCAGGCATTGGGGACCTTCGCAAATGCGAACAATTGTTCGCATTTGCGAACAAGGCTGGGTCAAAGGGTGCTTCGCATTTGCGATAAAGGTTCGCATTTGCGAGCCTTGCCTTACACTGTGCCCTTCGCAATTGCGAGAAATTCTTCGCAATTGCGAAGCCAACAGCTGGGTGAAAAACCAGCAGTGCAACATTTCAGAATTTAATCCAACGGCCTATCAAATCTTTACCCGAGCCCCCGGCTCCAAACCAAACATGTACACAACCTCAAAAACACATTATGAACTTGTTCGTGCGATCACATTGCTAATATCACATCGTTTTCATCAAATCAAGCCTCAAATTCATGATTTTCATACTTTTGGTTTTCAAAACTTTCAAACTTGGAACTCAAGGTCCAAAACATCTCAAACGACATCCGAATGTCACCAAACTTTACAGAAATCACATATATAATATTTAAGACTTGTACCGGGCGTCGAAACCAAAATACGAGCCCGATACCAAGGTCAATTAATTCATTTCCTTTAACAATTACATTTAAAACAATTTCATATAAAAATTCATAACTTGGGCTCTAGGCCTCAGAATTCGACTCCGGACGCATGTCCAAGTCCCATATTTTCCTACGGACCTCTCGGGACCATCCAATCTCGGGTTCGGATCCGTTTACCAAAAATGTTGACCGAAGTCAACCATATCAATATTAATATCATTTTTATCCAAATTTCTCATAGAATTCATATTTTCTATCACAAAATCTTTCCGGCTACATGCTCGGATCGTGCACGTAAATCGAGGCAACATGGAATGAGGTTTCCAAGGCCTCAGAAGCTCAAAATGATTAATAAAATAAGTGATGACCCTTTGGGTCGTCACAATCTCCACCTCTAGAACAACCATTCGTCCTCGAACGGACGAGAGAAGGAAGTACCTGAGTTGGGGAACAAATGAGGGTAGCGGCTCCGCATATCGGACTCGGACTCCCGGGTCGATGCCTCAGGAGGCTGACCTCTCCACTGAACACGCACAAAAGTATAACTCTTCGACCTTAACTGTCGAACCTGCCGGTTTAGAATGGCCACCGGCTCCTCCTCGTAAGATAGATCATTGTCCAATTGGACAGTACTGAAGTCTAACACATGTGTGGGATCGCCGTGGTATCTCCGAAGCATAGATACGTGAAAAACTGGATGCACGGCTGATAAGCTAGGCGACAAAGCTAATCTGTAAGCCACCCCTCCCACTCTGTCTAGAATCTCAAATGGACCAATATACCTAGGGCTGAGCTTGCCCTTCTTCCCGAACCTCATCACGCCCTTCATAGGCGACACTCGGAGAAATACTCGTTCACCAACCATGAAATCCACATCTCGAACTTTACGATCCGCATAAGTCTTCTGCCTGGACTGAGCTGAACGCAATCTCTCTTGAATAGTCTTGACCTTATCCAAGGCCTCCTGGACTAAGTCTGTACCCAACAACCGAGCCTCTCCCGGTTCAAACCATCCAACCGGTGATCGACATCGCCTACCATACAACACCTCATATGGAGCCATCTGTATGCTAGACTGGTAACTGTTATTGTAGGCGAACTCTGCTAATGACAGAAACTGGTCCCACGAGCCTCCGAAATCAATAACACAGGCTCGAAGCATGTCCTCTAGAATCTGAATAGTCCTCTCGGACTGGCCATCCATCTGAGGATGAAATGTTGTACTCAACTGAACCTGGGTGCCTAACTCCTGCTGGACCGCTCTCCAGAACCGCGAGGTAAACTGCGTTCCCCGATCAGAGATAATAGATACCGGCACCCCATGGAGACGAACAATCTCCCTAATGTAAACCTCCGCTAACCTCTCCGACGAGTAGGAGACAGATACTGGAATAAAGTGTGCTGACTTGGTCAGCCTATCAACAATGACCCAAATAGCATCAAATTTCCTCTGAGTCAAAAGAAGTCCAGTAACGAAGTCCATAGTGATCCGCTCCCATTTCCACTCGGGAATTTCAATCCTATGGAATACACCGCCAAGCTTCTGGTGCTCATATTTCACCTGCTGACAATTTAGACACCGAGCGACATACGCAACAATATCTTTCTTCATTCTGCGTCACCAATATTTCTGCCGTAAGTCCTGGTACATCTTCGCGGCGCCCGGGTGAATAGAATACCGCGAACCGTGGGCCTCTGCTAAGATCAACTCTCGAATCCCTTCGACATTGGGCACACAAACTCGACCCCGCAATTTCAATACCCCATCATCATCTAGATTTACCTGTGTGGCACCTCCCCGCTGTACTGTATCTCTCAACTCACGCAAATGAGTATCATCAAATTGCCTCTCACGGATACGCTCTAATAAAGAAGAATGAGCGACCGTGCAGGCTAACACTCTGCTAGGCTCAGAAATGTCTAATCTCACGAACCGGTTGGCTAAGGCCTGGACATCTAGAGCTAATGGTCTCTGACTGACCGGAATGTATGCAAGACTACCCATGCCGGCATACTTTCTACTCAAAGCATCGGCCACCACATTGGCCTTACCTGGATGATATAAGATAGTAACATCATAGTCTTTTAGCAACTCTAACCATCTCCGCTGTCGTAGATTCAACTCCTTCCGCTTGAACAAGTACTGTAGGCTTTTGTGATCAGTGTACACCTCACATGTCACACCATATAGATAATGTCTCCAGATCTTTAAGGCATGAACCACTGCTGCTAACTCAAGATCATGAACTGGATAATTCTTCTCATGTATCTTTAACTGCCTCGAAGCATAAGCGATAACCTTACCATCTTGCATCAATACCGCTCCAAGCCCTGTACGAGATGCGTCACAATAAACTGTATAAGGCCCTGCACCTGTAGGTAGTATCAACACTGGTGCGGTGGTCAAGGCTGTCTTGAGCTTCTGAAAGCTCGCCTCACACTCCTCTGACCACTGGAACTGGACACCCTTCTGGGTCAACCTAGTCATCGGGGCTGCAATAGAAGAAAACCCCTCTACAAATCGATGGTAGTAACCTTCTAATCCCAAGAAACTCTGGATCTCAGTCACTGAAGCTGGTCGAGGCCAATTCTGGACTGCCTCAATCTTCTTTGGGTCTACCTGAATACCTTCCACCGATACAATGTGACCCGGAAATGCTACCGAACTCAGCCAGAACTCACATTTAGAAAATTTGGCATATAGTCTGGTTATCTTTCAGAGTCTGAAGAACCACTCTGAGGTGCTGCTCGTGCTCTTCCTGGCTGCGGGAGTACACCAGGATGTCATCTATAAAGACTATCACGAACAGATCTAAGTAAGGCCTAAATACCCGATTCATCAACTCCATGAATGCTGCCGGGGCATTGGTCAACCCGAAGGACATGACCAAGAATTAATAATGCCCATATCTAGTGCGAAAGGCTGTCTTAGGAATGTCAGCCGCCCTGATATTCAGTTGATGGTAGCCTGACCTCAAGTCTATCTTTGAGAATACCCTCGCTCCCTGGAGCTGGTCAAACAAATCATCAATCCTCGGCAGTGGATACTTATTCTTTATTGTCACTTTGTTTAATTGCTGGTAATCAATACACATCCGCATCGAGCCATCTTTCTTCTTTACAAATAATACAGGTGCTCCCCAGGGGGAAACACTGGGCCTGATAAAGCCCTTCTCAAGAAGGTCTTGCAACTGATCTTTTAACTCCTTTAACTCCGGCGGGGCCATACGATAGGGTGGAATAGAGATGGGCTGAGTGCCCGGTGCCAGATCAATACAAAAATCAATATCCCTGTCGGGTGGCATGCCCGACAAGTCTGAAGGGAAAACCTTGGGAAACTGTCGTACAATAGGAACTAAATCAATAGAAGGAACTTCTGCGCTGGAATCACGAACATAAGCCAGATAAGCTAGACACCCCTTCTCGACCATATGTCGAGCCTTAACATAGGAAATAACAGTGCGAACGGAGTGGCTTGAGGTACCTTTCCACTCTAGTCGGGGTGATTCTGGCAAGGCTAAGGTCACCGTTTTAGCATGGCAATCAAGAATAGCATGGTATGGGGACAACCAGTCCATCCCCAATATGACATCAAAATCTACCATATCCAAAAGCAACAGGATCAACACGGGTCTCAAGACCCCCAAATATAACTACGCACGAACGATGCACTCGGTCGACTACAATGGAGTCACCCACTGGTGTAGCCACATAAACTGGAATATCCAGAGCATAGCTGGGCACGGCCAAATACGATGCAAAGTAGGAAGACACATAGGAATATGTAGATCCAGGGTCAAATAATACTGAAGCACCTCTGCCACACACAAGAATAGTACCCGTAATCACGGCATCTGATGCCTCTGCCTCTGGCTCGGCCGGTAAAGCATAGAATCGGGGATCCGCACCTCCCCTCCGAGCTGCGTCTCTGGGACGACCATCAACCGGCCGACCTCTACCTCTGGCCGGGCCGGTCTCCACCTCTACGGTCTCGACCCCCACTTCTATAATCTCTACCCCCGCCTGCGGCTGGCTGGGCAGGCTGAGGGTCAGCTGGGGGCCTGAATCATAGGACGAGAACCTCGCTGCTGAGAGTTGCCCGCGCTATAGGGCAATTCCCGATAAAATGACCCGGGTCACCACAACCGTAACAGCTCTTGGACCGATAGGGCTGCTGGCCCCGACGCCCGAATGGCCTCCACGAACACTCCGAAGAGGCCGAGCATTAATAGGAGGCTGGTCCGAATAATGCCCACGAAAACCGCAATCACCCGGTCCACCCCGTGAAGCCTCGAAGGGCGGAATGAAAAGGCACGGAGGATTGGCCTCTATCAAAGGATTCTCTGCTACCAGAGGAAGAAGCACCAAACCTACCCGAATGACGAGGCCTCTTATCCGAAGAATAACCGCCTCCTCTAGCAAGAGCCATCTCAACTCTGCGTGCTGCATTGGCTGCCTCCTGAAATGATATGTCACTCCCTACGCCCATAGCCATTTGGAGTCTAATTGGCTGATTAAGCCCATCTATAAATCTGCGGACCCTCTCCCGCTCCGTGGGAAGTATCACCACTGCATGACGAGCCAAATCGACAAATCTCGTCTCATACTGTGTAACTGTCATAGTGCCCTGATGGAGGTGCTCAAACTGCCTCCGAAGTACATCCCGCTGAGTAGCAAGGAGAAACTTCTCCATAAATAGTTCCGCAAACTGGTCCCATGATAAAGCTGGGGACCCTGCTGGTCGAGTCAAGCAATAATCTCTCCACCAAGTCTTGGCGGATCCTGCAAGTCTGAATGTACAGAAGTCAACTCCATTTGACTCCACGATCCCCATAGTCTTGAGAATCTCATGGCAAGTGAATAAGAAGTCCTGAGGATCCTCTGATGTGGCTCCACTGAATGTAGTGGTAAATAGCTTGGAGAACCGATCAAGCCTCCATAACGAATCAGAAGTCATGGCCGCTCCATCACCTGCACGAGCTGTGGTACCTGACTGAGTGGCCACAGCTGGCTGAACCACTGGTGCCTGAGGCTGAGGAGCTACTGGCTCCGGAGTACGAGCTATAGGAGTCTGGGCGCCTCCTCCAGCCTGAGAAGCGGCTGGTGCAACTGATAATAAACCTGCTCTGGCAATGTTGTCCATAAATCCCGCTATTCTAACCAAAGCATCCCGGAGATCCGGGGTAAATAAAGCCTCTCCTGGGACCTGAGCTGGGCCTACTGGAGCTGCTGGAACCGGAACCTCCTCGTCAATCTCAATATGAGGCTCCACCTCCGGGGTAGCTGCCTGGGGCTGAGCTCTACCCCTACCACGGCCTCTGATACGGCCTTGGCCCCTGCCCCTCACGGGAGCTGCCTGGGGCTCGGGCTGCTGGTCAGCGGACGAAGAAGCGCGTGTCCTCACCATCTGCGAAAGGACAGAATAGAAATTCAATCGGTAATTGAGGAACAAGTCGCACGACAAGAAAGAACAAATGAGAGACTCTTTCCTAACTCAATAGACTCTGGAGGACAAGTACGGACGTCTCCGTACCTACCTCTCAAACTCTACTAAGCTTGTTCGTGAGTGGTGAGACCTATGTAACCTAGAGCTCTGATACCAACTTGTCACGACCCGGATTTTCCCCCAACATCGGGATCGTGATGGCGCCTACTCGTGGTAGCTAGGCAAGCCACCGTATTCATACTATCCTGTTTTTAACACAATTTTAATTAAATAAATGCGGAATACTTTATCGAAATAGAAATAACTAATTACAAGATGAAAATCATACCGAAATCCTCTACCCAAGACGTGGAGTCACCAACTCACAAACTACTATGGAATACTACACATAAAAGTCTGAAGGAAATATAACATAATTCCGTTTGTCTCGGAACAAAGAGACTACAGCTAATAGCATAAATAAAGAAAGAGACGCCGGGCCTGCGGACGTCTGCAAGCTACCTCGGTCTCAAATGTGATCAACTCCCACGCAATCGATTTACTCCTGCTGCTCCTGATCGTAACCTGGACCTGTGCAAAAACGCACAGAAGTGTAGTATCAGCACAACCGACCCCATGTGCTGGTAAGTGCCCGGCCTATCCCGGCGAAGTAGTGACAAGCCTAGGACCAGACACCCACATAAACCTGTGCAATTCAATATATATGTATACCACAGAATAACAAGAAATAACCAGGTAATAACACAATAAGGAATATCTCAAAGAATTCAACAATCAACAACAATTAATAAATTCACAAGGAAAAACAAAGTATAATGGAAACACAAGTAATATCAAGTCAAGGAATAGCAAGGAGTTGCACGGCATCACCCTTCGTGCTTTTACTCTCATCCTCACCAAATAAGCAAATAAAGTACACGGCATCACCCTTCGTGCTTTTACTCTCATCCTCACATCCATAGTACGGCATGATCCTTCGTACATGGTTCAATAACAAGGCACGGCATGATCCTTCGTGCATAATCAATAAAACATGGCACGGCATTAACCTTCGTGCATAAATAAATAAACATGGCACGACATCACCCTTCGTGCATTATCACTCTTCCTCACCCAAATAACAATCACAGTTAAGGGCAAAGAAAGAAGCAGTAATTCATAAACTGTCCCATCAAGGGCAATCAATAATTATCTTCACAACAAGTCCCAACAAGGGAAAACAATAACATTTCATCTGTAATATATCTCAAAATAATCATTTTTCAACGACTCACGGTCATACTAGACGCCAGTGTATGGATGCTCGTCACCACGACCCATACACCGCACTCGATCACATAACACATAACACATAATCCTATTCCCTCAAGCTAGGATAGAACAAACACTTACCTCGAATGTTTATGAACAATTCAATCCGTGGAAATGTCTTTTTCTTTCAAATTTGGCTCCAATCCAATCGTATCTATACACAATTGATTTAATATCATCAATACTACTCAAGAAACTAATTCTTAAGACCAAATACAACTTTTACAACATTCTGGCCCGGAATAGTGAATTTCAACCCCGGGCCTACATGGTCGGAACTCGGGGTTAGGACCAAAATCCGGTTACCCATCCCCCCACGAGTTCATGTATATGATTTGTTTCAAAATCGGACCTCAATTCGAGGTCCAATTTCCCAATTTATGAAAAACCCTATATTCTAACAAAAGCAAGAAATTCTACCATGAAAACCTTTGATTTCTAATGAAAAACATGTTTAATGATGTTAGGAATTGAAAGAATTAAGTAAAAAGTGACTTACAATTGTTTTGATGAAGAAGGAATCCGTGAAGAATCGCAAATGGGTGTTTTTGTTTTGTAAAAAGTGAAGAAATGAACCGAAAATCGTGTTTTACAGGTCTCTGTGTTCGCATTTGCGAACATGGGTTCGCAATTGCGAACCCCGACCAATTTCTGGAGTTTGAAAATAAGCTAAGGCTGGGAAGTTCGCATTTGCGAACTTTTGTTCACATTTGCGAAGCCAAGGCAAATCCGGGGGCTTCGCATTTGGGAACATTTGTTCGCATTTGCGAACCAGGCTGGCCTCCAGGGACCTTCGCATTTGCGAACATTTGTTCGCATTTACGAACGAGGCTGGGCTGAGGGACCTTCGCATTTGTGAAGAATGCTTCGCATTTGCGAAGCTATTGTTCGCATTTGCGAACATAGGCAGGACAAGGGGATGTTCGCATTTGCGAACAGTTGTTCGCATTTGCGAACAAGGCTGGGTCATGAGGGGTTCGCATTTGCGATAAGGGTTCGCATTTGCGAGCCCTGCCTTGTACTGCCCCCTTCGCAATTGCGAGAAATTCTTCGCAATTGCGAAGCCAATAGCTGGGTGAAAAACCAGCAGTGCAAAAATTCAGAATTTAATCCAACGGCCTATCAAATCTTTACCCGAGCCTCCCGGGCTCCAAACCAAACATGTACACAACCTCAAAAACACATTATGAACTTGTTCGTGCGATCACATCGCTAATATCACATCGTTTTCATCAAATCAAGCCTCAAATTCATGATTTTCATACATTTGGTTTTCAAAACTTTCAAACTTGGAACTCAAGGTCCAAAACATCTCAAACGACATCCGAATGTCACCAAACTTTACAGAAATCACATATATAATATTTAAGACTTGTACCGGGCATCGGAACCAAAATACGAGCCCGATACCAAGGTCAATTAATTCATTTCCTTTAACAATTACATCAAAAATAATTTCATAGAAAAATTCATAACTTGGGTTCTAGGCCTCAGAATTCGACTCCGGACGCATGTCCAAGTCCCATATTTTCCTACGGACCTCTCGGGATCATCCAATCTCGGGTCCGGATCCGTTTACCAAAAATATTGACCGAAGTCAACCATATCAATATTAATATCATTTTTATCCAAATTTCTCATAGAATTCATATTTTCTATCACAAAATCTTTCCGGCTACATGCTCGGATCGTGCACGTAAATCGAGGCAACATGGAATGAGGTTTTCAAGGCCTCAGAAGCTCGAAATGATTAATAAAATAAGTGATGACCCTTTGGGTCGTCACATTATATTAAACTATAAGGCCTGTTTAAACTGATCTTAAACTTTAAATTACTATACAACCCAAACGAAAATTCACTACAGCTAGTATTTTACTCATAATGTTCACATAGAGCTGAAAATGAATATTTGTTTATACAGTCCATTGATTACAAATGGATAATAGTCTAACAATATTATTGAATGATGTTTTTAATATACAAATCAGCAAGGATTCACGTAAAGCATAATATATTGTTCCAAATTCCTCTTCAAATGCATTCAATCATATAGATCCATCATTCATATAACATTTGAAGTAAAAAAACAAAATACCTGGAAAATGAAATAGGAGAAAAGAAGAGGATCAGCAGTAGCAGAGGTTTTAGAAATGACCAATATCAGCACAACAAAGTCATAGCCATAATTTAAAGAATATATTTTAGCAAATCAATAGAGATTAACCACAACAATCAGCTGAATCAATTTAAAATCGGAACTGAACTCTCAAGCCAACAGGAACACCTCAAACTTGAAAATACCAGAAAATGAACTAAGATCGACTTTACTAACAGTTAAATTTCAATTCAGAAAGCCCATATTAATGTAACAGTAGTATTTTTAGATTTTTTATGGGATTTCTATTGTTTTGGATTTTTCAAGATTTGAATTTCAAATGTAGATCTGAAATTTAGAAATTTTTTGGGGGAAATTTGGAGCTAAAAACTGTTAATCAAGCATTTGCATGCCCTTTTATAGGCAACAAATAGGGTACAATTTCAGATATCTTTCTTTACAAGTTAGTCCTTATTTTAATTTCTTTTTAACCCTTATTTTTTACTTGTACTACAAGTAACGATCACTATTTTTTTGAATTTCAATTTAAAACCCCTTCTAGAAAGTCCTAGGGGGTTCTATTCTGATTTTTCTACCCTTAGAATCCCTAAACTACCTTTACCTGATTACAAAAATTACCAAATCTAATTAGACTACCTTTTTTTATACCTATACTACCCATGAAACCTCCAGAAATTACCAATCTAGTATTAACCTACCAACTATAACCAATCAACTAAGCTAAGCCTAATGACTAAATGAACTAACGAATTACCTAATGACATTTACTAATTAAACCCAACTGGACTGAATTAAACTAATCAAAAAAATAACAAATCAAATACTAATAAAGATAAAAATCACACAATACCAAAACAGAATCGATTAAACAATAACATCAATGAACACTAACATACTAAGACAGTATTCGAACAGATTCAATCAAAATTAATCTAAATGATAGAAAGACAATTACGAGCAAAGAGAAACAAATATTGACCCAAAAATAAGAACAGAATCATATGGAAGTCAATATAGACTATTTAAAAGCATGAATTAAACTAACATGAGCCAATCAGAACAACAATAAAAAAGAAAAAAGAAAAAGAATAAGAATAAAACTCACTAATAAATCTCCAATTGACCAACTCCTCGAATTTGGTTTTTTAATTGATGTTATATGTTTATAAAACATATAACATCGGTTGAAAAATCAACTCGACACCTTGAAATCCCCAGAACAGGTTCGAACCCATGAATCCTAGATTTGCAATTCACCCAATTTTTCTAGGAATTGATAGGTTTGGGTTAGGAATTGGAGGTGAAGGAAGTCAGGTGAGGGTAGGGTGTGAGTTTGGTATTTGGGTGTGGCGGCGCCACCACCAGAGCCCAAAGATGGTGGCTAGGTTTAAGGAATTTGGGCGTGTTTCAACGGGTTTTGAGGGGGAATAATGATGGCCTGACGATGAGGAGGTGAAGATAGAGCCCTAGGTGACTTTGGACACTGTTTGACAGATTAGAGATTTGGGGTCAAAATTCGATCTAATATTTGAAAAGGTTGGGGGTGATTCGAAGGGAGTTGAGCGTATATTTGGAAAGAGGGGGACGAGGAGAATTCATGGTGTAATTTTGGATGGAAATGGAGGTTGGCCGCCGGCGTCGGCGATTTCCGGCCGGTAACGTTAGGGTGGAAGACGATAGAGGTGGTGGGGTGCTACAGGGGTACGAGGAAGGGGAACTTTGGTCGTTAGGGTTATACAGAAATTCAGACATTTTTATTAAATTGTGAATGAGGCATCTCAGTCGTTGGATTAAAGGGACTGAATGGCTCAGATCAAACGACGCTAAATGACGTCGTTTTGTTTAATGAAGGGCAAGGCTGGGTTGGGGGAATCATTTGGGCTTTGGGTTGGTTAAAATGAGAATTTTTCCTTGGGCCTGAGCGGGTGACTTAACATTGGGCTCAATTCAACAGCCCTTTTTCTTTTAATTCTCTTTTTTATTCACTTTATTTTATTTTCTTTTTGTACTCATTTTCATTTTGTATTTTTGTATTTTTATTTTGTATTTTTTTCCGATTTTATAAAAATGTAAAAATTAAAACAAAGACCTAATATAATTCATAATTAAACTATTTAACTCCTAAAAGTTTTTAAAATTTTATTTAAAGATAAATGCAACAATTAACAATTAATAGTGCAAAGAAATTATTTTTGTGATTTTCTTTAAATTTCGTTCTAAAACAAATTAATATCTAATTAGTACTAAAATGTTGAAATTAAATCCCTAAATGCAAGAGCATATTTTTTGTATTTTCATATGAATAAAAATGCAACCAATTAACACAAAAAATAAAAAAAAAATTAAAATAATAAAGAAATCAATAAAATTGCTTAGGGCAAAAATCACGTGCTCACAGCTTCCCCTATTTGCCCGGAAACACGAAGAGTTTTCGTAAAAAGACAAGTGAGCGGAAATGAGTGATTTTTGCCCGTTCGCATATTCCGTGTGAAACATTTTGAAAAAGTTGACCGCGCCCTGCTTCAGAGGTTGTCTACATATCCTATGCTAAATAGGAATCAGGTCAGTGTAGTTTAGGATTGTCTGGTAGCTGGAACTACCAGAAGGTATGATTTTAGTGTTGTTACTGCTGCTACTGCTTGATGACCTACTTATTACACTGTGGTTAAACAAAAGAAGTTCGCCTAAGCTATGATCTATTAGTTACAAAAGATCCTATCTATGTCTTCAAACTTGCTCTTGTGTAGCCTTGAACTTGTATCTTGTGTTCCTCCAATGGGATTCTTGTTGTTGCCTTGGTGATGTTTTACCATTCCTCTTGATGATGCTTGACTGCTTACAATTTGAAATATGTGCCTCCATTCTTCAGGTGGGTTCTTGGTTGCTGATGCTTGAGAAGTATCCCCTGTTCTCCAGGTGGGCTTCTGACTGCGATGCTTGAAAAGGTATTCCCTTGTTCTCCAGGTGGGATCCTAACTACGATGCTTGAAAAGTATTCTCTTGTTCACCAGGTGGGCTCCTGATTACAAAGAAATAGACAAACAATGAAAACTTTTTGCCCTAGTTTTGCGACTGGGCACATCATGTTATCAGATATTAAAATTAAAGGTTACAATTGGGGTTGTACTTCCCTTGATTTCCAGGTGGGTGCCTGACTGCTGAATTTGAAACATATTCCCTTGTTCTCCAAGTGGGCTCCTACTTGCTATATTTGAAAAGATATTCCTTTGTTCTCCAGGCGGGCTCCTGCTTGCTGCATTTGAAAGATACTCCCTTGTTCTCCAGGTGGGCTCATGCTTGCTGCATTTCAAAGATACTCCCATGTTCTCAAGGTGGGCTCCTGCTTGCTGAATTTGAAAAATATTCCCTTGTTCTCCAGGTGGGCTCCTGCTTGCTCACTTTGAAAGATATTCCCTTATTCTCCAGGTGGGCTCCTGCTTGCTGATTTTGAAAAATATTCCTTTGCTCTCTAGGTGGGCTCCTGCTTGCTGACTTTGAAAGGTATTCCCTTTTTCTCCAAGTGGGCTCCTGATTGAGACAAAATAGATAGAGAAAATTTTCTGCCCCAGTTTGATGATTGGGCGCATTATGTTACCAAATATTAAAACTTAAAAGATGAAATCTGCATTATACTTCCCTTGTTCTCCAGGTGGGTGCCTGACTGTTGAAACTTGAAATGTATTCCCTTGTTCTCTAGGTGGGCTACTGATTACTGAATTTGAAAAGTATTCCCTTGTTCTCCAGGTGGGCTCCTGCTTGCTGAATTTGAAAAGTGTTCCCTTGTTCTCCAAGTGGGCTCCTGCTTGCTGACTTTTAAAGATATTCCCTTGTTCTCCAGGTGGGCTCCTGCTTGTTGATTTTGAAAAATATTCCCCTGTTCTCCAGGTGGGCTCCTGCTTGCAAAGAAATTTTTTCTGCCACTGTCTTAATCAAAGAAAGATGTGTTAATATAAAATGATGGTTAGCTGCTGGCATTCTTGTTGGCCATGTTCCTGCTTTCGACTTTGCTTTGACTTGCTTCCTTGGACTTGCTTTGAAATGCCTCGACTTCTCGGCTGACTTTCAACCCTCTGACTTTTATGACCCAAATGTATTACCCTATATTGTTGTTTTGTGTTTCTGTCCCCTCTTGTGAAACTTTGATTTTCCCCCTTTGTTATCTGATTAACCCATTGATGGGATTTCTATTGGTCCTTCATGCTTTACTTTCTTTTGATACGTTCCAACCTTGTTGTGTCGCATAACTGGGAAGCTGGTAGTTAGTTTTGACATCCTTCCTTTGTTTTTGAATAGAATTGACACTGAAATATTTTATCGACAGACTTCAAAAGAATGAAATGCGATGACCTCGAAGGTTAAGAAAAGAAAGACTCTGAAAACGAATGATTTGTAATGAAGAGAAAAAGGATAGGACTTATCTCAGTGGAACGACTGATACCCTTGATCATTCTATGCATTTTGGATTAACCAGCCTAGTATGTCCATCAAACCAACTTTCAATTGCCATATTTTTTGTTCCATACTTTCACAACCCGACTTTCGCCAAAACCCAAACCTTGCTTGTCTTGTCCATGTTTCAAGTACCTTTCAACCGCAGCCTTCTTTCATTTTCCCATCTGAAAACTCACTTTCGCCTTACGGTGCCCGTGAGAGTTTTCACCAATAAGACTCTCTCATTTTCATCATTTCTCTCAACTCATATCGCCTTATGGTGCCCGTGAGGGCTTTCACCAATAAGACTCTCCCATTTTCATCATTTTCCTTCTGGAACCAGAGTGTTGTCCCCAACATGAATCACTTTATCTACTTGTACTGGCATTTTCTTAAAATTGATTAGAAGGTCTTTCTTTGGACCGTAATGTGGCTCTTGGATTAGTTATAGAAATAAGGATATTGAGGCTCAAAATAATTCAATGTGGGTTCAAAATTACAACTTTCAGAATTATATTTCTTGCAACAACTACAACTTCTGCCCCAGATTCCTTCTTGGGGATTTTTGGACTTTTATTTTGGTGTGACTGAACCTCAGAGAGGCTGCCTACATACCTTTTTGGGATCAAGTCGATCGTAGTTCGAACCAAAGAAATTACTTTATTGTTGCGATCTTTCTTTCTTCCACTTTCTTTTCTTTCTTCTTTTCATTTCTTTCTTTTTTCTTTTCTTTTATTTTCTTTTTTTTTCTTTTCGTTTTCTTTTTTTCCTTTCTGTTCTTTTCTCTTCTCTTTTCTTTTTCTGTTCCTTCTTCTTTTCTTTTGGACTATATTTCTCTTGTTTCTTTATTGATTTTCCCCACTTGGGCTTCCAAGTTTGGTTATTGATTCCGAAAGAGGGGTAGGAAAGAAAATAGAATAAGGCTCAAAGGGATAGCAAAGGATAAAGTGTTTGGATAGCAAAACAAAATGCCTTCGTTATTTCAATGTCAAAACATGCCAAATACAATTAGGTACATAAAGATAAAGAAATCATACATAATATCTTTTGACTGCATCAGAGTTGATAGCCATTTCTACACATTTTCCTTCCACATCTGTTAGATATAATGCACCCTTGGACAATACTCGGGTTACAACAAATGGCCCCTACTAGTTGGGGGCGAACTTTATTTTTACTTTAGCCTAGTGAGGTAGGATACGCCTCAACACCAATTGCCCTACTTCAAACGTCCACAGACGCACTTTCTTTTTATATGATCTCACCATTCTCTGTTGGTATAACTGTCCATGACATACTGCCGCCAATCTCTTTTTTATCAATCAAGCTCAATTATTCCAAACGGGCTTTGACCCACTCATCATCATCAATTTCCACTTCGGCAATAATCCGAATGGAGGGTATTTCAACCTTTGCAGGTATCAGTGCCTCTATACCGAACACCAATGAATAAGGAGTCACCCCTACTGAAGTGCAAACAATAGCGAGATAGCCTAATAAAGCAAAAGGTAACTTCTCATGCCATTGCCTGGATCTTTCCACCATTTTACGAAGTATCTTCTTGATGTTCTTGTTAGCTTCCTCAACTGCTCCATTTGCCTTAGGACGATATGGGGTGGAATTATAGTGTGTGATCTTAAACTTCTAACATGTTTCCGCCATCAGATGGCTGTTGAGATTGGCACCATTATTTGTGATAATCATCTTCGGAATTCCGAATCGACAAATGATATTTGAATGTACAAAATTGACCACTGCCTTCTTGGTTATCGATTTGAAAGTTTTTGCTTCAATCCACTTAGTGAGATAATCAATGGTTACTAGAATAAACCTGTGCCCATTAGATGCTGCTGGCTCGATCGGCCCAATGGCATCCATCCCCAAGCAATGAAGGGCCATGGTGCCGACATTGTATGCAACTCATATGGTGGAGAATGAATCAAATCTCCATGTACCTGGCATTGATGACATTTACGCACAAAACTTATACAATCTCGTTCCATAGTAAGCCAGTAATAACCTGCTCGAAGAATCTTTTTTGCCTAGACATATCTACTCATATGAGGTCCACAAACTCCCACATGTACCTCGGCCATGATAGTTGTATCCTCTTTAGCATTCATGCACCTTAATAAACCAAGATCTGGAGTTCTTTTATATAACACTCCTCCACTGAAGCAAAATCCATTTGCCAAGCATCTAATGGCTCTCTTTTGATCCCCTGTAGCTTGTGCCGGATACACTCCCATTTTGAGGTATTCTTTGATATCATGAAACCATGGTTCACCATCAAGCTCTTTTTCCACCATAATATAATACATGCTGACCTCAGACCTGAATCTGCAATGGGTCCATATAAGCCTTATCTGGATGATGCAATATTGACGCCAAAGTGGCTAAAGCATCGGCAACTTCATTATGAATCCTTGGAATATGCTTGAAATCTATTGACTGAAACCGTTGACAAAGTTCATGTAAACATTGCCGGTACGATATGAGCTTTAAGTCTCGTATTTCCTATTCTCCCTGAATCTGGTGTACCAAAAGATTCGAGTCGCCTATGATCAAGATCTTCTGGACACCCATGTCTATAGCCAACCTCAAACCCAAGATACATGCCTCATATTCAGTCATGTTATTGGTGCAGTAAAAGCAAAGCTGAGCTATAACCAGGTAGTGTTGCCCTGTCTCAGAAATAAGTATCGCTCCTATCCCAATGCCTTTGTTGTAGGCAGCCTTATCAAAGAACAACTTCCACCCCGATTTTTCATCTTATTCTAATTCCTCGATATGCATTGTCTCCTCATCAGGGAAATATGTCTTCAAAGGTTCATATTAATTATCAACTGGGTTTTTGGCTAAATGATCAGCCACCGCTTGTGCTTTCATCGTATTATGGGTCACGTAGACAATATCAAATTCCGTGAGCAAGATTTGCCACTTTTCGAGCCTCCCTGTAGGTATGGGCTTCTGAAAAATATACTTCAATAGATCCAACCGCAAGATGAGATAGGTAGTATATATGACAAGTATTATTTCAATTTCTGTGCTACCCAGGTTAACATGTTCTCTCAAGCAGAGTATATTTTACTTTGTAAGAAGTGAACTTCTTGCGGAGGTAGTAAATCGCCTACTCTTTCTTTCTCGTGACATCATTTTGCCCCGATACACAGCCAAAAGAGTTATCCAAAACTATCAGATAAAGGATCAAGGGTCTTCCCGGCTCCGGCGGAACCAACACAGGTGGACTGGCCAAATACTCCTTAATTTTGTCAAATGCTGATTGTCATTCATCCGTCCATCTAACTGCAGCATCTTTCTTTAGCAACTTAAAGATAGGCTACAAGTGGTTGTAAGCTGAGCAGTGAACCTGCTGATATAATTCAACCTGCCGAGCAAACACATCACTTCTTTCTTGCTCTTTAGCGGTGGTAACTCCTGGATGGCTTTGATTTTGGATGGTTATAATTCAATACCACATCGACTTACCACAAACCCCAACAATTTACCTGACGGGACTCCAAATGCACACTTCGCTGGATTAAGTTTGAGGTTGTACCTACGGAGCCTCCGAAAAAACTTCCTCAGGTCTTTGACATGACCACACTGCTTTCTCGACTTTATAATCATGTCATCTACATAGACCTCAATTTCCCTATGTATCATATCATGGAACATGGTGGTCATCGCCCTTATGTATATTGCCCCTACGTTCTTCAACCCAAATGACATGACCCTATAACATTATGTCCCCCAAGGTATGATGAATGCCGTCTTTTCAGAATCTTCCCCATCCATTAAAAACTGGTGATAGCCCGCATAACAATCCATGAAGGAATCAATCTCATGTTTGGCACAATTGTCAATCAATATATGGAGGTTTGGCAGTGGGAAGTTGTCTTTTGGACTCGCCTTATTTAGATCATGGTAATCAACACACACTCTGGTCTTTCCATCCTTCTTTGGTACATGCAAAACATTAGCTAACCAGGTGGGATATCGTGTAACTTGTATGACCTTTGCCTCAAACTGCTTGGTGACCTCTTCTTTGATTTTCACACTGATATCTGTTTTAAATTTCCTCAACTTTTGCTTGACGGGAGGACATGCCGAGTAAGTGGGCAATTTGTGGACTACCAGATCAGTACTTAAACCCGGCATATCGTCATATGACCATGCAAAAACATCTTTGTACTCGAACAACACTTTGATTATTTCCTCCCTGAGCGGGGCTTCCAAATGGACACTTATTTTTGTTCCCCGAACATTCTCCTGGTCCCCTAGATTGATTGCTTCTGTGTCACTCAAGTTAGGTTTGGGTTTTTCCTTAAATTGACTTAATTCCTTGCTGATTTCTTCCAAGGATTCCTCGTCATCATATCCTACCTCGTCATCACATTCAATTTCTTGTATGACTATTTCACATTGATTATCAAGACTAGGCCGGAAACTCATGCATGACGTATCAGTGAAACTAGCATAAAAGGGACTGTACAAGAGAGAAAAGAAAAACAAAATAAAGGCTATCAAGAATGAAGAGAGAAGGAAATTGCATTTCATTAAAATTGTAAGATAATATGGTTTAACTCATCCAAATGGATGGAAGATAGCAATCCGAATTACAACCTTGGAAATAATCCAGATTTAATACTCAAAGAAAACCAAAAACTAACCACGACTCCTTCCTAGTAGGAAAAGAAGTAGCTTCCCAATTATTAAGCTTGGCTTGGGATCCCACGAACTGCACATCAATTTTGCTCGGACCTTCGCCTGCCTCACCATATTAGCCTCATCAAACAACCTTTCGAACCTCTCGATCAGCTCATTGTCAGGTTCTATCACCACAGGATTGGGCATTGCCGTTACTGGGCACCTTCTAGTACCAGGCCGGACAAAATAACGGGAAAGGCGAGGAATAGGTTTTGGAAGGGTCCACACTCTCTTTTTCATCTTTTTGGCTCTCCGTATGTCAGCAGCAGTGGGTTTGAATCCTAACCCGAAAGTATCCAGATTTCCCGGAAGAGACACTAATTGTATGATTCCTTGAAGTGAAGCACCCAAGCCCTTTCCGGGCAAAAATCCATTCCTTATCATCTTTGTTGCCACCATGACGGATGTAGCAGCTACCTTGGGCCTAGGAACACACTCTCCATCCGAAATTTTAGCAACTGGCACTATGTCCATAACTTGGTACATCCATGGACCTTTATCATTTTCAACTTCCTCAAAAGGCATAATGGCATTACAAGAATTGTCCTCTCCATGGACCACAATTTCCTGCCGGTCCCATTCAAATTTGACCATATGATGCAAAGTAGACGGAACTGCCTTTGCGGCATGAATCCAGGGCCGTCCCAATAAAAGATTGTAGGAAACAGCTACATCGAGCACTTGAAACTCCATAGTGAATTCTACTGGTCCTATTGTTAGCTCCAACACAATATATCCCACTTTGTCCTTTCCTACACCATCAAATCTCCATACACAGATGCTATTTTTATGAATTCTTTCACTGTCAACTTTCAATTTTTCTAGAGTGGAGAAAGGGCAAATGTTTGCACTAGACCCATTATCAATTAACAACCGAGTAACCACGGAATCTTCACACTTCATTGTGAGGTAAAGGGCTCTATTATGCTCAGTTCCTTCCAACAACAACTCATCATCGGAAAATGTAACCCTGTTAACCTCAAAAGTTTTGTTTGTTATCTTCTCAAGATGGTTTACAGAAATTTTATCTGGCACATGGGCATCATTCAAAATCTTCATCAATGCTCAGTGATGTTCATTCTAATGGATCAATAAAGACAGTAATGAGATCTGCGCCGGTGTTTTCCTCAATTGTTACACGATTGAATAATCTTGTGCTTTCATCTTTTTCCAAAATTCTTCTCCCTCTTCTTCAGTAACAACCCTCTTTACTTGTGATGGAATGGATTGTCTTTAACCGCTTTAACCTTTCTCAATTCTTCAGGGGCAAAGCATCTCTTTGATCTAGTCAACCCATGAGTTTCACACACTTCTTCTTTAACTTCTTTTCCTTGTACATCACATTCACCCGATCATAGTTCCATGGGACAGTCTTTTTACTAACCACAAACAACTGAATTACTGGTTTAATGATAACCGATTCTGTGCGATCGCCTTTTACAACCACCACAGATTTAACAACTGTTCTTGGTACCCTCACTTTAACTGGTTCTGGTTTTACTGTCATCACTGGTTCACCGATTATATATTTTACTGCTACCAATGCCTTTTCACTGATCAATTTCTCATCTACTTTGTTCTCGATGGCCTTAATAATCATCACAGTTTGCGACGACTTTTTGTACTCTCCCTTCTACACTAACTTGATCATGTGTGTCTCATGATGAGTTGGTAATGGATTCTGAGTGATATTGGGAGTCTACGAAGGCTTCACTTCAATTCTCCGTGTATTAATAAGTTCCTGAGTGGCAGTTTTCAAATGTCAGCACTTCTTCGTGTCATGTCCTGGTGCTCCTGAGCAATACTCACAATTTACTAAATGGTCCAGGTTCTTTGGGGGAGGATTTGATATTTTTGATTCAACTGGGTTCAGCATGCCTAGTGAAAGTCTTCTTCTTTTGCAATCTATCATTTTTGGCAGCAAGGTTGGGTCGGAAACCAGTTCCACTAGGATTTCTGTAGGTCCTTGGAGGTGAGTATGTGTTTTCAATATGGTAGGTGTTTTGTGGGGTGAGTGCACGCCAGGGTGCCTGAGGTTGAGGATAAGTTTGGGCGTGGTGAACTGAGAAGTAAGGAACGAGAGGTGGATAGTAATGTTGTGGTGGGCCATATTGGGTGTGTGGGTAGGTTTGTGGATGTGGACGGGGTTGGTAATAATATGGTGAAGGACCCCTGGACCATGCTCTCGACTCCACTACTGTTATATCTTTATTTTTCTTCTTTCCCAATACCCCTCTAGTGCCAGTCTGCATGGCCTGGGTAGTGGCTCAAATTACAGAATAACTCATAATTTTATTGGACTTCAAACCTTCTTCCACCATGCTTCCCATCTTCACTACTTCATTAAAAAATTTCCCAACTGCGGACACCAGATGACCATAATAAGTAGGCTCCAAAGCCTGTACAAAATATAATCCACCATTTCTCCCTCTTTCATCGGAGGATCGACCCTCAGGGCCTGCTCCCTCCACCGAAATCCATACTCTCTAAAGCTTTCTCCAGGTTTCTTCTCAATCTTGGTCAATGAAAGACGATCGGGGACAATCTCAAGGTTCTATTGAAAGTGGTTTGCAAATGCTTGGGCCAAGTCATCCAATGTATACCATCGGGCATGATCTTGCCTTGTGTACCACTCTAAAGTTTCTCCACTGAGACTTTGGCTAAAGTATGCCATTAGCAATTCATCTCTTCCTCCATCACCCCTCATCTTGCTATAAAACCCCCTCAGATGTGC
This sequence comes from Nicotiana noctiflora, assembly GCA_032618575.1. Taxonomy (NCBI): domain Eukaryota; kingdom Viridiplantae; phylum Streptophyta; class Magnoliopsida; order Solanales; family Solanaceae; genus Nicotiana; species Nicotiana noctiflora. Next base: position 291,274 of record JASVEL010000466.1, on the reverse strand, counting down.
TACGGGGTTGCCATATCCATCATACAGATCAAACTTTGGTAACTTGAAACCCGTAGGCAGTTGGATGTCAGGAAATAAGCACAAGTCTTTATAAACAACACTCACCTGTCCTCCTAGCCTTGCATATTCGAAATGATTGTTCCATGCTTTTCACCTTACGTATCATTTCCTCCTGCTCGGGGGTTTTAGGAGGCTTTTCTTCTTCAGCTGAAATATCAATAAGAGGAGTATAAAAGTATAGTTTGAGAGGTGTGAAAGTGGTCTCAGGTGATAATAGTGGTTTTCCTGTGTTTGGAACGATGGTTCGCTCGAAGATCTATGTAACACGGTAGGTGGAGGAGCCACGAACATAAGAGCAACTAATGGTGGAGGCATGGAATTTGTCTTGGTGGTGGAGGTGGTGGTGTTTGGGAAGTGGTTGCATAGTATTGCTGGTAGGTAGGGTAGGATGAAGAAGAATTCACTATGGGAGGATCTTGTGAATGAGTTATTGGCGGAATATAGGCAGGATTAGCAGGATACGTTGGCAGGGGATGCCCTTTTGCCCAGGACTGGTACATTTCGGCCATCTGTTATTTCAAGTTATACATGTCTTCTTTCAAAGCGTTGACATCTACCACTTCTTCCTCCTTAGCCGGGTCAACAACAGTTGCTTCTATCTCTTGACTGGCCATTTTTGACATGTCCTTGGAGCGGGTGTTATATGGATGAGTTGCCAGAATACCAGTCAGCTAAACCACCTATCTGTACTCATCATCAACAACATCGTTATTAGTGGTTAGGGCATTAACAAAGAAATAACCGCACATTTGGAGCATGGATGCACCTAGGAAATTATAGATTTCTAATATGCATTTGCTCTACCGTGTGCGTTATGCTGGCTTTATTTATTCTTAACTATGACTTCTTTCTTTTATTCTTGCCCTTTTTTCTTTGCTTTGCCATGGCTTTTTTATTGCATATTTTTCCTCTCTTTTATTTTTTCTCTTTCTATCCCGATTTCTTTTATTTTTCCGTTCTTTTCTTTTGGCTTTTTATTCTCACTGCATTTTCATATTTTTCATATGACTATGATCGGGTCCTATGGAAAATGCCTGTATATCACAATCGTACCTGAATCAGATCAAATGGAGTTTTTGCCAATTAGTATAAAATTAAATGCAAGAAAAATAAAAACACAATTTTTTGGAATTTTCAAATTTTTATTAATGACAACTGATTACATCACTACTAGACTATTATTTTTAATTTTCAAAATCAAAAGATACTGACTCAAGACTTGAATATATTATTTTTTATGAGTACATCTGGGGCCCGCAGGGCATCATTTGGCATCGCCGTGGGCTTGCTCGCAAGACCCCTTTGTAATTGCTCCAGATCACTCATGACTTGTCGTACAAATATTATTACCGCTGCAGAGAAAGTAATATAACCCATCTTTTCACCATCTCAACACCTTTTAACAATACAGTGTGCAATGCCCCGAATCCTTTCCCTGATTTGGCCCTTTTCTTGGAGAAGTCGGCTTATATGTCGGGTACGGGCTTCAAGCACTTGAGAATCCTTGAGGTGAAGATCTTTTAACAATTTTATTTCCCTTTGTATCTCAGCAATCATTTCATAACAACGATCCCTTTCATCCTGAATGTCTTTGTCTAACCGGGCCGCCTTTTCTTTCTGAGCATTTGCTTTACTTCACATGTTGGCAATGGTTGCTTCATAATCTCTTTTCAGCTGTTTTACATATTGGGCTCTTTCCTCAGTTTTCTTGGCCTAGTGTGCTTGAAGTCTCGCCATATTCCTTTCGGATTTTTCTAATTCTTCTGGACAATCCAAGACTTGCTTCTTTAATCCCTTTATCAATCCTTCATTAGACACACTTCTTTCTCGATTTCTAGTATCGATTTTCATTTGTTGAATCTGTGCCTTAAGTGCGTCATTTTCCTTGGCCAATTTCGTTTTCTCTCCTTCATCAGCCGCAATTTGTACACTTTTATCAAATTGAAGGTCCCGCACTTGCTGCTTCAACATTCCAATTTTGGCTCGGTATTCTTTCTCTTTTGCCAACAAATCCCATTGGACTTGGGCTCCGTCAGTAAATTGATGTACATGTGGTCTCTTAGCGAGTCTCCAGGGAATCTGAAACGTTTTGCTGAACCATGTCAAATATTTGGGGTCCACTTCACCCCTTGCCCGATTCTCTATCATGGTGTCAGGTTGTAGAAACCGACTCTTATTCCATATCTTTCTGATTCTTGCTTCCGAGAAAGCAGCTTTAGGACCCAACTCAATAATTTGTTCACTCAAGTCCTCATCGCTATGCACTATTTGGAACCTCTCGAATTGTCGTAGGACCCGGTAAGGAGCGTAATGTTGTATGCTTCGGATACCCATTAGAAGAATATAGGGGACTTCTGCTGATGTGTAGACAACTTCAGTAGTGGAAAGCCACCCATAAGCCTACTCAACCTTATCCGCGTTTAACGATCTCATACATGATGACCAAGCCTCAACACCTTCGGGAAATTTAATGCATGTGACCCGGATTTCAAATTCATTGATGCAACTAAGCCTAGTCAACCCAAAGTTCATGTACCATGTACGATGGCATAGATGCTCCTGGATCCACATTTGCAGTAAGAGATTATACCCCTGGAAGTATTTCTCGCCCTCCCGACACTTGGTTAGAGCCAGATATATCTCAACTACGATCAAGGAAACCACCATGCTAGTAGGTTTTTTCATAGCTACATCCACCATTCCCACTAGCCCAAGGTCTATATTATCGTCTTTCCTTAGGAAAATCACAATTCCTAGAAAAGCCACCATAAATGCTAACCCTTGCCGGGCCTCCCATTTGTCCTTTTTTCCAGCGTGTGTCAAACCGGTGTTAGGTTCTTCGAAGCCCCTTGTGTTTCCATATCAATGATAGAGAAAATGCAAAGTACAACACCCTTCCGCTAGACACGGGTCTTGGACATCCCGACTAATATTCTGCAAATCTAAGAATCTATGAAGTGTGACCAATCTCGGTGATAAAGGATATCTACTTCGCATGTTTCCATTAAGGCCTACATATATTGCTATCTCCTCCAATGTCGGTGTGAGTTCACAATCAGAGAATCTGAAGATACTTCGAGTTGGATCCCAGAACGGTATCAATGCTTCAACAATATCCGTCCTTGGCTTTATGTTCATAAGTCCCATAAGGCCGTCTAGAATTTTTACCGCTGATTCTTTACTTCCATCTCCTAGGTCGTCCCACCACATATGGAGCTTAAGGGGTATCTCGCTTAGGACTGAGAAGGTTTCAATGTCGTTTGAATTCATCCTGCATATTTTATTTAAAGGGATTTAATGATTAAAAGGAAAAAGTTGCTATTTTTGCAAAATTTTTATTTAAGAAACTACACACTCGATGATTAAGAATACATAAAAACTTCACATCCTGGGGCCCGTAGGACATCACTCAGTATCGCCACAGGCCTGCGCAAGACTTAGAAGGTTTCAATGTCAATTGCGACTGTAAAAAAAAACTGGTCATGTAATGGCTTATGTGACAAAGTGGCTATTTTTGTAAAATTTGGTTGAGAAGACAAAGCTCGATTTTGAAGATACGACCTTTCAGCACTTTCGTAAGGTAGATTTTAAGGCTATGCCCACAAATCATTTAAAAATAACTCAGAGTGGTTGTTCTTGCAAAAATAGCCTGCTGGCGTCCTTTTGAGGGACATTCAGCTTATTTTAAACAAGAATGACATCACCCGACTTATTTATGACAAATTTATTTTTGACATTTTTGGTTGCAAAAGGGGTGGTTGGACCCGTTGAGGGTTGCCTACGTATCTCACAACCGGTGAGAATCAAACCAGCGTATTTCGGGCCAATTAGCCAAAACAAAACTATTTTTGAACAATAATTTTATTTTTATTTTTTTCCAGATATTTTCTCTTTTTGTATTTTTTTTTCAAAAATTCGGCAGCATTTCGACACTATTTGGAAATTGGTTTTTCAAACAAATGATTACCCCCACTTAGTCCTAACACTGCTATTTTTCACAAGTTTTCATTCATTGTATACAAGCTGGTAAACATGCGAAGCCAAGCAAATAAATGAAAGTAGCACGTAATATGCATCAGGATGGTCATTTCAGTTTGGGTCACCTATCCTAGACGGACCCAAACCCTGTGTTGAGTCCCCTAAGTCAAAATGCACGCGATGCAAACAAGCATCCTACTAGGGATCCGACATGAGTTTATTGTTCTTCTAGGTTTAAACCCTAGATTTATTGGTCTAGACCTGTCTTACCCGAGTGGACAACTCGGGCCGTGGGGGAGGCAACGTACCGGGGATACAGAAGCTCCACTGGCTTTGCAGCTTATCCAAACCTCGTTCTAAATTAGGAAAAAGAGACTAACAGAAGAGAAGCTACACGAAGTTCACCCTTCTCCATGATGTAGAAGACTCAGAAAGAGGGAGGGACTCGTGACAATTTATATAAAATTCAACAAATATTAAGCGATAAAACATTTAGCATGTAAGTCATGGAACATGTATCAAAATCAAATAAGACAAATATAAAAATTTAACTAAGCACGAATTCTTGAACGCTAAACCGAAGTTCTGGGTTCTTATCCCCATCAGAGTCGCGAGAGCTGTCACACCTCCTTTTTACCTAGCTTTACTACACCCCGGGGAAGGGTGTAATAAAAAAGGAGTTTTTCTACTTAAAGGACAATCGAAACGGGATTCATTATTTATTAAAAAATTTAGAGTCGTCACTTGGGAGATTTATGGTGTCCGAAGTCAGCAGTTTGAATCCCGAATCAGGGAAAGGGTTTGACTTTGTATTACAATCGCAATCCAGAAATCCGAGTAAGGAATTCTATTAATCCGGGCGAAGGGGTTAGGCACTCCCGAGTTCTGTAGTTCTAGCACGGTCGCTCAACTGCTATATTTGGCTAAAATATCTGATTTAATACATGTTAAACCTACAATGCAATTTTGAAGTTATTTACCATTTTTTGTTAATTATTATTTATTTAAGAAAGTGAGCATCGTTTAAGAACGTATTTTCGGATCACGTCACATGAAATGCACCCGGATCTTCGACACATTCTTATTCAATATTTTTGGAATTGGATTTGGGTCGCTGCACACCCGTATTAGGAAGGTAAGATTAGTTAAAATCGCATCTAAAGAGACTAACGTGTTGTTATCTTTTTGGGAAGGCCGTAAAATTTGCTAAATGGCACGTCCCGAATTCTAAGTATTTTTGAATTATGTAATTAATGAGGGCCCCGCAATTAATATTTGGTTTTGCGAGGCTCATCTCATTTTATTATTAAAAGGTCAACCTAACGCAAGCTAACATTTTCTATTTATTATTTGTCTCTAAAAGGCTAATTAATTCATGAATATAAATTCGAGCTTCGAATTCAAGTCTGAATTCAAACAAAAAGGGAGACCCTTTTAGCTTGAACCTGCTACCTAATTCGAAACCCAATTTTAAATATGTCAATTAATTCCCTATTTACCAAAGTAGTAGAAATTCGGGCCTCAAGCTCAAGTCCGAATTTAGACAAGAGGAGAACCTCTTAATTTAAATTCGCTACCTAGCTTGGAAAGTCCAAGGATGGTACTATAAAATGTAACTAATAAAAATGAGATTGCAAATTCTTTAGAAAATTGGGCTTAAGAGTTGGCCCAGGTGAGGATTCAATTAAAATTAGCCTGAAATGGCTAACCATGCTTGGGTCCCAAAGCAAACCCAAAGCTGAAACAACATGAAGCATGGTTCACAACACAATAGACTCAAACGATTTGGTAAGGTGATGTCCCGAACCCACTGCTATACGAATGATTAAAAATTAAACTTAAATAATCATGGCCTAATCAGTCCAAACCAACAAGGCCCAATACGAGATGCAAATAGTCGTTAGATTCCACGTTTTATTGTTATATCAAACTTGGAGCTAGATTTCATTATTGTTTTTGTTTTGAATTCGCTATTGGATGAAATAAGTAAGGAGTAAAATAAACTGTCAGATACAAGTAAAGGATGAAATGCACATATTTTGTAATTCTATACTTTTGTAAAAAAAACTAGTCCTGTTTAAAAACGTTTGTTCAGCCTGTTACTTAACATTGATATGAACCTATTAATTTCAGAATCAATTTCATGACATTTTTTAATCTTAAAGTCAAAACTATCATAAGAAATTAAATCACATTATACTAAGGCTGATACTTATATTAAACTATAAGGCCTGTTTAAACTGATCTTAAACTTCAAATTACAATACAACCCAAATAGAAATTCACTACAGCTAGTGTTTTACTCATAATGTTCACATAGAGCTGAAAATGAATATTAGTTTATACAGTCCATTGATTACAAATGGATAATAGTCTAACAATATTATCGAATGAAGTTTTTAATATACAAATCAGCAAGGATTCATGTAAAGCATAATATATTATTCCAAATTTCTCTTCAAATGCATTCAATCATATAGTCCAGCCTTCATATAACATTTGAAGTAAAAAAAACAAAATACCTGGAAAACGAAATAGGAGAAAAGAAGAGGATCATCAGTAGCAGAGGTTTTAGCAATGACAAATATCAGCACATCAAAGTCATAGCCATAATTTCAAGAATAAATTTCGGCAAATCAATAGAAATTAACCACAGCAATCAGCAGAATCAATTTAAAATTAAAACTGATATCTCAAGCCAACAGGAACACCTAAAACTTGAAAATACCCGAAAATGAACTAAGATCGACTTTACTAGCAGTTAAATTTTAGTTCAGAATGCCAATATTAATGTAACAGTAGTATTTTTGGATTTTTTATGGGATTTCTATTGTTTTGGATTTTTCAGGATTTTGAATTTCAAATGTAGACCTGAAATTTAGAAAGGAAATTTTTGGGGGGAAATTTGGATCTAAAAATCTGTTAATCGAGGCATTTGCATGCCCTTTTATAGGCAACAATAGGGTACAATTTTATATTTCTTTCTTTACAAGTTAGTCCTTCTTTTTATTTCTTTTAAACCCTTATTTTTGACTTGTACTACAAGTAACTACCACTATTTTTGTGAATTTCAATTTAAAACCCCTTCTAGAAAGTCCTAGGGGGTTCTATTCTGATTTTTCTACCCTTAGAATCCCTAAACTACCCTTACCTCATTTCAAAAATTACCAAATCTAATTAGACTATTCTTTTTCATACCTATACTACCCCTGAAACCTCCAAAAATTACCAAGCTAGTATTAACCTTTCAGCTATAACTAATCCACTAAGCTAAGCCTAATGATTGAATGAACTAATGAATTATCCAATGACATTTACTAATTAAACCCAACTGGGCTGAATTAAACTAATCAAAAAAACTAACAAATCAAATACTAACAAATATAAAAATCAGACACTACCTAAACATAATCGATTAAACATATAACATTAATGAACACTAACATACTAAGACAGTATTCAAACATATTCAATCAAAATTAATCTAAACTATAAAAAGATAATTACAAGCAAAGAGAAATAAATATTGACCCAAAAATAAGAATAGAATCATATGGAAGTTAGTATAGACTGTTTAAAAGCATGAATTAAACTAATATGAGCCAATCAAAACAACAATTAAAAAAAAAAGAATAAGAATAAAACTCACTGATCAATCTCCAGTTGACCAACTCCTCCAATTCGATTTTTTAATTGATGTTATATATTTATAAAACATATAACATCGATTGAAAAATCAACTCGACGCCTTGAAATCCCCAGAAGAGGTTCGAACCCATGAACCCTAGATTTGCAACTCACCCAATTTTTCTAGGATTTGATAGGTTTGGGTTAGGGATTAGGGGTGAAGGAAGTCAGGTGAGGGTAGGTGTGAGTTTGGTATAATTTGGGCAAGGCGGCGCCGCCACTAGAGCCCAAAGGCGGTGCTAGGGTTAAGGAATTTGGGGGGGTGTTTAAACGGGTTTTGAGGGGGAATAATCATGGCCTGACGATGAGGAGGTGAAGACGAAGCTCTAGGGTGACTTTGGAAACTATTTGACAGATTAGAGATTTGGGATCGAAATTCGATCTAATATTTTAAAGGATTGGGGGTGATTCGAAGGGAGTTGAGTGTATATTTGGAAAGATGGGGACAAGGGGAATCGAAAATGGAGTTTGGCCGCCGGTGGCAGCGATTTCTGGCCAGCGATGTTAGGGTGGAAGACGGCGGAGGCGGTGGGGTGTTATAGGGGTACGATGAAGGGGAACTTTGGTTGTTAGGGTTATATAAAAATTCGGACATTTTTATCAAATTGTGAATGAGACATCTTAGCCGTTGGATTAAAGGGATTAAATGGCTCAGATCAAACGATGCCAAACAACATCATTTTGTTTAATGAAGAGGCATGCCGAGTTGGGGGAATCATTTAGGCTTCGGGTTGGTTAAAATGGGAATTTTCCCTTAGGCCCGAGCGGGTGACTAAACATGAGCTCAATTCAACAGCCCTTTTTCTTTTAATTTTCTTTTTATTCACTTTATTTTGTTTTCTTTTTGTACTCATTTTTAATTTTGTATTTTTATTTTGTATTTTTTTTCTAATTTTATAAAAATGTGAAAATTAAAACAAAGACCTAATATAATTCAAAATTAAACTATTTAACTCCTAAAATTATTTAAAATTCTATATAAAGATAAATACAAAGAAACTATTTTTGTGATTTTCTTTAAATTTTGTTCTAAAACAAATTAATATCTAATTAATACTAAAATTGTGAAATTAAATCTCTAAATGCAAGTGCATATTTTTTGTATTTTCAAATGAATAAAAATTCAAACAATTAACACAAAAATTCAACAAAATTCATCAATATTGTAAAATAATACAGAAATCAATTATTTGAAACTTTTGGAATAATTTGCCTAGGGGCAAAATCACGTGCTCACACAAACGTTCTTCTGAACAAGGTTCTATTTTTGGACAAGGTAAACCAGAATGCCTTTGTACGTAGAGTCCTTAATTTTTTTGGATCCGAGGGCAGTTTCCCAATCTTAAAATATTCTACATATTTGTTTCTCCAATCCCAAGTCAAGCTTTTAGAGTTTATTTCGGCGTGACCTTCTTCCACTACCAATCTCATGAGTTGTACGGGGTTGAGCTTGTTATCCTTGACCGATGATCCTAATTTTGCAAGGACATTGTCCTCGTTATTCTGACCCCAAGGTACGTTTTTCAAGGTTCACTCCTTGAATTAGTGTAATGTTACATGAAATTTATCTAGGTACCTTTGCATTAATTCTTCACTGACCTCAACTATCACATTAACTTGGTTTACCATAAGGAGGTAGCTGCACTTAGCTTCGATCACCTCCCCCCAAGCCTCTGGCTTATTCGAGACCTGTAGTGGCTTCAATACGATGCCAAGTTTTAGACCCTTTCACATTCGAGGCGCCATACGTAAAGAGGATCTAGATACCTGTCACACCTCCCTTTTTTTACTACCCCTCGCGAAAAAAGCATAAGAATGTGCTTATAGGGTATACCTCGATGTTCAAATACTTGAAACGGATATAATAGCATAGAGGAAGGAGTTTTTCCACTTAAAGGACAATCAGTTCGGGATTTTGTTTTAATTAATCAGAGTCGCCACTTGAGAAGATAATGGTGTCCCAAGTCACCGGTTAATCCCGAATCCGAGGAAATTGACTCTTTCAAAAATGTCCGCGAAACAAAGATCTAGATAAGGAACTCTGTTAACCCGGGAGAAGGTGTTAGGCATTCCCGGGTTCCGTGGTTTTAGCACGGTCGCTCAATTGTCGTTCTTGACTCTTGTTTGAACCAATATAGATTTTAACAATATATTTGCGCTTTTACTTTAATTTTATTGAATTTACGACATCACGAAAACACACCTCGAGTCACACCGCAACCAGTACGCCTGTGACTTTTGGTACATTTCAGCTTTGCCGAGATTTGAGATTTGAGTCGCACCAGGTGCACACTTGTTCATAGGAAAGTACGTTAAATCGTGCCTTAAAACAGTCTAACGGCTTAGAATTATTTTGGGATAAGCTATGAAATTTACTAGTAGCTTTCCCGATTCTATTTATATTATCTCATTACAAAAAGGGGGCCCCGTTGTTTAATATTGTTCGAGGCTCGTCCCAATTATGTGTTAAAACAAGTCCAATCCTAATGTTTAACTATATTTTCTATACCTGTTTTTCCCTTAACTTATGTGATACAAAATATTCCAGGCCCATATTATTCTGTCTTCATTGGGCCTGGGACCTTGTTCCGCACTCAAGTGGGCACCAGATATGCCCAGGTCTCAAAGACCCAGGCCGTTCTTGAGCCTTGGCTAGCAGATCTTATATAATCATTCGGGCATATGTCATTTTTTGGGCTTAAACTAAATCGTAACAAAGACAACATGATTAAGAAACTTACAACAGAATAAGTATGAATCACTAATAATGAACTCAATTGCATCTTTATTTCATTAATACAAGGGAAAATCAGTACATGAATCTTTAAGTCTGAACCATCTATATATCATACACATAACTCTAACTAACAATATTACCTCAAACAAGTTTATGTTAACCTTTAAATCACTTACCAGTTGGAACCCAAATTTACTAGACTATATATGTGTTTGAAGATTACTTAGGGGGTAAGGCGGGCTAATCATAATCACACTATTAACTATCCATTCTACCGCAAGCTAACTCAATTGATATTGCAAATTCAGCCTAAACTAAGTTATTATGTATATGGGTGTTTCTTCATTTAGACTCAATCAGATGTTTAAATACAGATTCATGACATGATGGTTAGCTAATGTGATTCTGATTTTTTACAAAAAAAAGGCTACTGTGAGGATTGATTACTGATCTTGATACTGTGATATATCAGCTTCATGTTTTAAAAGTTCTTTACCTAATTAAACTAGGTGATGATCTACTGCTACTACACTACTACTACGTTTACTAACTATTACAACATTTTATGTCTATTTCTCTTCTACTATCTACTGTAACATAAATATACTACAGATTCTAACTAAGACTATAGCTGTTTTAAGAGACCAGTACATAACAATAATAAAAATAAGCCAAGTCTTCATTTTATTTCAATCAGCTCGCCATTACAGCTTCAGATGAATAGAAAAGTACCTGAATCAACAAAGAAGTCAATGAGTCTAAGGATTAAGCAAGCAAGGCACAACAGAAGACTCAAACAGCAAAGCAATGCAACAGTGAAGGACTGAATTTCAAAGGAGCAGGACAACACAGCAACAACAAATAAGAAATCCCAGAAGAAGTTGAGCAGAAAATCGCACAAACAGGCAGTTAACCAGATCTTCTTACTCGAAAAAATTCCAGAAAAAGAAACTACTTGCTATCACTATATTTTTTACTCTTAATTTTTCTCTCCTAAACCTCATAAATAATTGAAGAAGCCCTAAGAATAGTTGAAGAATACCCCCAGAATAATTTCAGAAAATCACCCCCTCATCAGCCCTTTTTTAGGAGGTATATATAGGAATGGGCAAGGGCTGATGACTTGGGGAGAAAGAATGGGATTAAATCCCACTTCTCCCCTCTTAAAATTATGAAACTTGCACTTATGCCCTAAAATCTGTTACCCAAAACCCTTCCAGCATGTGCTGGAAGGTTCTAAAGATTCCTTTTAAGGCCTTTTACTAAAATATCCCTAAGGGTTGAAGATTTTTACTGATTTCCCTTTTTAGGGAGACCATTATACCCTTTAATCTCTGCAAAATTGCAGAAATCAGGGGTGTAAATGACTCCCATAACCCTTTATGTTTCAAACTATTTACCTATTTACCTATTTGGCTTCCATTTATACCCCTAGGGTCACTGCTGAATTACCCGACCTACCTAGGTCACGTTTTCAGCATCTTTGGACTTATTTAACCTATGGCCAGTCCTTGCATTGGTATTTAAGGACTGGCCAGTTCTAATTATTTCAAACATAGCCTTTTTAGTTCATTTTAAGTTAATTGCAGGACCAGCCTGCCTTATTACTATATTTAGCATATTTAAAACTTAGCCAGTCTCAAGTTGAGACTTGGTTTGGGTAATTAAACCCATTTGCTGAACACAGGCTGGGCCCAAGCCTTTGCAGGCTTAGCCATCTATAGTTCAGGGCTCAAAATGAGCCTGGGCAAGTCTGCATTTGCAGACTTAGCCAATCCTAGCATAATTGACCTATTTAAGTCCTTTTAAAACTAATTGCAAGACTAGCCTGCTTTATTAATGCATTTAAACTATTTAATTAATGGCCAGTCTCAAGTTGAAACTTAGCTTGGGCAATTGAAGCCATTTACTGAACTTAGTTGGGCCCAAAGCCTTTGCAGGCTTGGCCATTTAATGTTCAGGGCTCAAGAGAGCCTGGGCAAGTCTGCATTTGCAGACTTAGCTAATTTTGGAAAAACTAGCCTTTTTGACTGATCATAGGCTGGGCTAAGGTCTTTACAGACCTAGCCACCTAAGATTCAGGGCTCAAATGAGCCTTGGTGAGCCTGCATTTGCAAGCTCAACCAGTTTTGCACAACTAGCCCCTTTTGAGGGGGACTAGTGTGTTTGGACCTTATAGAGTTGATCAACTTTGCAAAGTTGACCACTCTTTGGTCAATTATTACCCAATAACCTATTTTTGTTCATTTTCAGTTTTAAGTCTATTTCAAAACTAGCCATTTTTATGGAACCTAGCACTAGCAGCTATAACCAATCCCCTAAGGTTCAAACAGTTAATCAGACATTCACAAGAAACAAAAACTAGCAAAACTTAATCATTCTCAACATGCATTGCACACAGAAACACACATGATCAAATAAAAATGGATCAGTCAACCCAAACTCAGAGGAGACAATTGATATGGTTGATTTTTAGTTGATTAACTCATATTATCAGACTACATGTGATAAAGTATGAATCCATGTCAATTCTGACCTAATTACTCCTAGTTCAAGTCATATGACATTTGAAAAACTTCAGAACCTCTAAAGTTCACGGCACAGACATACACAGAAGCGTAATTTAAACATGGCTCACAAGAATTAAGAGGATCTATGATACCAGTTAGACCCACAAAACCAAACAATTTTTCATGCAAGTCATGATAGACAACATGAAGTATGCAAAACAGAAGGACATGGAGAGGATGAGGATGTCATTAAAGTAAAAAGCCATTAAGTAAGCATGAGAATCAAGACTGTTTACCCTAAAGTTAAACTAAAAAAAAAGTGAAGAGAATCAGAGGAGAAGAATTTTTCAACTACTGATGGTTAACAAAGATGAACATGTGAAGACAATAGCAAAGACCAATAAAGTGAAAAGGCCTAGTATTAACAGAGAAAAGGACAAAGAAAAGGCAAGATATTCAAGTCAGGCTCTCAAGTCAAAACAATAACTCAAACAAACGAGATAATCCTAGTATAGAAGGTGAATAGCTATGACTAAACAACTAAACATGCGAAAAGTCATAAAAGGGATTGAACAGTCATGCTGTTGAAATAAGTCAGAAGCCACCAACCAGGAAAAAAATGAAGAAAGATGGATCTTTTAACTTAAAGGAGAAGAACACGATAGACAGACAGATGAACTTAGAATGAACGAGATGAACAAAGTCCCTAGTGCTAACAGACTCAGAATATGCAAGACACAAGATATGAAACAAGGAAAGATGAACAGAACAAGAAAAGAGCAAAAGATAAACAGAAAAACCCTAAAACTAACATGCGAAGTACAAGAATCAGAATAAAAAATAGATAGAAACATACAAAACAAGAAAAACACGGATCAAACAGAAAAAGTAAAGAAGCAAAGAAAGGATAAGGGTACTTAGCTTAGCAGGGTTTGTCCCCTGAGCTTTCCTATTTCTTTTTTTCTTTTCATTCTTCCAGACTCTTTTCCTTATTCTTTTTTTTTTCTCATTTTCCTTTTCTGTTTTTTCTGGTTTTAGACTTTAAGGAGAAGTCTTTTAGGTTTTTGGTTTGCAGAGGGGTGTTTGGGGATAGGGCAAAGAATGGATCTTGAAAGGGGTTTGGTTTTTGAGTCGCCGGAGTTAGGTTTCCGGCGACCCTTTTTGGGATATTCGAAGAGTCCGGGGAAGATTCAAGGGAGGTGGGTGGTATGGGAGTGTAGATCAGACCAAGACGGTCCTTTTGGCGTTGGTTTGGATGAGAGATTCATACTTTGGTGGTCACCGGTGGTAGATTCCGGTGACCGGAGTTCTGGAGAAGGGGTTTGTTTTAGGGTTTCAGGCAGTGTTCGAGGTGAAGAAGATGAAGATGAAGGTTTTTGGGGTATGGGGTGTGGCCGGAGACCACCGTGGAAGGTGGTGGCCTCCATGGCTGGCTAGGGCTGCAGGCTGTTTGAAGAAGATAAAGAAGGAGAGAGGAGAGGGGGCTTGGGGCGGCTAGGGTTAGGAATTGTATCAAAATGGCTAAAATGTTCTTACAGAAGCCTTTTATAGGCAAGGCGTCCGAGGTGATCTGGGTCATTGATCTGATGAAGATCAACGGTTCAAACCAAGCGTTACTAAAACGACGCCGTTTGGGTACTTATGAGACCTAGACCTTCGACCCTTAGATCAAATCAAACGGACGGCTCAGATCAAATCTCTCATATTTAATTATCACATAAAAACCACTAATATTCTTAACCGTCGGATATGAGGCAACGGACGGCTGAGATCCTGCTAATGTGAAGGCCACGGACCGGACCTTTTCCCAAATGTGTTTGGGCCTTCAATTTCAAACTCTTCTGGCCCAAATCAATTGACCCAATGTAGTTTTTTTTTTGTATTTTCTGATTTTTAAAATTATTAAGACACCATTTCTCTTTTTTTTTCTTTTATGAATTAATAAAAAACTTAACCTCCTACTTATTTTAATTATCTAGTATTTTTTGGCAATTTTCTACTATTTTTTTCCTAATTTCCGCTACTTAAAACTATTTTTGGATAATTTTCTTCTTAAAACTAATCAATTTAAACAAATTAATTACTTAACCTATTTTTTTTTTTGATTTTTCTAATTTCCAATTATTCAAACACACAAAATGTAACTAATTTCAAACAAGGCATGCAATTGCACTCAAAAATATATTTATTTTAATTTTGGAATTGTTTGCCCGGTGCAAAAATCATGTGCTCACAACTGCCCCTCTTTGCTCGGGAACACGAAGAGTTTCAGTGCAAAGACAAGTAAGCAGTAATGAGAGATTTTTGCACATTGGCACATTCCGTAAAAGCATTTTTTAAAAACCTTTTGACCGCACCCTGCTTTAGAGGTTGCCCACATATCCTGGGCTAAACAGGAATCAGGTCAGTGTAGTTCGGGAAGGTCTGGCAGTTTAAAACTACCAGACAGACTGTTGCATTGACACTGTTGAGACTTGCTGACTTACTCCTTATTACACCGGGAGGGGAAAATGTAAAATGAAGAAGCTATTCTAAGCTATGATCCTACAATTACAATTGTTCCTATCCTAGCTTTTGTTTGCTTCTCCTTCTCTTTTTTCTTGATTTTCTGTTATGCTGACTCTCTTTTTGTTGAATTTCTTTTCTTGCTTCCCCCATTTTTTTTTGATTTTCGATGATACTTCTCGTCCTCGAGCTGAAGCCTGCTCAAAATAAAACAAAACAACAAACTTTTTCTTCTGCCCCAGTGTGGGCTTTTAGCTAACATAAACCAAACATTGTAGGAAGTAAATACGCAAAAATGTATTCCCTTGTTAGATAGGTGGGCGCCTGGACAGAAATTAAACGTGCAATGAGATGCGATGCAGAAAAGTATTCCCTTGTTAGATAGGTTCCGAGCTTTGGAGGTCTTGAAAACCTCATTTATAGTTGCCTCGATTTGCATGCACAGTCCGGGCACAAAGCTGGAAAATATTTATGTTGAAATATGTGAAATATGTGAAAAAGTTGAAGAATTTTGATATTTATATTGATATGGTTGACTTTGGTCAACATTTTTGGTAAACGGACCCGGATCCGTGATTTGACTGTCTCAGGAAAATCCGTAGAAAAATATGGAACTTGGGCATATGTCCGGAATTGAAATCCGAGGTCTAGAACCCCAGTAAAAGAATTTTTCCGTTAAATTGTTTTCTGAAAATGTTTAAGGAAAATGAAACTGAATTTTTATTAAAAAGTACTGGTATCGGGCTCGTATTTTGGTTCCGACGCCCGGTACGGGTCATATATATTGGTTAAGCGCTTCCTGTAAAGTTTGGTTGAAAACGGACGTCGTTTGACGTGTTTCGGCCTTAAATTGGAAATTTTGAAAATTATGAAATTTTAAAGAATTCTTGAGTTTTAAGGCTCAATTCATTGATTTTGATGTTATTTTAGCGATTTGATCGCTCGAGCAAGTTCGTATGATGTTTTTGAGTTAGTGTGCATATTTGGTTTGAATCCCCGAGGGCTCGGGTGAGTTTCGGATAGGTAACGGGATGGTTTTGGACTTGGAAATGCAGCAGAAATTCTGCAGTTTTTGCACAGAGATTTTCTTCTTTGCGATCGCATAGGTGTAGCTGCGATCGCGTAGAGCAAAGTTTAGGAGTCCTAAAAATCCTTCTATGCGATCGCATTATTGTTCCTGCGATCGCATAGCTTGCCATTTTTCCTTTACGCGATCGCATACCATGTAATGCGATCGCATTGTGTAAAAAAGCCAGCCCCTTATTTCTCCTCTATGCGATCGCACAGTGTGTCCTGCGATCGCATAAGGTAGCCTGCCCATTCTATGCGATCGCAACCATTTGCACGCGATCGCATAAGAGGCCAGTCTTTCCTCTACGCGATCGCAACCCAATTCACGCGATCGCGTAGGGTAAATTTCCGCCCGGTGAATTAATACCCAAAACAGAACACTTACGGGATTTTATCCCATTTTCACAAAATCCTTTCTTCTCCACAGCTTCTTGGGCGATTCTTGAGCAACCCTTCTTCATACTTCTTGGGTAAGTGATTCTTAACTCTTTTTCTTTATTTTCCATCAATATTATTTGAATTCCTAAGCCTAAATAAGTGTAAATGGGTAGAAAAATTGAGAATTGAGTATAGTAAGGGTTTTCAAAGAATTTGCGATCTAGACCTCGTTTTGGAGTCGAGCTTAAGAACAAATTGTATATTTGAACTCATGGAGGATTGGGTGAACTTATTTTGGTTCGAAACTTGAGTTTCGGTTATGTGGGCCCGGGGTCGATTTTTACTATTCCGGGCAGAATGTTGTAAAAATCATACTTAGCAATATGAACTAGTTTGTTAAGTAGAATTGATGATATTGAATCAATTGTGTATAGATACGATTGGATTGGAGTCAAATTCGAAAGGAAAAGGCATTGCTACGGATTGAATCGTTCGTGAACTTTCGAGGTAAGTGTTTGTTCTATCCTAGTTTGTAGGAATATGAATTTAGTTATGAATAAATTGTTGAATAAGAGTTATTGGTGTTATACCGGTAATGAAGGTAAATTGTTGAAATTATTATAAATTATTGGTTTAAAACCGGTAATTATAAATATTATTGATATAGAGATTATTGGCTAAATGCCGGTAATATATATAATTTATGAATTGGGATCGTGTGGTACGCCGACCACAAAGTGACTTAAATCTTGGCATTGGCCATAGTTGTCGGTAATTATTGATATATTTGGGAGCGGGTGGTACGCCTACCACAAGATATAATTATTGATATATTTGGGAGCGGGTGGTACGCCTACCACGAGATATAATTATTGATATATTTGGGAGCGGGTGGTACGCCTACCACAAGATATAATTATCGATATATTGGGAGCGGGTGGTACGCCTACCACAAGATATAATTACGGTGATAGTTGGGAGCGGGTGGTACGCCTACCACGAGACATGAAATGAAAGAGGAAATTGAGACAAGAAAGTAAGATTTATTATGTTGATTAGATTATTCTGGATAACTTGAGTTATTGACTGTTATTTTAGAGCCGAGTATTTCTTTATAAATGTATTGTATATATATATATCTATATTGCAACTCTACAGGTTTAGGTGGGTGACCGGCCTTAGCCTTGTCACTAGTTCGTTGGGATAGGGCGGGCACTTACCGAGCACATGGGGTCGGTTGTGCTTGATACTACACTTTGCGCTCTTTTTGCGCGGATACGGGTTACGGACAGCAGCGGCGGCGGTAGCGACTTGTGGATTTTTTGACTACGAGACTACGAGGTAGCCTTGCAGGCGTCCGCGGGACCCGTCGTCTCTTCTATCTATGCTTTTCATTTTGTTATCTCATATGATCGAGATAAACAGCTTGTATTTTCCTTCAAACAATTATGTGTATTATTCTTAGAAGTTCGTGAGTATTGTGACACCAGTCTTGGGTAGTGTATCAGATTTGGATTTTTCTTTATCATATCTGACTAAGTCTTCCGCTAATTTTGATTATTCCGCTGTAATTTGTATGTTGTTAATAAGGAATTGGTTATTAATGGAGAGGTAATTAATATTTGGCTTGCCTAGCTTCTATTTAGTAGGTGCCATCATGACCCCGATGGTGGGAAATCCGGGTCGTGACAAGTTGGTATCAGAGCCCTAGGTTGCACAGGTCTCACAACTCACGAACAACCTTAGTAGAGTCTGAAGGATCGGTACGGAGACGTCTGTATTTATCCTCCAGAGGCTACAGAGTTAGGAAAATATTCTCTTTATTCTTTCCAGTCGTGCGACTTGATCTTTTAAATGTTAATTGAACTTCTACTCTGTTCTTCCGCAGATGGTAAGGACACGTGCATCCTCATCTACTGACCAGCAGCCCGAGGTCCCAGCAGCGGCAGCTCCTGCTAGGGGTAGAGGCCGAGGTCGAGGTCGACCTAGAGGACAAGGTAGGGGCAGGGCTCAGCCCCGAGCAGCAGCACGAGTGGCAGAACCTCGTGTTCATATCGAGGAGGAAGTTCCAACCCTAGCAGCTCCAGTAGGCCCAGCTCAGGTCCCAGGAGGAGCAGTGTTTTCACCGGATCTACAGGATGCTTTGGTCCGTATAGCAGGTTTTATGGATCATATTACCAGAACAGGCTTATTACCGGTGGCACCAGCCACTTCTCAGGCCGGAGGAGGTAATCAGACTCCTGCTACGCGCACTCCGGAGCCAGTAATTCCCCAGGCTCAGGATCCTGTGATTCAGCCAGCTGAGGCGGTTCGGCCTATTATTGCGACTCCGTCTAATGATGGTACAACCATGTCTGCTGATGCGTTGTGGAGATTGGACAGGTTTACCAAGCTGTTCACTACCACGTTCAGTGGCACTCCTTCAGAGGATCCACAGGATTTCCTATACAGCTGCCACGAAGTTCTCCGTACTATGGGTATTGTGGAGACAAATGGTGTGGATTTTGCTACTTTTCGGTTATATGGTTCCGCCAAGACTTGGTGGAGAGATTATTGTCTAACCAGGCCAGCGGGATCGTCATCTTTGACTTGGGGGCAATTTGCAGAACTGTTCTTCAAAAAGTTCCTTCCAGCAACTCAGCGGGAGGCTCTACGCAGGCAATTTGAGCGTCTTCATCGGGGTTCTATGTATGTCACACAGTACGAGACTAGGTTCGTGGACCTGGCTCATCATGCTATTATCATACTTCCCACAGATCGGGAGAGAGTGAGGAGGTTTATTGATGGCTTGAATCAGCCAATTCGGCTACAGATGGCTATGGGGGCAGGAACTGAAATCACTTTTCAGGAGGCGGCTAATACAGCCCGCCGGATCGAGATGGCTCTGTCACGGGGAGCGAGACATGGATCGGATAAGAGATCTCATAATTCGGGTAGATTCAGTGGTACCTCGTCTGGAGATAGAGATTTTTATGATAGAGGCTATCCTCCTAGGCCTTATCAGTCAGCTCTTCAGGTTTCTCATGATGCTTCAGGTGATCGTAATTCTCGGCCACGCTACTCTGATCAGCAGCCTATCAGTGCACCACCACTTCGCTATTTTCAGCAGCCGAGGGCTTGTTTTACGTGCGGTGATCTTAGGCACATTGCAAAGTATTGCCCTCGAGCTTCTGACAGATCTCACCAGCAGGGTTCTCGTGCCATGATTCAGGCCCCAGTTCCCTCACAGCCTGCCCAGCCGGCTAGAGGCGGAGGTAGAGGACATAGAGGTGGAGGTAGAGGTCATAGAGGTGGAGCTCGGACCGATAGAGGTAGAGACCAGCCAGCAGCTGATCGTCCTAGAGATACTGCTCAGGGTGGTGGGGCACAGCCCCGATGTTATGCACTTCCCGCCAGACCAGAGGCTGAGTCTTCTGATGCCGTCATTACGGGTATTATTTTGGTTTGTGATAGAAAGGCATCAGCATTATTTGACCCTGGGTCTACATATTCGTATGTGTCTTCCTATTTTGCACCATACTTGGTTCAGCCCAGTGATCCACTGAGTGTTCCTGTTCATGTGTCTACACCAGTAGGCGACTCTATTGTGGTTGATCGAGTTCATCGGTCATGTATTATAGTAATTGAAGGTCTCGAGACCCGTGCTGATTTATTACTCCTAAATATGGTGGACTTTGATATTATACTAGGCATGGACTGGCTATCTCCGTATCATGCTATTTTAGATTGCCATGCCAAGACTGTGACTTTAGCCTTGCCGAATTCGCCTCGTATAGAGTGGAAAGGAATTTCAGGTCATACTAGCCGTAATGTTATTTCTTATGTTAAAGCTCAGCGTATGGTTGGAAAGGGATGCTTGGCTTATTTGGCCTATGTCCGTGATTCTAGTGCTGAGGTTCCCTCTGTGCCTGTGGTTCGCGAATTTCCTGAAGTATTTCCTTCAGACTTGCCGGGTATGCCGCCCGATAGGGACATTGATTTTTGCATTGATTTGGCTCCAGGCACTCAGCCCATTTCCATTCCCCCATACCGTATGGCTCCGCCAGAGTTAAAAGAATTGAAGGAACAGTTGCGGGATTTACTTGAAAAGGGTTTCATTAGACCCAGTGTTTCGCCGTGGGGTGCACCAGTATTATTTGTAAAGAAGAAAGATGGTTCGATGAGAATGTGCATTGACTATCGACAGTTAAACAAGGTGACTATCAAAAATAAATATCCACTTCAGCGAATTGATGATTTATTTGACCAGCTTCAGGGTGCCAAGGTATTTTCAAAGATAGATTTGAGATCTGGCTATCATCAGCTGAAGATTAGGGCATCTGATGTCACTAAGACAGCGTTCCGCACTCGGTATGGACATTATGAATTTCTGGTCATGTCTTTTGGGTTGACAAATGCTCCAGCGACTTTTATGGAATTAATGAATCGGGTGTTCCGGCCTTATTTAGACTTGTTTGTAATAGTCTTCATTGATGACATATTAATATATTCCCGCAGTCAGGAGGAGCATGCGCAACATCTCAGAGTGGCCTTACAGACTCTGAGAGATAGCCAGCTATATGCAAAATTTTCAAAGTGTGAATTTTGGCTAAGTTCAGTTGCATTCCTGGGTCATATTGTGACGGCAGCAGGTATTCAGGTTGATCCGAAGAAAATTGAGGCAGTCAAGAACTGGCCTAGACCGACATCAGCCACAGATATTCGGAGTTTCTTGGGATTAGCGGGTTATTATCGCCGATTCGTAGAAGGATTTTCGTCTATTGCAACCCCACTGACCAGATTGACCCGGAAGGGTGTTCAATTTGAATGGTCCGATGAATGTGAGGCGAGCTTTCAAAAGCTCAAGACAACCTTGACCACATCACCGGTATTGGTTTTACCCACGGGTACGGGACCTTATACTGTTTATTGTGATGCTTCCCGTATTGGGCTTGGTGCAGTGTTAATGCAGGATGGCAAGGTTATTGCCTATGCTTCGAGGCAGTTGAAGATTCATGAGAAGAACTATCCGGTGCATGATCTAGAATTGGCGGCGATTATTCACGCATTGAAGATCCGGAGGCATTATTTGTATGGTGTAGCATGTGAAGTATACACCGATCATAAGAGTCTTCAGTATTTGTTTAAGCAGAAAGAGTTGAATATGAGGGAGAGAAGGTGGCTAGAGTTGCTAAAAGACTATGATGTTACTATTTTATATCACCCAGGTAAGGCCAGTGTGGTGGCCGATGCATAAAGTATGCCAGCATGGGTAGTCTTGCATATATTCCGGTCAATCAGAGACCATTAGCTCTAGATGTCCAGGCCTTAGCCAACCGGTTCGTGAGATTAGACATTTACGAGCCTAGCAGAGTGTTAGCCTGCACGGTCGCTCGTTCTTCCTTATTAGAGCGTATCCGTGAGAGGCAATTTGATGATCCTCATTTGCGTGAGTTGAGAGATACAATACAACGGGGAGGTGCCACACAGGTAAATCTAGATGATGATGGGATATTGAAATTGCAGGGGTCGAGTTTGTGTGCCCAATGTCGAAGGGATTCGAGAGTTAATCTTAGCGGAGGCCCACAGTTCGCGGTATTCTATTCACCCGGGCGCCGCGAAGATGTGCCAGGACTTACGGCAGCACTATTGGTGGCGCAGAATGAAGAAAGATATCGTTGCGTATGTCGCTCGGTGTCTAAATTGTCAGCAGGTGAAATATGAGCACCAGAGACCTGGTGGTGTATTCCAGAGGATTGAAATTCCCGAGTGGAAATGGGAGCGGATCACTATGGATTTCGTTACTGGACTTCCTTTGACTCGGAGGAAATTTGATGCTATTTGGGTCATTGTTGATAGGCTGACCAAGTCAGCACACTTTATTCCAGTATCTGTCTCCTACTCATCGGAGAGGTTAGCGGAGGTTTACATTAGGGAGATTGTTCGTCTCCATGGAGTGCCGGTATCTATTATCTCTGATCGGGGTACGCAGTTTACCTCGCGGTTCTGGAGAGCGGTCCAGCAGGAGTTAGGCACCCAGGTTCAGTTGAGTACAGCATTTCATCCTCAGACGGATGGCCAGTCCGAGAGGACTATTCAGATTCTAGAGGACATGCTTCGAGCCCGTGTTATTGATTTCGGAGGCTCGTGGGACCAGTTTCTGCCATTAGCAGAGTTCGCCTACAATAACAGTTACCAATCTAGCATCCAGATGGCTCCGTATGAGGCGTTGTATGGTAGGCGATGTCGATCACCGGTTGGATGGTTTGAACCGGGAGAGGCTCGGTTGTTAGGTACAGACTTAGTTCAGGAGGCCTTGGATAAGGTCAACACTATTCAGGAGAGATTGCGTTCAGCTCAGTCCAGGGAGAAGACTTATGCGGATCGTAAGGTTCGAGATGTAGATTTCATGGTTGGCGAACGAGTATTGCTCCGAGTGTCGCCTATGAAGGGTGTGATGAGGTTTGGGAAGAAGGGCAAGCTCGGCCCTAGGTATATTGGTCCATTTGAGATTCTAGACGAGTGGGAGGGGTGGCTTACAGACTAGCTCTGTCGCCTAGCTTATCAGCCGTGCATCGAGTTTTTCATGTATCTATGCTTCGGAGATACCACGGCGATCCCACACATGTCTTAGACTTCAGTACTCTGTCCAATTGGACAATGATCTATCTTACGAGGAGGAGCGGTACCCATCCTAGACCGAGCGAGTCCGACGAGTTGAGGTCGAAGAGATATCCTTCGTGCGTGTTCGGTGGAGAGGTCGGCCTCCCGAGGCATCGACACGGGAGTCCGAGTCCGATATGCGGAGCCGCTACCCACATTTGTTTCCCGACTCGGTACTTCTTCTTTTGTCCGTTCGAGGACGAACGGTTGTTTTAGAGGTGGAGATTGTGACGACCCAAAGGGTCATCACTTGTTTTATTAATCATTCCGAGCTTTGGAGGTCTTGAAAACCTCATTTATAGTTGCCTCGATTTGCGTGCACAATCCGGGCACAAAGCTGGAAAATATTTATGTTGAAATATGTGAAATATGTGAAAAAGTTGAAGAATTTTGATATTAATATTAATATGGTTGACTTTGGTCAACATTTTTGGTAAACGGACCCGGATCCGTGATTTGACTGTCTCGGAAAATCCGTAGAAAAATATGGAACTTGGGCATATGTCCGGAATTGAAATCCGAGGTCTAGAACCCCGGTAAAAGAATTTTTCTCGTTAAATTGTTTTCTGAAAATGTTTAAGGAAAATGAAACTGAATTTTTATTAAAAAGTACTGGTATCGGGCTCGTATTTTGGTTCCGACGCCCGGTACAGGTCATATATATTGGTTAAGCGCTTCCTGTAAAGTTTGGTTGAAAACGGACGTCGTTTGACGTGTTTCGGCCTTAAATTGGAAATTTTGAAAATTATGAAATTTTAAAGAATTCTTGAGTTTTAAGGCTCAATTCATTGATTTTGATGTTATTTTAGCGATTTGATCGCTCGAGCAAGTTCGTATGATGTTTTTGAGTTAGTGTGCATATTTGGTTTGAATCCCCGAGGGCTCGGGTGAGTTTCGGATAGGTAACGGGATGGTTTTGGACTTGGAAATGCAGCAGAAATTCTGCAGTTTTTGCACAGAGATTTTCTTCTTTGCGATCGCATAGGTGTAGCTGCGATCGCGTAGAGCAAAGTTTAGGAGTCCTGAAAATCCTTCTATGCGATCGCATTATTGTTCCTGCGATCGCATAGCTTGCCATTTTTCCTTTACGCGATCGCATACCATGTAATGCGATCGCATTGTGTAAAAAGCCAGCCCCTTATTTCTCCTCTATGCGATCGCACAGAGTGTCCTGCGATCGCATAAGGTAGCCTGCCCATTCTATGCGATCGCAACTTCTTCAATGCGATCGCAGAGTACAAATGACCTTACTCAATGCGATCGCATCAGTAGCTCCGCGATCGCATAGAACAATTTTTCGCCCAGTGAATTAATACCCAAAACAGAACACTTACGGGATTTTATCCCATTTTCACAAAAACCTCTCTTCTCCACAACTTCTTGGGCGATTCTTGAGCAACCCTTCTTCATACTTCTTGGGTAAGTGATTCTTAACTCTTTTTCTTTATTTTCCATCAATATTATTTGAATTCCTAAGCCTAAATAAGTGTAAATGGGTAGAAAAATTGAGAATTGAGTATAGTAAGGGTTTTCAAAGAATTTGCGATCTAGACCTCGTTTTGGAGTTGAGCTTAAGAACAAATTGTATATTTGAACTCATGGAGGATTGGGTGAACTTATTTTGGTTCGAAACTTGAGTTTCGATTATGTGGGCCCGGGGTCGATTTTTACTATTCCGGGCAGAATGTTGTAAAAATCATACTTAGCAATATGAACTAGTTTGTTAAGTAGAATTGATGATATTGAATCAATTGTGTATAGATACGATTGGATTGGAGTCAAATTCGAAAGGAAAAGGCATTGCTACGGATTGAATCGTTCGTGAACTTTCGAGGTAAGTGTTTGTTCTATCCTAGTTTGTAGGAATATGAATTTAGTTATGAATAAATTGTTGAATAAGAGTTATTGGTGTTATACCGGTAATGAAGGTAAATTGTTGAAATTATTATAAATTATTGGTTTAAAACCGGTAATTATAAATATTGTTGATATAGAGATTATTGGCTAAATGCGGTAATATATATAATTTATGAATTGGGATCGTGTGGTACGCCGACCACAAAGTGACTTAAATCTTGGCATTGGCCATAGTTGCCGGTAGCCTATTGATATATTTGGGAGCGGGTGGTACGCCTACCACAAGATATAATTATTGATATATTTGGGAGCGGGTGGTACGCCTACCACAAGATATAATTACTGATATATTGGGAGCGGGTGGTACGCCTACCACAAGATATAATTACTGGTGATAGTTGGGAGCGGGTGGTACGCCTACCACGAGACATGAAATGAAAGAGGAAATTGAGACAAGAAAGTAAGATTTATTCCGTTGATTAGATTATTCTGGATAACTTGAGTTATTGACTGTTATTTTAGAGCAGAGTATTTCTTTATAAATGTATTGTATATATATATCTATATTGCAATTGTACAGGTTTAGGTGGGTGACTGGCCTTAGCCTTGTCACTAGTTCGCTGGGATAGGCCAGGCACTTACCAGCACATGGGGTCGGTTGTGCTGATACTACACTCTGCGCTCTTTTTGCGAAGATACAGGTTACGGACAGCGGCAGCGGCGGTAGCGACTTGTGGATTTTTCGACTACTGAGACTACGAGGTAGCCTTGCAGGCATCCGCAGGACCCGTCGTCTCTTCTATCTATGCTTTTCATTCCGTTATCTCATGTAATCGAGATAAACAGCTTGTATTTTCCTTCAAACAATTATGTGTATTATTCTTAGAAGTTCGTGAGTATTGTGACACCAGTCTTGGGTAGTGTATCAGATTTGGATTTTTCTTTATCATATTTGACTAAGTCTTCCGCTAATTTTGATTATTCCGCTGTAATTTTTATGTTGTTAATAAGAAATTGATTATTAATGGAAATGTAATTAATATTTGGCTTGCCTAGCTTCTATTTAGTAGGCGCCATCATGACCCCGATGGTGGGAAATCCGGGTCGTGACGGGTCTTTTTCTGCTAGATGTTAATAATGCCTTTCTTCATGGAGACCTCAATGAAGAGGTCTACATGAAGTTTCCAGCTGGACTCAGCCCTTCTTCTCCTAATCATGTCTATCTGCTTAAAAAGTTCATTTATGGACTCAAACAAGCTTCCAGACAATGGTATGCTAAGCTCACATCTGCTCTTTAAAGGTTACACTTACTCCCTAAATGATTATTCTTTGTTTCTTAAAAAGACATATGGTTTTATTTCCATAGTTGCGGTTTATGTGGATGATATTTTATTAACTGGCAATAATGCAGCAGAGTTGGAGTGTTTGATATGCGATGCAGAAAATTATTCCCTTGTTAGATAGGTGGGCGCCTGGACAGAAATTAAACGTGCATGAGGTGCAATGCAGAAAAGTATACCCTTATTAGGTAGGTGGGCGCCTGGACAGAAATTAAACGTGCATGATATGCAATACACAAAAGTATTCCCTTGTTAGATAGGTGGGCACCTGGACAGAAATTAAACGTGCAATGAGATGCAATGCAGAAAAGTATTCCCTTGTTAGATAGGTGGGCACCTGGACAGAAATTAAACATGCAATGAGATGCGATGCAGAAAAATATTCCCTTGTTAGATAGGTGGGCGCCTGGACAGAAATTAAACGTGCATGATATGCGATGTAGAAAAGTATTCCCTTGTTAGATAGGTGGGCGCACGGACGGAAATTAAACGTGCAATGAGATGCGATGCGAGAAAAATATTCCCTTATTAGATAGGTGGGCCCCTGACGGAAATTAAACGTGCTTGAGATGTAATGCGGAAAAGTATTCCCTTGTTAGATAGGTGGGCGCCCGATAGAAATTAAACGTGCAATGAGATGCGATGTAGAAAAATATTCCCTTGTTAGATAGGTGGACGCCTGGACAGAAATTAAACATGCAATGAGATGCGATGTAGAAAAATATTCCCTTATTAGATAGGTGGGCGCCTGACAGAAATTAAACGTGCTTGAGATGTATTGCAGAAAAGTATTCCCTTGTTAGATAGGTGGCGACTGGATAGAAATTAAATGTGCATGCGATGCAGAAAAGTATTCCCTCAACCTGATGACCGGGGAATGGATTTTAAAGATGCTACCTTCCTCTTTTTGGTATTTTCTTTGACCAATTGTTTCTCACCTGTGAATTTCTCCACTTATTGGCAAACTTTCTGTTTTTGGTGTTTTCTATTTTTCCACATTGGTCATATTCACTTTAAAATGAATAGTGACAATTTGTTCTTGCATGAATCATGAAACAAAATTTATTAGATATAAACTGCTGGCAACTGGCATCTGCCGTCCTTGCCTCTTATTGCTTTCCTCTTTTTTGCTTTTTCTCCTGCTGTGTGGCTTTTCAGCTGCCTATCTCTTGCGAACTCTTTTTTGTATTTTCTTACTTTTCCCTTTTTGTTTTGTTTTCTTTTCCTTTGGCCTATGTTTGCCAAACTCCTTTATTTCCTCCCCAACTCTTCCTTCTTTCCGATCCAGTGTTGTTTCAGCTTTCGTCATCAGGAGCTGGTAGTTAGCTCTCAAAAGATAAACAATGAAATGCAGAAAAATGAAAGAGGGTAAGGGTGTTTTTGGAGAGATGATAGAACTTATCTGGGCATTTGCTGGCTGATTCCGCTGACCATGCCATGTATTTAAACTCCGACCCAGTTCGTTCCAATCATTATTCTGACTCCGAATCATTTTCAACCCAAACCGATACTATTTTTTGTTGTCTTTTCTCTTTTCCTGGTAATCCTTACGATTGCCCTACGGTGCCTCGAAAGGTTTTTACCAATAAGACTCTCTCATTTATTTTGTCTCAACCTCACAATCGCCCTGCAGTGCCGTTAAAGGTTTTCACTGGCAAGACTCTCTCATTTTATTTCTCTTAAACTCACAATCGCCTCACAATGCCGGTTAAGGTTTTCACTGATGAGACTCTCTCATTTTTCATTTTTTTATTTTTTCCTTTTGTCTTTTGTTTTCTATACCACGGGTGTTATCCAATGTCTTGCTCTTCCTTCATTGCATCTGTTATCATTTTGGAATTGATCAGAAGGTCTTTCTTTGGACCGTAACGTGGCTTTTGGATGGGTTAAGAAAGAAAGGTATAAAGGCTCAAAATTTACGAGGGTTCAAAAATATTTACAACTCTCGGAATTTATTCAACATAACTTCTGCCCCAGTTTCAATATGTGGGGAATTTTTGGATTTTTCTTTGTTGTGACTCAACCTCAGCGAGGCTGCCTACGTACCCTTTCGGGATCAAGTCAGACGTAGATCATCCAACGTCATCAGTTAAATGAATTTCTTTTGACTCTTTCCCGATTTTCTTTGTCTTTTTCTTCTTCTTTTTCTTTTTTTTCTTTTTTTTCCATTCATTCATCATTTTTTCATTTTGTCAATTTCCATTTTCACTTTCCTTATTGCGTTATACGCGATTCCGAGAGAGGGATATGAAAGCATACATTCATTAAGGCTCAAAAGGGTTGTCAATGGATAAAGTGTTTGGATAGAGAATAAAACGCCTTCGTCATTTCAATTCCAAAATCACAGCAAAATACAAAACACACAATTGAAAAGGAGTCATACATAGTATCTTTTGACCGCATCTGAATTGATAGCAGTCTCTACGCACTTTCCTTCAACATCTGTCAAATATAATGCCCCATTGGAAATACCCGCGATACCACAAATGGTCCCTGCCAATTTGGCGCAAATTTGCCCTTTGCCTAGGCCCAATGCGGTAAAATACGCCTCAATACGAGTTGTCCGACTTCAAACTTCTGAGGACGCACCTTCTTATTGTATGCTCTGGCCATTCTCCGTTGATACAACTGCCCATGGCAAACTGCGGCCAATCTCTTTTCATCAATCAAACTCAATTGTTCTAGCCGGGCTTTTACCCATTCTTCGTCATCTATTCCAGCTTCAGCTATGATCCGTAATGACGGTATTTCTACTTCTGCGGGTATAACAGCCTCCGTCCCATACACCAGTGAGTAAGGTGTGGTTCCGATAGAAGTACGCTTGTCGTGCGGTAACCCATAAGAGCAAAGGGTAACTTTTCATGCCATTGCCTGGACCCCTCCACCATTTTCCCGAGGATCTTCTTGATATTCTTATTTGCAGCTTCTACTGCCCCATTCGCCTTTGGCCTATAAGGTGTGGAATTGCGATGTGTTGATCTTAAATCTCTCGCAAATTTCCGCCATGAGATGACTATTTAAGTTGGCTCCATTATCCGTGATGATCACCTTGAGAATTCCAAACCGGTATATAATATTCTCATGCACAAAGTCAACCACTGCTTTCTTTGTCACTCCATTGAACGTCTTTGCCTCAACCCACTTGGTGAAATAATCGATTGCAACCAAAATGAATCTATGCCCATTAGAAGCTGCTGGATCTATCGGACCAATAACATCCATGCCCCAGGCGACGAATGGCCAAGGTGCAGACATTGTATGCAATTCATAAGGCAGGGAGTGAATTAGGTCTCCATGTACTTGGCATTGGTGACACTTCCTCACATACCTGATACAATCACGCTCCATAGTGAGCCAATAATACCCAACTCTCAAAATCTTCTTCGCTAGGACATATCCGCTCATGTGAGGTCCACAGGCTCCAGCATGTACTTCATTCATAATCTCGTCAGCTTGTTGTGCATCCACACACCTCAACAACCCCAGGTCTGGTGTTCTCTTGTATATAACTCCTCTACTGAGAAAAAATCCATTAGCCAAGAGCCTAATAGTTCTTTTCTGATCTATAGTGGCCTGCTCCGGGTATTTTCCAGCTTTCAGGTATTCCCTGACATCATGATACCACAGTTCTCCATCCAATTCTTCTTCCACAGCAAAGCAGTAAGCATTTTAATCACGGACTTGGATCCGGAGTGGATCTATATAGGTCTTGTCTGGATGATGCAGCATGGAGGACAGTGTGGCCAAAGCATCTGCAACCTCATTGTGCATTCTTGGGATGTGTTTGAATTCTATGAACCGGAATCTTTGGGACAACTCATGCAAACAATACCGGTAAGGTATCAATTTCAAATCTCTTGTCTCCCATTCTCCCTGGATTTGGTGTACCAAGAGATCCGAGTCACCCATGACCAAAATCTCTTGAATACCCATGTCTATTGCCATCCTTAATCCCAAGATACACGCCTCGTATTCGGCCATGTTGTTGGTACAGAAAAATCGAAGCTGAGCTGTAACGGGATAATGTTGACCCGTACCTGAAATGAGTACTGCTCCGATACCAACGCCCTTGCTGTTGACGGCTCCGTCGAAGTACATCTTCCATCCTGGCTTCTCATCTTGTTCTATTTCCTCGACATTCATTGCCTCCTCATCCGGAAAATACGTCTTCAATGGCTCATATTCATCATCCACTGGATTCTCTGCTAAGTGGTCTGCAATCGCTTGCGCCTTCATTGCCGTACGAGTCACATAGATAATGTCAAATTCTGTGAGCAGAATCTGCCATTTAGCAAGTCTCCCTGTAGGCATAGGCTTCTAAAATATGTACTTCAGAGGATCCAACCGTGATATCAAGTATGTGGTATATGCTGACAAATAATGCTTCAATTTCTGAGCTACCCAGATCAACGCACAACAAGTTCTTTCTAGCTGAGTATATTTTACCTCATAAGATGTGAACTTCTTACTGAGGTAATATATAGCTTGCTCTTTCTTGCCCGTCTCATCGTGTTGGCCTAGCACACAACCAAAGGAGTTGTCAAGCACTGTCAGATACAAAATCAGGGGTCGCCCAGGCTCTGGAGGAACTAACACTGGAGGATTGGCTAAATATTCCTTGATCTTGTCGAAGGCTTCCTGACATTTGTCGGTCCATTTCACTGCTGCATATTTCTTTAACAACTTGAAGATCGGCTCACGCGTTGATGTCAATTGAGCGATGAACCGGCTAATGTAATTCAACCTCCCCAATAAGCTCATTACCTTCTTCTTGTTCTTCGGTGGAGGTAGACTTTGGATGGCCTTGATCTTTGATGGATCTAGTTCAATACCTCGCCGACTCACTATGAACCCCGGCAGTTTCCCTGAAGGTACTCCGAAAGCGCATTTCGCAGGGTTGAGTTTAAGATTGTACCTCCGGAGTCTTTGGAAAAACTTTCTCAAATCCCTCACATGATCGGGTTGCTTTTTGGACTTTATGATGACATCGTCCACATATACTTCGATTTCCTGGTGCATCATATCATGAAACATCATGGTCATTGCCCTCATATAAGTTGCCCTGGCATTCTTCAATCCAAACGGCATTACTCTGTAACAATATGTTTCCCAAGGTGTAATGAAAGCAGTTTTCTCCGCGTCTTCTTCATCCATCAGGACCTGGTGATAACCGGCATAACAATCTACAAATGAATCGATCTCATGCTTGGCGCAATTGTCGATAAATATGTGGAAGTCATCCTTTAGACTGGCTTTGTTGAGGTCTCTGTAGTCCACACACACTCTGGTTTTTTCATCTTTCTTTGGGACTGGCACAACGTTCGCCAACCAGGTGGGGTATTTGGTGACTCGTATGACCTTTGCCTCAAACTGCTTATTCACCTCTTTTTTTATCTTTACATTAATGTTTGTTTTGAATTTTCGCAACTTTTGCTTCACTGGCCGGCATTCGGGGTAGATAGGAAACTTGTGTACCACCAAATCAGTGCTAAGTCCGGGCATGTCATCATAGGACCAAGCAAAGATGTCCTTAAATTCATGCAACAACCTTATCAATTCTTCCCCGAGGGGTGTCTCCAAATGAACACTAATTTTTGTTTCCCGGACATTTTCTTCGCTCCCCAAATTAATGGATTCCGTATCACTCAAATTTGGTTTGGGCTTTTCCTCGTATTGGTTCATGTCCTTACTTATTTCCTCCAGGGCTTCCTCATCCTCACATTCTACCTCACTATCCTCCTCTATTTCTTGTATGGTAATGCGACTGTCAGAACTAGGTCGAGAATCCTTCATGCATGACATGGCATCGGAATCAGCACATACAAAACTGTACAAAAGAAAAGATAAAAAATAAGGCAAAAATGAAGAAAAAAGAAAACTACATTTCATTGATAAAAAGATGAACGAGGTTCGGGATACATTTTGACTTTTTTTTTCCATGGGGGGTGGGAGGAGTACAAAAGTAACAATTATTTTTCTAGGAAAATGATGATGAAATTTTCAAAGCTAACTATCAAGACTCCTACCTGATCGGGAAATGAGTGGCTTTCCAATTGTTTAGCATAACACCGGATCCAACAAATTGCACGTCCATCTTGCTAGTGCCTTCCCCCATCTCAACCATGTTCACATCTCCAAATATCTTCTCAAACCTCATCAAAAGCTCTCTATCGGGTCGGGTCTCAATGTACCTTGACGCAGCAGATGTCCTATTTTTAGTACCGGGCTTGGTAAAGGTGTCGGATAGTTTGAGTATAGGCTTAGGCAGGGTCCAATTCTTTTTGGTTTTGGAAGCTCTTTGGATGTCGGCATAGGTAGGTTGGAACCCTAAGCCGAAAGTACCTTTGTTCCCTGGCAGTTGAATCGGTTGGGTGACTCCTTGCAAAGCTTTGCCCAACCCTTTTCCTGGTGCAAACCCGTTTTTAAGCATT
The DNA here is from genome assembly GCA_032618575.1 of Nicotiana noctiflora. Lineage (NCBI taxonomy): Eukaryota > Viridiplantae > Streptophyta > Magnoliopsida > Solanales > Solanaceae > Nicotiana > Nicotiana noctiflora. The sequence goes on along the minus strand of JASVEL010000466.1, from coordinate 258,078 downwards.
TCCCGGGCCACCATCACAGCAGTAGGTGCTACCATAGGGATCGGTAGTTTCTCTCCTTCAGCAATTTTGTTCACTGCTATGGTGTCTGTCACCTGGTAGACCCAAGGACCCTTATCCCCATCAACATCATCATATGGCATCATAACACTGCAGGTATTTTCCTCTCTATGCACCACAGTTTCTTGTTGCTCCCATTCGAATTTGACCATCTGGTGCAAGGACGACGACACCGCTTTGGCCGCGTGGATCCATGGTCGTCCTAGCAATAAATTATAGGACACAGCAATGTCCAACACCTAAAATTCCATGGTAAAATCCATAGGCCCAATGGTCACTTCCAAGACAATGTCTCCCAACGTGTTCTTACCTCCACCATCAAATCCTCTTACATTTATATTGTTCCTCCGAATTATGTCCGGACTGATATTCAGCTTTCCTAGAGTTGACAGCGGGCAAATGTTTGTGCTTGAACCATTATCTATCAACACTCTGGTAACCGCCGACTCCTCGCTTTTCACTGTAAGATAAAGTGCCCTATTATGCTCGGTTCCCTCAACAGGCAATTCATTATCTGAGAACGTAATCTTATTAGACTCGAAGATCTTATTGGTAATCTTTTCAAGGTGACAAACCGAGATCTTCTCTGGGACATGAGCCTCGTTCAATATCTTCATTAGAGCTTTCCTATGTTCTTCTGAATGTATTAATAACGAGAGCAAAGAGATTTGTGCGGGGGTTTTCCTCAACTGTTCGACTATAGAGTAGTCCTGCGATTTTATCTTTTTGAGGAATTCCTCCGCCTCTTCTTCGGACACAAGCTTCTTCAACTGATTCTCTTTCACCGCTTTCATTCTTCTTAACTCTTCTGGGGCAAAACACCTCCCAGACCGAGTCAGACCGTGAGTTTCATTGATTTCTCCGGATACCTCTTTCCCTTTATAGATCACTGCTACCTTGTTGTAATTCCAAGGTACAGTCTTCGTGTTTACTACCGGCATTTGCACCACCGGTCTTATGATCACTGGTTCCACATTCGCGCCTTTCACTGTTAATATCGGCTACATGCCTGGTACTACAACCTTCAAATTCTCCACCACTACTTGCCTTTTTACTGGTTCCTCAACAATCACTTTTCTTTTCTCGGCTTCCTTTTCTGTTCTGCTACTGGCCTTAATCATCATAACAGACTGGGACGGCTTCCGACTGCTTTCATCCTACGCCAATTCTATCATATGCGTTTCATGGTGAGCTGGCAGTGGGTTTTGCGTGATGTTTGGAGCATCCGGGGCCTGCACTTCAATCCTCCGGTTATCGATAAGATCCTGGATAGCACTCTTCAGATGCCAACACTTCTCAGTATCATGTCCTGGTGCTCCTGAGCAGTACTCACACCTAACTGATTGATCAATGTTTTTCGGAGGTGGGTTTGGAAGTTTAGACTCAATTGGGCTCAACATTCCCAACTCTTTTAATCTGTGATAGAGGCTGGTATATGACTCCCCCAACGGGGTGAATGTTTTCTTTGCCCTATTCCTCATTTCTGGGTCAGGCCTGGGTCTGTTTGGGTTTCTGTAGGTTCTAGAAGCAGGGTATGTGTTTTGTGTGTGGTAAACATTATGCGGGGCTTGGGCTCTCCATACATGTGGCGGCGGTGGTGAGTAGGTTTGAGCTTGTGGGTGGTGGTAGTGCGTGGCAGTTGGTGGGTAATATGGTGGCGGTGGGTTATATGTGGTTGGTGCATTGTATGGGGTTGGTGGGTTATATGTGGTTGGCGTGTTGTATGGGGTTGACGGGTTTAGTGGGTATGGACTGTATGGTCTTGGTGGATGATCAAGTTGGTTGCGGTTCCAACGCCTGCTTTCCACAACTGCTACTTCTTCTTTTTTCTTCTTCCCAATTGCTCCTCCATTCCCAGTCTGTATTGCCTGATTCGTGACCTTAATTGCCGAAACACTCATGATCTTGTTGGTTTTCAAACCTTCCTCAACAAAACTTCCCATCTTCACAACCTCATTAAAACTTTTTCCAATTGCTGACACTAAATGCCCGTAATAAGTAGGCTCCAAAGCTTGTAAGAAACAATCCACCATTTCTCCTTCCTTCATCGGCGGATCTACCCTTGCCGCTTGTTCTCTCCACCTGAAACCAAACTCCCCGAAGCTTTCTCCTGGCTTTTTCTCCATCTTTGTGAGTGATAGTCTGTCTGGTATGATTTCCAGATTGTATTGAAAATGGTTCGCGAAGGCTTGCGTTAGATCGTCCCAAACAAACCACCTGGTATGATCCTGTCGAGTATACCACTCCAAAGCAGAACCGCTTAAACTTTGGCTAAAATACGCCATCAACGGCTCATCCCTGCCTCCTGCACCTCGCATTTTACTGCAATATCCCCTTAGGTGGGCCACCGGGTCTCCATGTCCGCTATACATATCAAACTTCGGCAACTTAAATCCAACGGGAAGTTGCACTTCAGGAAACAGACACAAATCCTTGTATGCCACGCTTACTTGCCCTCCCAATCCTTGCATATTGCGAAAGGCGTTTTCCAAACTTTTCACCTTCCTAGCCATCTCCTCTTGCCCTGCATTTTTAGCAGGTTTCTCTTCGCTCGTCTGCATCAGCGGAGTGTGAGATTCGTGATGTAGGAAGGTTGGTTCGGGTGGGTAGTAATGGGGATCTTGTATGTGGAACATTGGTTCACTAGATGATTTGTGCGGGGCAGTAGGTGGAGGTGCCACGTACACTGGAGCAACTTGGGGTGGATGCGGTGGTACTTGTTATGTTGGAGGTGGTGGTACTTGGGAAGTGGAAGCATAATAGTGATGATAGTCGGGGTATGTGGAGGGTGCATTCATCGTGGGTGGTTCAGGATTGGGGTTAGTTGGAGGGATGTATGTGGGATTGGCAGGGTAAGTTGGCAAGGGTTGACCCCTTGACCAAGCCTGATACATTTCGGCCATCTGCTGTTTTAATTTATACATCTCTTCCTTCATCCCCGCTACGTCCACAATTTCTTCCTCTTGGGCGGGATCCATGACAGTTGCCTCGATCTCTTGCGACAGAGATTTTGTCATTTTCTTATATCTCGTATTGTAAGGGTGAGTAGCCAGAATGCCAGTTGCCACAAAAATCTGAAGCTCACAAACATCAACACCCATTAGTTGTTAGCTCATGAAGAGATAAGATGCAACGACTTTAAAATAAACACATTTTCCTTGAGTCGTCATGCATCATCCCGGCCTTTACTTATTTGAATCATCTCTTTTTCTTCTTTTTTTCTTTTCTTTTCTTCTTTTTTTTTCACTTTTCTCTCTCTCTTTTTCTCTTTTTCATTTCACAATTGCGTTCCTATTTATTTGCCTATCGTAATTAAAAGAAATAACATAGAGCAAAAGGATTGACAACAACACTTGATTTTCATTGATAGTTCAAAAACATTGGTTTACAAGATGATGTTGTAATGCTAATGCAAAGAAATATAAAAAAAATAAGATGCATGCCCTATGAATACATTAATGCTCCTAGTGCCCGCGAGACATCGTTCGGTCTTGCCGCGGACCTATATGCTAATCCCTTTTGGAGCCTATCCAGGTCAGACATGACTTGTTGCACAAAGAACTTCACCGCTGATACAAAGGTTCCTCGGGACATATCTTCACACAGCTGACTCTTTCGGGTGATGTATTGAGCAATGCGAACAATCTTCTCTCGAATAACCCCTTTTTCTTGAAGCAATCGGCTTATCTGTTCAGTGCGAGCATCCAAGGTATGTTGGTTATCTTTCTGTATTTGCTGCAGCTCCAACTCTAGTCGAGCCATAGTTGTGTAACAATGCTCTCTCTCTTCATCGAGATCCTTGATAATCTCGTTACTTTTAACCGTGGCTGAAACCATTTTCTTTCTTAGCCGAGCTACCTCAAATTCATGCCTATCTTGTAGCTGCCGAACCAACTTGGCCCTTTCCTCAGCATCTCTGGTTATTTGCTTCCGAGCCCTGACTAATTCCTTTTCGGCCTTGTCCAAGTCAAAGCTGTAGTCATTCACTTTGCGTCGGAGAGTATCAATCAATTTCTCATCCCGGGCTAAGCGAATGGGGGTCTCGGATGCAATTTTCATTTGAGCAACATGAGCCTTTAACATTTCGTTTTCTTTCTTCAGCTACTTTTTCTCTCCCTCATCAGATGTTGCCTGTAAACCACTTTCAAATTGGAGATTTCTCAATTGTTCTTCCAACAAGCTGATCTTGGCCTTGTATTCTCTTTCTTTGGCCGCCCAATTCTGATTTTCTTTAGACTGCTCCACCAAATCTTGCATGTGAGGTCTTTTCGAAAGCCGTTCATGCTCAACACCCCGTCGATACCACGTGAAATATCCAGACGATACTTCTCCCCGAGCTCTATTTTGCACACAAGTATCCACTTTTAGGTTTTGGCACTCATTCCAAATTTGACGGATCTTTGCTTCCGGGAATTGCCCATCCGGACTAATTTCTATAACTTGTGAACTGAGGTCCCCGTCTCTCGGTATAACTTGACATCTACCCAGCTGTCGCAGGGCCCTGTACGGGGCGTAAGGTTGGATGCTTTTTAAACCCATGATCAAGAAAGGTGACCCTTCTGTCGGCATATATATTACCTCGTCAAGAGGTAGCCAATCATATGTCCAATCGATCTGGCCATCAGTCAATGATCGAAGATGCGAAATCCAATCCTTTACTCCCTCTGGCAATTTGACTTCTTTTGTTCTCGTACAGAATTCTTCCAGACATGTTCTTCCAGTCGGACCATAATTTGAGAACGAAGGATGATGGCATAGATGTTCAATCAACCAAATCTGCAAAATCAAATTGCACCCTTCAAAGAAGTTGGCTCCAGCTTTGCATGCGGTCAAGGCACGGTAGATGTCAGCTAAAATCATTGGAGCTAGAGTACAATTGTCTTGTACTATCAATGTGCTTGCTACCCCGGCAACCTTTATATTGATGTGCCCATCTTTTCTCGGAAATATGACAATTCCGAGAAATGCCACTAAGAAAGCAAACCTCCGATGCTCCTCCCATTTTGCTTGGTTGGACTTGCTGCATAACTTGGAATGCGTAGAATAATGTTCGGAACCTTAGTAGTGATTTAAGTTTCAAAAATGTAGAGAATTAATTTTTCCGAAAAGTGTCCAATATGCGGTCAAGAATGCGATCGCAAACCTGACATGCGGACCGCATTCTTGCCGCAAAACGTTCCAGAGAGTTTCCCAAAATCGTGTCAATAATGCGGTCGAAATTGCGATCGCATAGTGAATCTACGGTCCACTTTGCGACCGCAGATCAGGAATGCGGACCGCATAATGGCCGCATTCCGTAACAGAGCTGGAGTAATTTTTGAGGCCATTCTGCGGTCACTATGCGGACCGCATGTTGATTCTGCGGTCGCAAAGTGCACCGCAGATTTGCCCCGGCCCAGATTTTTGTAACATTTTTACCCGATCTCTTCTTTAATATAACACCTTTCTTCTTCATTTTATCATATCATCTTACCAAAATTAGAGAGAGAAGGGAGGGTTTTTAGAGAGAGAAATCTTTCATCTTCAAAGATTGTTCCAACCATCTTAATTCCAAGGGATCCTAGGGCAAGGGTTCAACTTCCCCAATATTTTCAAGGTAAAAACCCTAACTATTTTCTTTGATTTTCAGTTTTAAATTGGGTAAAGAGAGGTTTGCATATAATAGCTTTTGAAAATAGAATTTTTACACTCATGCACGATTATTGAACTTGATTTCTAGTAAAAAGAAGTGAGTAGATGTAAGAGTCTTCAAGAACAAGGTTGGCAAGAGTAGGATATCTTGGGTAAGCATAAAGTAGGAAGAAAAATCATCACCAGGTATGTATGGCTAATTTTGATTCTTGTGAAATCGCCTATATGTGTGAAAATTGCTTGGTTAATGTTAATTCGACAAATTGTGTGAAATTCTCAAAGTTGTTGTTGAAATATGAGTGATGTGGTATAGAATATGAACCGAAAGTTAAATGAGAGTTGAATTGGGTAAAGAATTGTGAATAATACTTATGATGGCCTATATGGCACTTTGTGGAAAGGAAACGAAACACTCGAGAATTGGTTTATTGTGGAAAGAGATGAAACACTTGAATTGTGGAAAATTGTTGAACATACTTGTGTGAATATTCTTGATTATGGAAATATTGTAACATGGTTGTGATATTGATTTGAAATATAATTGAGAACATGAAACAATGTGCAAGTTGCTTATTTGAACTTGTTGAAATTGTGTGTAGTACCTTATCTGCTGTTTGAAATTGTTGTGTTTTAAACTGTAAGGCGGGGTCGTGTTGCGCGCCGCAACGTGAGGAAATAAGGTGTGGGTTGGGGTGATAAGGGTGGCCGAGGTAATAAGGGTGGTCGGGGGCAATAAGGATGGAAAGCGATCGAAATCGCTATTGAAAATTGATACAAAAATCAATGATGTGAAATTGTGAAAGGAGACAGCAGGAGAGTTTGCAACCTGGGGAGGCACTGATTGCCCCTATGTTTGACTACTTGAAATTTATGTTGTTAATTGGTTGTTGTTCTATTTGTTGACCTTGAATGTGCTTATGTTGAGGCTTATCTGAAATGAGAAAAAGGTGGAAAACATGGTTTAATGGCTTGAGTTTACTTGGGACAAAGTTTGTCCATACATACCAGTACAATTCAAGTGTACCGACGTCCCTTTTGCCGGGGACGCTACATTCGTGTTATGATTGTAGGTGGATCAGTAGCAGGCACTTCAGCTCATCGGCAGTAGTATCCTTCTCCTTCCACTGCCCGTTTTTGGTGAGCCCCTTTTCTTCCTTGGGGCCCTTTGTGGTTCATGCCACTTTTGTTTAGATTTCATTTTGGTTTTGTAAGGTATAGCCGGAGCCTTGTTACCGGCAAGTATTGTATTCCCCTTTTTGTATCCTAGAGGCTCTGTAGACATGTAAACTGTGGGACTCCAGTCTTATGCATACATTATGTTATGTCGGGCGTTGTAAAAACTGCAAACTTATTAATGAATCACTCGTATGGTTTTATTTGTTTAATGTGAAATCATTCATGGTTAGTAAGATAGTTGGTTAATGGGAAACAATCAATACAGGGGTAACGCGTGGGAATGAAAGGCACCCAGGTCCGCTTGATTGGGGCAACCCGGTCAGGCCACTAAGAAAGCAAACCTTCGATGCTCCTCCCATTTTGCTCGGTTGGACTTGCTGCATAACTTGTTCGTGGAGTCGTTAAAACCCCCGATGTGTCCATACCTACTATAGATGAAGTTCAGGGAGCAAAACCCATTGGCTAAATCTTCGTTGTGGACATTCCTAGCAATCTTCAGAGAATCCAGAAAACGATGCACCGTTACCATTCTTGGAGATACCGGGTATTTTCCTTTTAAGGGGACCTCATTCTTCCCTATGTAGAAAGAAATTTCCTCCAGAGTAGGAGTGAGTTCAAAATCCGGAAGATGTAGTACATTGTGTGCAGGATCCCAATATGTGACCAATGCTCTAATTACGTCGCCTCGGGGAATTATGTCCAATAATCCCGTAAGATCTTTCAAGTAACCCTTGACCCAGTCCTGATTTTCTGTTCCCATGTCTTGCCACCATAGTTTCAGCTCCAAAGGGATTTTATTCATTAAGGAGAAATGTTCATTCAACATTGTGCTCATCCTGCACATTTATTAAGGCGATTTTATTTAGAAAAGAGAAAAATCTTTTTCAATGCAAGTTTTCATTTTTTGAAAGAATCATGGCTCTCGAAGTGGCCATTTTTTTCAAAACAGCCTTCCGGCGTCCCTTCGGGACATTCGGCCATTTCCAAAATAGCAATCACTCCGATTATTTGAAAAGAAAAAATCTTTTTGGTCTTTTTCTAAAAGTGTGGTTGGACCCGTTTAAGGGTTGCCTACGTATCCCACCTAATGGCGAGAATCAAACCTGCGTAGTTCGGTCAAATTAATTGACCAATTATTTCAACAACCAAACTATTTTTTTTTTCAAATTTTCGGATTTTCTGGATACCCATTTTCACTAATTCTTATTTCTCTCTTTTTTTTTTCTTTTCAACAATTTTTCTATCCTCGGGATTTTCGCCGGTCCGCATAACGATCAAGGACAATAAAAATGCAACACATAATATGCTCGGTCTTTTTCAAATACCGGGTCACCTGTCCTAGACGGACCCAACCCCTGTGTTGAGTCCCCTAAGTCAGATATGATGCAAATAATCGTCCTAGACCTATGTTCAACACCTTATAGTTTCATAGAATGCTAGACCGTGTACCCGAGCGGACAACTCGAATCGAGGAGGGGCTACATACCTGTGACTCGCGAAGTCAATCGGATTTGTAACTTATCCGTCCTCTATTTTCTTAATTTTTGGTGACTTAACAGAAAGGGGAGTCTCAACCAGTAAGCACATCCCTGGGGGTGAAGAAGAGAAAGGTTTTCGGCACAATTTTTATATACAATCCACATAATATCAAAGCGATAAAGCACATAGCATGTTATTCAAATCATATAGTGAAGTCAAACAATATCACAAATGGCAATTCTAAGGAGCTCGAGTTCTTAAACCCTGAAACCGAAGTTCGGGGTTGGGATCCCCAGCAGAGTCGCCAGAGCTGTCACACCTCACTTTTTTTACTACCCCTCGCGAAAAAAGCATAAAAATGTGCTTATAGGGTATACCTCGATGTTCAAATACCCGAAACGGATATAATAACATAGAGGAAGGAGTTTTTCCACTTAAAGGACAATCGGTTCGGGATTTTGTTTTAATTATTAGAGTCTCCACTTGGGAAAATAATGGTGTCCCAAGTCACCGGTTAATCCCGAATCCGAGGAAATTGACTCTTTTATAAATGTCCGCGAAACAAAGATCTGGATAAGGAAATCTGTTAACCCGGGAGAAGGTGTTAGGCATTCTCAGGTCCCGTGGTTTTAGCACAGTCGCTCAATCATCGTTCTTGACTCTTGTTTGACCCAATATAGATTTTAACAACATATTTGCGCTTTTACTTTAATTTTATGGAATTCACGACATCACGAAAACACACCTCGAGTCACACCGCAACCAGTACGCCTGTGACTTTTGGTACATTTCAGCTTTGCCGAGATTTGAGATTTGAGTCGCACCAGGTGCACACTTGTTCATAGGAAAGTACATTAAATCGTGCCTTAAAATAGTCTAACGGCTTAGAATTATTCTGGGATAAGCTATGAAATTTACTAGTAGCTTTCCCGATTCAATTTATATTATCTCATTACTAAAAGGGGCCCTGGTTGTTTAATATCGTTCGAGGCTCGTCCCAATTATTTGTTAAAAAAAGTGCAATCCTAATGTTTAACTATATTTTCTATACCCGTTTTTCCCTTAACCTTATGTGATACTAAATATTCCAGGCCCATATTATTATGTCTTCATTGGGCCTGGGACCTTGTTTCGCACTCAAGTGGGCACCAGATATACCTAGGTCTCAGAGACCCAGGCCGTTCTTGAGCCTTGGCAAGCAGATCTTATATAATCATTCGGGCATATGTCATTTCTTGGGCTTAAACTAAATCGTAACAAAGACAACATGATTAAGAAACTTACAACAGAATAAGTATGAATCACTAATAATGAACTCAACTGCTTCTTTATTTCATTAATACAAGGGAAAATCAGTACATGAATCTTTAAGTCTGAACCATCTATATATCATACACATAACTCTAACTAACAATATTACCTCAAACTTTAACCTCTATTAACAAGTTTATGTTAACCTTTAAATCACTTACCAGTTGGAACCCAAATTTACTAGACTATATATGTGTTTGAAGATTACATAGGGGTAAGGCGGGCTAATCATAATCACACTATTAACTATCCATTCTACCGCAAGCTAACTCAATTAATATTGCAAATTCAGCCTAAACTAAGTTATTATGTATACGGGTGTTTCTTCATTTAGACTCAATCAGATGTTTAAACACAGATTCATGACGTGATGGTTAGCTAATGTGATTCTGATTTTTTACGAAAAAAAAGGCTACTGTGAGGATTGATTACTGATCTTGATACTGTGATATATCAGCTTCATGTTTTAAAAGTTCTTTACCTAATTAAACTAGGTGATGATCTACTGCTACTACACTACTACTACGTTTACTAACTATTACAACATTTTATGTCTATTTCTCTTCTACTATCTACTGTAACATAAATATACTACAGATTCTAACTAAGACTATAGCTGTTTTAAGAGACCAGTACATAACAATAATAAAAATAAGCCAAGTCTTCATTTTATTTCAATCAGCTCGCCATTACAGCTTCAGATGAATAGAAAAGTACCTGAATCAACAAAGAAGTCAATGAGTCTAAGGATTAAGCAAGCAAGGCACAACAGAAGACTCAAACAGCAAAGCAATGCAACAGTGAAGGACTGAATTTCAAAGGAGCAGGACAACACAGCAACAACAAATAAGAAATCCCAGAAGAAGTTGAGCAGAAAATCGCACAAACAGGCAGTTAACCAGATCTCCTTACTCGAAAAAATTCTAGAAAAAGAAACTACTTGCTATCACTATATTTTTTACTCTTAATTTTTCTCTTCTAAACCTCAGAAATAATTGAAGAAGCCCTAAGAATAATTGAAGAATCCCCCCAGAATAATTTCAGAAAATCCACCCCTCATCAGCCCTTTTTTAGGAGGTATATATAGGAATGGGCAAGGGCTGATGACTTGGGGAGAAAGAATGGGATTAAATCCCACTTCTCCCCTCTTAAAATTATGAAACTTGCACTTAGGCCCCAAAATCTGTTACCCAAAACCCTTCCAGCATGTGCTGGAAGGTTCTAAAGATTCCTTTTAAGGCCTTTTACTAACATATCCCTAAGGGTTGAAGATTTTTACTGATTTCCCTTTTTAGGGAGACCATTATACCCTTTAATCTCTGCAAAATTGCAGAAATCAGGGGTACAAATTATGTTTCAAACTATTTACCTATTTACCTATTTGGCTTCCATTTATACCCCTAGGGTCACTGCTGAATTACCCGACCTACCTAGGTCAGGTTTTCAGCATCTTTGGACTTATTCAACCTATGGCCAGTCCTTGCATTGGTATTTAAGGACTGGCCAGTTCTACTATTTAGAACTTAACCCTATTTAATTCATTTCAAAACTAATTGCAGGACTAGCCTGCTTTATTATTGTATTTACCCTATTTAAATTTTAGCCAGTCTCAAGTTGAGACTTGGCTTGGGTAATTAAACCCATTTGCCGAACACAATTGGCCCAAAGCCTTTGTAGGCTTGGCCACTTGTGGTTCAGGGCTCAATTTAAGCATGGGCAAGTCTGCATTTGTAGACTTAGCCAATCTTTTGCATAATTGACCTATTTATTTTCTTTTAAAACTAATTGCAGGACTAGCCTGCTTTATTAATGCTTTTAAACTATTTAATTAATGGCCAGTCTCAAGTTGAGACTTAGCTTGGGCAATTGAAGCCATTTACTGAACTTAGTTGGGCTCAAAGCCTTTGCAGGCTTGGCCACTTAATGTTCAGGGCTCAAGAGAGCCTGGGCAAGTCTGCATTTGGCTTGGGTAATTAAACCCAGTTGCTGAACACAGGCTGGGCTAAGGTCTTTGCAGACCTAGCCACCTAAGATTCGGGGCTCAAATGAGCCTTGGTGAGCCTGCATTTGCAAGCTCAACCAGTTTTGCACAACTAGCCCCTTTTGAGGGGGACTAATGTGTTTGGACCTTATAGAGTTGATCAACTTTGCAAAGTTGACCACTCTTTGGTCAATTATTACCCAATAACCTATTTTTGTTCATTTTCAGTTTTAAGTCTATTTCAAAACTAGCCATTTTTATGGAACCTAGCACTAGCAGCTATAACCAATCCCCTAAGGTTCAAACAGTTAATCAGACATTCACAAGAAATAAAAACTAGCAAAACTTAATCATTCTCAACATGCATTGCACACAGAAACACACATGATCAAATAAAAATGGATCAATCAACCCAAACTCAGAGGAGACAATTGATATGGTTGAATTTTAGTCGATTAACTCATATTATCAGACTACATGTGATAAAGTATGAATCCATGTCAATTCTGACCTAATTACTCCTAGTTCAAGTCATATGACATTTGAAAAACTTCAGAACCTCTAAGGTTCATGGCACAGACATACACAGAAGCGTAGTTTAAACATGGCTCACAAGAATAAGAGGATCTATGATACCAGTTAGACCCACAAAACCAAACAATTTTTCATGCAAGTCATGATAGACAACATGAAGTATGCAAAACAGAAGGACATGGAGAGGATGAGGATGTCATTAAAGTAAAAAGCCATTAAGTAAGCATGAGAATCAAGACTGTTTACCCTAAAGTTAAACTAAAAAAAAAATGAAGAGAATCAGAGGAGAAGAATTTTTCAACTACTAATGGTTAACAAAGATGAACATGTGAAGACAATAGCAAAGACCAATAAAGTGAAAAGGCCTAGTATTAATAGAGAAAAGGACAAAGAAAAGGCAAGATATTCAAGTCAGGCTCTCAAGTCAAAACAATAACTCAAACAAACGAGATAATCCTACTATAGAAGGTGAATAGCTATGACTAAACAACTAAACATGTGAAAAGTCATAAAAGGGATTGAACAGTCATGCTGTTGAAATAAGTCAGAAGCCACATACCAGGAAAAAATGAAGAAAGATGGATCTTTTAACTTAAAGGAGAAGAACACGATAGACAGACAGATGAACTTAGAATGAACGAGATGAACAAAGTCCCTAGTGCTAACAGACTCAGAATATGCAAGACACAAGATATGAAACAAGGAAAGATGAACAGAACAAGAAAAGAGCAAAAGATAAACAGAAATACCGTAAAACTAACATGCGAAGTACAAGAATCAGAAAAAAAAACAGGTAGAAACATACAAAACAAGAAAAACACGGATCAAACAGAAAAAGTAAAGAAGCAAAGAAAGGATAAGGGTACTTAGCTTAGCAGGGTTTGTCCCCTGAGCTTTCCTATTTCTTTTTTTCTTTTCATTCTTCCAGACTCTTTTCCTTATTCTCTTTTTTTTCTCATTTTCCTTTTCTGTTTTTTCTTGTTTTATACTTCAAGGCGAAGTCTTTTAGGTTTTTGGTTTGCAGAGGGGTGTTTGGGAGAGGGCAAAGAATGGATCTTGAAAGGGGTTTGGTTTTTGAGTCGCCGGAGTTAGGTTTCCGGCGACCCTTTTTGGGATATTCGAAGAGTTCGGGGAAGATTCGAGGGAGGTGGGTAGTATGGCAGTGTAGATCAGACCAAGACGGTCCTTTTGGCGTTGGTTTGGAGGAGAGATTCATACTTTGGTGGTCACCGGCGGTAGATTCCGGTGACCGGAGTTCTGGAGAAGGGGTTTGTTTTAGGGTTTCAGGCAGTGTTCAAGGTGAAGAAGATGAAGATGAAGGTTTATGGGGTATGGGGTGTGGCCAGAGACCACCGTGGAAGGTGGTGGCCACCATGGCTGGCTAGGGCTGCAGGCTGTTTGAAGAAGATAAAGAAGGAGAGAGGAGAGGGGGCTTGGGGCGGCTAGGGTTAGGAATTGTATCAAAATGGCCAAAATGTTCAGACAGAAGCCTTTTATAGGCAATGCGTCTGAGGTGATATGGGCCGTTGATCTGATGAAGATCAACGGTTCAAACCAAGCATTACTAAAACGACGCTGTTTAGATATTTGTGAGACTTAGACCTTCGACCCTTAGATCAAATCAAACGGACGGCTCAGATCAAATATCTCATATTTAATTATCACATAAAAACCACCAATATTCTTAACCGTCGGATGTGAGGCAATGGACGGATGAGATCCTGCTAATGTGAAGGCCACGGATCGGACCTTTTCCCAAATGTGTTTGGGCCTTCAATTTCAAACTCTTCTGGCCCAAATGAATTGACCCAATGTATTTTTTTTTTTGTATTTTCTGATTTTTAAAATTATTAAGGCACCATTTTTCATTTTTTCTTTTATGAATTAATAAAAAACTTAACCTCCTACTTATTCTAATTATCTTGTATTTTTTGGCAATTTTCTACTATTTGTTTCCTAATTTCCGCTACTTAAAACTATTTTTGGATAATTTTCTTCTTAAAACTAATCAATTTAAACAAATTAATTACTTAACCTATTTTTTTGATTTTTCTAATTTCCAATTATTCAAACACACAAAATGTAGCTAATTTCAAACAAGGCATGCAATTGCACTCAAAAATATATTTATTTTAATTTTGGAATTGTTTGCCCGGTGCAAAAATCATGTGCTAGATACCCTAATACATTCTCAAGTTTACCAATAACTCTTTATCGGCCTCGGGAATTAGGTCCGGTGTAAAGTCGACCACAAAATCTGCCGAAATTTCAGATTTGATGGATGTCTGTGGTCGATACTCAATATCGTACCCTCTGATTTCTATGGCCCATTTGTCCAATCGTCCCTAGAGTTTGGGTTTATGCATTATATTTCGCAATGAATACGTTGTCACAACACATATAGGATGGCACCAGAAATATGGTTTCAATTTCCTAGAGGCGCTTAGCAAAGTTAGTGCCAATTTTTCTTGACGAGGGTACCTAGTTTCAGCCTCACCTAGATACCTTCTAACATAATAAATTGAAAATTGCGTTCCTTATTCTTCCGGGACTAGGACTCCACTTACCGCTATCTATGATATAACTAAGTACAGGTATAGTTGTTTGTCTACTTTCGGTGTGTGAAGCAATAGTGGGATCGATAGATACCGCTTGAGTTCTTCCAAGGCCCGTTGGCACTCCAAGGTCCACGGAAAGTTGTTCTTCTTCTTTAGTAGCGAGAAGAATCGGTGACTCCTATCTGAGGATCTCGAGATGAATTTCCCCAGGGCGTCTATGCATTCGGTTAATCTTTGCCTAGCCTTCATATAGTCCACGAGCGTGATATCTTCGATGGCCTTGATCGTGTCGAGGTTGATCTCGATTACCTGATTAGATACCATGAATCTAAGGAATTTACTTGATCCGACTTTGAATGCACATTTCTCCAGGTTCAACTTTATATTGTACTTTTTTAATATGCTGAAGGTTTCCTACAAACATTTTAAATGGTCCTCTGCTCATAAGAACTTAATAAACGTATCGTCAATGTAAACGTCCATTAATTTCCCAAATTGCTCTTCGAACATCTGATTTACTAGGCGTTGATATGTGGCACCGATATTTTTAAGCTGAATTGGAATTACGTTATAGCAGTATGTGTCATACTTAGTGATGAAAGAGGTTTTTTTTCTGATCATCTAGGTTCATCCGTATTTTGTTATACCTGGAATATGCATCGAGAAAATGAAGGATCTCGTCGCTAGTAGTGTCATTGATCATGTAATTGATGTTGGGAAAAAGGAAAAAGTCCTTGGGACATGTCTTATTCAAATCCTTATAGTCTACACACTTTCTTAATTTGTTCCCCTTTTTAGGGACTACTACTATGTTTGCTAACTAATCTGGGTATTTTGCCTTCCGAGTGGACCCTATTTTAAGGAGTTTAGATACCTCATCATTGATGAAAACGTGTTTGATTTAGGACTGGGGTCTCCATTTCTGCCTGACTGGGTGGAATCTCGGATCCAGGCTCAGCTTGTGAGTGATTATCTCTAGTGAGATCCCTATCATATCAAGATGGGACCAAGCGAAACAATCCATGTTAGTCATAAGAAATTAAATGAGCTTTTTCCTGAGCTCTAGGGTTAATCACGTGCCCAGGTATACCTTCCGGTCAGGCAAATATTCGATCAATGTGGCTTGTTCCAGCTCCTCTACAGGTTATTTGGTGGTGTCGAAATCGTCGGGGACTATAAATGATCTGGGGACCTCGTAATCATCATCTTCGTTAGTCCCCTAATTGTTCGAATAGGTAGTGGCTGGTGTCCACAATTTCTATTTAGCATCTTGCTTTGTATCCAAACTCGATTCTTTGGTATTGCCGATATTGATATCGAGATCACTTCTTCGATTGCAAATATTTCCTTTTCAGCTGGTTGATCCCCGTTGATTGTTTTTGTCCATTATGATGTCAACAAATTTAACACTTAGTGAAGAGTTGAGGGTAATGCCCTCATGTTATGGATCTATGGCCTTCCGAATAGAGCATTGTACCTCATGTCTCCTTCAATCACATAAAACTTGGTCTCTTGGATGGTCCCGATGGTATTCACCGGTAATGTTATCTCTCCCTTAGTGGTTTCACATACCATATTTAATCTGTTTAGAACCCTGACCCTTGATCGGATGATTATAGCCAAGCTACTTGAATTAATTAACACGCGCTTAACTCGAGATTTATTTATGATTACAAAAAATAATAGTGCATTGTTGTGGGTTTGCACGATCCCTTTCACATCCTCGTCGTTGAAATACAAAGTTCCTTCTGGTATGTAGTCTCGAGTCCATTTTTCCCTTGTGATAGATACTTTGAAGTGTTTTAGCATTGTCTCTTGAGGAACGTCGACCCCATCGATGATCATGTTAATGTCGTGTTGAGGCTCCTCTTGTTTGGTTTGTTTATTAGAATCCCTCTTTTTGAAATGGTTCTTTGCTCGGTCACTCAGAAGTTCTCGAAGATGCCCGTTGTTGAATAGCCATGCCACTTCCTCTCTCAATTATCAGAAGTCCTTCGTTCTATGGCCGTGAGTCCCATAATATTTGCACATCTGGTTTGCATCCCTTTGGGTAGGATCGGATTGTAGAGGTCGGGGATATTTAGTGTCTCTAATGCGTCTGATAGCTAACACGATGGAAGAAGTGTCGATGTTAAAGTTATATTGTGATAACCTCGATGCTTTCTTAGGTCCGGTAGGCCTGTCAAAGCCGTTCTTGCTCATAAGTCCTTTGTTGCTCTAACCTCGGTCACTTTTCCTTTCGCTTCGCATAGAATTCTGTTCGGATCCGTTACTTCTTCGATCTCTATTGTAACACTGACAGTGATCCCTGTTCAACCTTGGTTCTCGGTCGATATCTCTCTTGGATCTGTTGACAGGCCTAAAAGGATAAGCGAACCCGGAGGGAGCCTCCAATTGATCATCTTCGACCCTGATTTTTGATTGATATCGGTTATGTGCATCATCCTAAATAACAGCCGGATACTCAATCAATCAGATTTTGCTTCAACTACTGCGAAGCCACCAAACTTCAAATATTGAGTCCTTGTGTGGAAGCTTCAACGGCCCTATCACCAGCGACCGATTGTAGGTCCATTTGTTCCATTTGTAACTGGACACGAAGTCTTTGAGTATCTCATTATCCTTTTGCCTTACTTAGAAGAGGTCTGACTTCCTGGTCTCGACCTTGATAACCCTATCGTGTGCTTTCACGAAATAGTATGCAAGCATATCAAATGAGTCAATTGAATTAGGAGGTAAGTTATGATACCATATCATAAGTCCCTTTGATCGCAGCCGTCACAACTCCACACAATGGTGGGAAGAGCTGTTGCTATGGAGTTGGATTTGCTGTTTAGCCTAGAATTGTGTTTGTATTTCTAATTGCACTCCTAACAATTTTGGGGTTTTTATATTTAAAACTACTATTGTAATCTAAGGATTAAAGCTAAATTATGCTAATGAAATATCGCTAAGTTGTATTAACTACGGAGAAAAGCACTAGAGTCGTGACACTACCTAGGTGGCTAGCTAACGGGTAGAAGTTACTCAGGAGAGATTGATATATTTTGGGGCTTATGCTATAACCGTTGCACAATTGTATTCATTCTCACACCTCTCGGTAAAGAGACTAATTTTTCCCAATTGACTCTATCGAGATCAATTAGGTAGGGCAATTTGACCAAGCTACTAGGGTTCAAGTAGGGTAATTACTCTCTCGAGGTTTAACCCATTAATTGGGACTATCATTCTCTTGGGTCCATCCCAATTCCTTGCTGGGTCAACTTTAAGGTCATAGACTCTCTTTCTCAAGAAGAGTTAGACCCACTAAGCTTTGAATTCATTTTTACAACCACAAATTCTAGATTGAAACACAAAATTAACGCAAATAACAAACACCCAATCTCAATCTCACCCTAGAATGCAACACCCATTAACTACCCACACTAGGGTTGAGCCACAACCCTAGCTAATGGGTTTAGCTAGACATAATTATAAAAGAAACAGAAGAAATAGATGATGAAAATAACATAATGGTTTATTACTAATTAGAAATTGTGATATTGAAGGGGAAAATTGCCAAAATAGGCTACAAAATATGTCTCACGAGCGCAACTCTTGTCCTGAACATAAAACTAGATCTAAAAATGGTAAAATGTACTATTTATACCGGGTGGGAAAAACTAGACAAAAATACCCCTACAAGGTCAGCACGGATCGCACAAAAAGGTAGTGCGGCCGCGTTGGCTCTCAGACTCTTGAACTCTTGAACTCTACTCTCTGACGTTGGGATCGCGGACCGCGCAGAAATGTTGCGCAACTGTGGTAGAAGATGGGCGCGGACCGCACAAAAAAGCAGCCCGGTCGCGTGGCTAGACTTGGTCAAAAATCCAGCTCTCTGAATCTCATCCATGCAGACTGCACTGATATGTAGCGCGGCCACGTGGGACTTTATCTTGCATTTTGTGGTCTTTGAACATGACTGGTGCGGACCGCGCATAAATGGATCACATCCACACAGATTTCCTCTTGATTAATCAGTCTTTGAATCTTCTAGCGCGGCCGCGTGACATATCAGTGCGGTCCACGCTATGTCTTCATGTCCCTCACTTCACTTGGTCTTTGACTCTTGGCAGGTTTCCCTCTGCTTTGAGCCAATCTTTGACATTGGTCATCTCGTCGCTCAAACCTGTGATCAAGCGCAACTTGTAAGCATTTTGGGACTATTTTGTGGCAAATTATAACCAAAGCAATAGCAAGTAGGGGGTATAATCATGATAGAATCCTAACTTATCAACTCCCCCAAGCTTAAACCTTTGCTTGTCCTCAAGCAAACACAATAAGACCCACACTTAAAAAGGCAATCCAAGAATTTCCAGCCATCCTAGAGTAACCTCAACAAGCATCAATTGGGACTAACAATTGCCCTCAATACGAATGCATCACTAACACATTTTAGGCTTTTGAAAACTATGGATCAAGTGTGACACAAGAGCATCAAGGGTTGACTCATTTCTTCAAAGAGCTTTTCTCAAATAACTTGGTCATTGTGGAACCCAAACTCACCCATCCTCAACGCTCCCTAAGCGAACCTCACCTTTTAGAGTATTGACACACAAACCGAGGTTGATGGACTTTCACTCATTTCTCACAAAAAAGGCCACAAGTCCTGCTCTAGGTACCATATTCTTGCCCCTTATGTACGTATCCACTAATGTAGGTTTCCTTCGACTCAAGATCCTATAGGGCTTTTAGGGAGTCAATTGTGAAGGCTTTTGGGTAAAGGTTGGACATGTTTCATGTTCAAATGGGTTCAACCTTCCCTTAAGCACTTTCTTTGATTCATTTGAGTAGTTCACTTCTTTTCAACGGGTTAGAGGGACATATTGTCACTCTTTCTTAAGCAATTCAAATTATTTCTACTTTTTCTACTTCTGTTTTTCCTTTACCCCCTTTTATTCCTTTTTCACCTTGTTCTTTGTTTTTGCCTTTTTTCTTTTCTCTTTTTCATTGCCTTGCTTTTTTCTTTTTTTCTTTAGTACCTTTTTTCCTTTTTGTTTTCCTTCTTGTCTCTCCCTCCAAACTTTGACTTTGCCATTATTCAAGGGAAGTGTGGGTGCCAAGAGAGGGTAATAATGGGTATAGGCTTGTAACATTGGTTCATGAAAGAAGAAGGTTTAAGGCTCAAAAGGGTTAACTAGGGATCATTTTGTTGGTAAGCCATGAAATTTTTCATTTTACAATTGGATCAAGGAGAGCCTTTATTCACTTCTCAAGTCAAACTTCACCTTATGATTTCGCCTCAACAAACACTTGGGGCAAGTTCTTGATCATTAGCTTGGGACTTGTACTTAACATTTTATTCCTCCCCACACATGTAGGGGATTGCTAAATACATCGAGTCGAGGGCCCAAAATGACCTTAGTCATGATTCAAGCACAGAATGGTCCAAAAAGACCACATGATGATTGTTTTGCTCAACACAAGAGTCTCAACGACACTACTTTCACCATCCTAAACACAACATTATGTATTTGATCATGGGATCAAAGGCAAATGTGTTAGGACCAAGCGAAGCTTTGCATGAGGTACCCTTGACTACTAAAAATAAAAAACAAAAGAAAAATCAAAGAAACAGACTCACACCCTTAAAAAGGTAGTCACTCCATCTATTATCGGGAAGAGCCACCCGGTTCACACTATACTCTACCTTTGGAAAGAACCGTGGCATTAAGAAAGTCAAGGGTTTATTGAAAACCCCAAAAACAAAAACGAAAGGCTACGAGCCTAACTACTAAGATAAAAACGAGATTTGTTTTACGAAAATCAAAAAATCGAATGAGTATGTACAATAGGGGGGTAGAATATACAATAAGGGATGAATATATACCAAGAGTACTTTATATACATACCAAAAGACAGTAAAAGTGCGAGAACAGTATCTAAAGTCTGAATTTATGTATAGACCAACTAAAAATAGAAAGAGTCATAGAATAAAAATCTAATATATACAATTATCCAGATAATCCCAAAAAGGTAGGGCACACCCCCATGAATAAGAGTTGGCATTGTCCCCAATGCCAACTACACAAATAAGCACAAAATAAGGTAACGGATATGGAAAGGGCTCCCTAAGCCTGATCCGTCTGCATAGGCTCCTCAATGGTCCCCTGGTCCTCTGTACTGGTAGTAACCTCAAACTGTCTCCCGGCTTGTTGCTGCTCTGCTGCTGGGACATGGGTTGGGTCATGGATCAGCTGAACATCTAGAGCAACACTGGAGGGACCCTCCTGAACCTATGCTATCTCGATCACCACACCCTCAGTGCTAGGATGCTTCCTCTTCTTCCTTGGTTGCATAGGCTCCTCCTGTTGTGGCTGAGATGCTGCTGGATCTTGGGCTGGATCCCCAAATAGCAAGTCTAATGGCATCTAGTCTGTCAATGGCTTGTGAATGTCTGCTTGCAATTTTTTCACCGACTCATGAGACGCCCTTGACTTTCTTATCTTCTTATGTTCCTTGGCAAGCTCCTTCAAAGCCTTACCATACGAATATAACGCCTTAGTCAAGGTGGCCTGAGTCTCTAGAATCTTTTCTTGGTTGGCCAGGAGCTTCTTCAATGTCTCCTCAATAGAGGGAGAAATCTGAACTGTGGCTGGTGCTTACTGGGCCTCAACTGTAGTAGCCAATATGGACAACTTGGATGTCGCAACTGATATCCAGTTGTTCAAACTGGCTAGTGACTGACAGAGCTGGTGGGTAGTGAACCGATGGGTCTTTGATGCAGGGATTGCCGGGTCAGCTGAAGTAGAAGGTCTGGGAGCAAGGGCTCACTGGTGGAAATGGTAGGTATGGAGGATGTCCCAGTAGAAAGCTCTACCGCAATTGGCTCCTTAGATTGGCCAGTTAGGGCAGAGGTGGGTGGCTGGTACTTCTTTAATTTCGGGTTGTCTGAACCCAACTGACTATAGCAAGAATAGGGGGCCACCAACTTTGTCTTGACATCAAAAAATTTTTTCTTAACCTCTAAATCCGTAAAGTACATGGACAGAGTGTTAGGGAAAGTGTAAATTGTGTTGGTCTGCTGTCCGATAGCAGAGATCACCCTTGAGATAATGTTACTCACATTGAGAGAAAGTCCGCCCATAATTGATGCCACAAAAAAAGCCTGGGCAAGAGGAACTGAGTGATCATGTGTGGAATGATCTAGTCTACTACATACAAAAGTCAACAAACCCTTAGCTTCAAAATTGAAGGTGTTCCGCAGAATCTTTTCCCCCGTTTTCAGCCATTTTGGAACAGTGTCCAGGGCTGCAAAGTACCAACCAAGGACGCACTTCCTTGCCCATTGCTAACTTAGCTAAATATTTCGATTCATCATCCTCCTTGAACCCCAAGTAGTCGTTGAAGGACTTCCCATCAAAAACCACCATTTTATCCCGCACCTTCGTCACCTTTGTGTCTTTCACTATATGAGAAACAATGCAATAGAACTCTTTCACCATATGTTCATTGGCATAAATACATCTCTCCTTGAAGATGTCCCAGCCATATCTAGTACAACATTGCTTTTGCACGTTCGGCTTGAGAGGTACAAGGGCTTTGTCAATGAATGTTCTCTCCGGGATCAACTTTCTCACGGGCCACCACTCTCTAAATTTATGGAATTCCAACTCACTAACAAATCTGTCTGCCTAGGGTTCAGGTTTTCTGGTTCGATCAACTCCCCCAACTTGAGGCTCACCCCCTCACCATGTCTTGCATTCTCCCCAGATAATGAAGTTGTGGGGGAGATGGAGTATTATTCATCACTTCTTGCTACAGACTCATCAGACGAATCCGAGACTACATTGACAGGTCTTTTGGATGAGGGTGAATGTGGAGGAGTGTCATGTAATTGGATTGGGTCAGTGATGTGAGTGGGGGGCAGACTCTGAGGTTATGCTCCTAGATGGTGCATACTCACTCCCCGAAGAGTAAGACGTAGCCCTATCAATAGCCTGTATCAGCTTATAGGTCTTTGATAGTTTCCCGAGCCTAGGGAGTGAGTTTAAAAATTTTCTTTACCTTACCCCTCGGGAGGCACCACCTCTCCCGGGTTGTTATGGTTGTTTACCGCCTCAATTTTTTAACCATGATCTGCAAAAAATACACGTCTAACATTGTTAGTTTAAGCACATGTAGTGGAATAGATGGAGAACACATGAGGAGAACACAGTTAATTTCAAGACAAAGAAGCAGTGTACAGTAAAATAGAGGTGCACAGACCGCACAAAAAAGTCACGCGGTCGTGCTAGGGTAGCGCTGACCGCATAAAATAGGTGTGTGGCCGCGCTAAGCTTATACCTCAAAATATACCTCTCTGAATCTCTCCAACGTGGTCTGCAATGCTATGGATCGCAGCCGTGTTGGGCCAGCACGGACTGCACAAAAATGTGACGCGATCGCACTGGCGTCAAGTGAAGCACATAAATAAAACGATGCGGACCACGCAGAAATGATACGCGGCCGCATCATCGGTGCGGACTCAACCCTTGGGAAGAGTAGGCGCTAACAACCTTTACTCGATAGTGGATTCAGGGTCAATTTCCTCAAGGAGCTAGTTATGGGAGTCAAGTATTTGGGACGTCTAGGAATGTGTTTTAACTCCTAATTTTACTTCTATAATTTTTATTATTTTTCTATTGTTTATCAACTAAATTTTATCAACTACAATTGTAAGCTAAAGTATGCAAGATAATGAAGCTAGTTGTATGCAATAAGAGAGGAGCACTAGGGTCGTAGCACACACCTCGGTGACTAATTGTATAGAATTCTAATTTAAGGATGATAACAAGAGATATATGGATAACTGTTGCACTTAGCACTCACTCTCATGCCTCTGGATAGAGAGTCTTGATAGAGAGAGTGATTTTGCCCAATTGACTCTCCCGAGACCAATTGGATTGGGTAATTTGCCCAAACAACTAATGGTTCAAGTATGGTAATTACTCTCTCGAGGTTTAACCCGTTACTTGGACTACCATTCTCATGGGTCCATCCCAAATCTTTGTTGGGTTAATTATGAGGTCATAGACTCTCTTTCTCAAGTAGAGTCAAGACCTACTAAGCTAGACTTAGTGTATGCAACCACCAAATCCAAGTGAAAACATACAATTAACACAAATACCAAACACTGATAATCATCCAAACAATAAGCAAAAAAACCCATTAGTTACCCACGCTAGGATTGAGCCACAACCCTACTAATGGGTTTAGCTAGACATGGATGTAGTAGAAATGGATGAAATAGTAGAAGAAATTGACATAATCATTAACAACAATATTAATCCAAGTGAATCCACACTAAATGTATGAGAAAATTGCCTAAAATAGGCTAATACAAGTTGTCACGAGCTCAGCTACTTAGATAGATTACAAACCTTCACCTAAAAAAGTAAAAGTTTCTATTTATACCATACAGGAAAAACCAGACAAAAATACCCTTGAGGGTCTGTTGTAGATCGCAGAGAAATGTAAAGTGGCCGCGTAGGGTAAATAGTCTTCATATTCTGGCTTCTGCAATTGAGGATGTAGACCGCGTAGAAATGTCATGCAGTCGTATAGGCAAAGTCATGCGGATCGCGGATCGCGGTGCGCGGCCGCATAAGGCAAGTAATGGGGACCGCGTGGAAATGGATTGCGGATGCACTGTACAAATTGTCCCATTTTTTCTCTATGATCTTGTATCCATGCGGACTACACTGATTTGGTGTGTGGCCGCGTGGAATTTTGCCTTAGAATTTTTAGCCTTTGATCATTCTTCTTTGTGGACCGCGTAGAAATGGATTGCGGTCCGCGTGGAACTTCTTCAAGATATGCCTCATTGAACTTTTCTGCGCGGCCGCACAACAACATAGTGTGGACCGTGCAGCTTGGGCTGATACTTAATTATTCTCTGAACATTCCTGTGCGGCCGTATGACAAATCAATGCGGTCCATACAGGTCTCTTTTCCCCAAGTTTCAGTCATCTTCTGGCGCTTGGCGGGTTTCACTCCTTTTTTAGCCGATTTGTGATATTCATCATCTAGTCGCTCAAACCTTCAATCAAACGCAACTTATAAGCAATTTAGGACTAATCAAGCGCAATTTATGCACAAATCTTAGGTAATAATAGGTATAAAAGATGCACCATTCACAGTTATCAACTCCCCCAAACTTAAAACTTTGCTTGTCCTCAAGCAAATAAAATGAGACCTACCCCTCAATAGAGAACATCCAGGTAATTCCTGTTATTCCTAAAGTGACCTCAATCAAACATCAATTGGGACTAACAATTGCCCTCAATGCGAATGCATCATTAACACATTCAAAACTTTGAAAACTTATAGATCAAGTGTGACACAAGAGCTCAAGGGTTGACACATCTCATCAAGGAACCTTTTTCAAGGACTTTGGTCATTGTGGAACCTAAACTCAAACATCCTCGACTCTCCCTCAGTGAACCTCACCTTTTTGAGTAAATGCACACAAATCGAGGTGAATGGATTCTTCGCTAAAGTATTGTGGCGAAGTCAACAAGTTGAGGAGGCCACATGGGAAGCAGAAAAAGAGATGAAAGAAAAGTACCCCCATTTGTTTGATCAAGCCTAGAAGAAATTAGGTGACCCTCCTACTCTTAGTAACTGTCATCTTGTCTAAGTTGTTTCCCTCTTAATATTAGTAAAGTCCCCTTCATTTTGTAATGAGTTAAATGTGTTGTTACCTTGGGTCACTTGAACCGTTCTTGATATATGAAAGCCTTATAAAGATTTACGTGTTAAATAAACAACTAATAGTAAGTGTAGATTGGTAATGGTTTGTTGAGTGTACATGGTGTT
The DNA here is from genome assembly GCA_032618575.1 of Nicotiana noctiflora. Lineage (NCBI taxonomy): Eukaryota > Viridiplantae > Streptophyta > Magnoliopsida > Solanales > Solanaceae > Nicotiana > Nicotiana noctiflora. The sequence goes on along the minus strand of JASVEL010000466.1, from coordinate 232,512 downwards.
AAATTGGTTTAATAAGGTAAGAATTCATTGAAGTGACTAGTTTATGTGCAATTGTAACAATGTGATAGAATATGTGCATTCGTTGAGGTAAGAAAGTGTATACCGGTTGTGAAAAGTGTTGTATTTGTGTATTGTTGTTTGGTAATGTGTTTCGGGGGCCCTCTGACAGGTGGATATGTCCATAATACAAAGGAAACTCCGGCGAAAGTTTTCTAAAATATAAGAGTTAGTCAAAATTTTGATAGTTTGCATAGCATGTCTTTCAAAGCCAACTCATTTTCAAATCCTCATTCGAGGACGAATGATCTTAAGGGTGGAAGGATGTAAGGCCCCGTAAAATTTTTGTGCATAAAACCTAGTAGCTGTGGTGTCATGGTCCGAATAATGTGTTAGGAATGCGTAGAATTCTTCGCGGCGAGCTTGCTCGCCGCGGTTCGGACCCTTGGTAGTGATTTAAGTGTCAAAAATGTAGAGAATAAAGTTTTCCGGAAAAGTGTCAAATATGCGGTCAAGAATGCGACCGCAAACTTGTTATGCGGACCGCATTCTTGCCGCAAAGCTTAACAGAAGCCTCCCAAAAATCATGTTGAAAATGCGGTCGATATGCGATCGCATAGTGAATCTGCGGTGCACTTTGCGACCGCGGATCAAGAATGCGGACCGCATATTGGTCGCATTCTGTAACAGAACTTGTGTAATTTTGAGGCCATTCTGCGGTCACTATGCGGACCGCATGTTGATTCTGCGGTCGCAAAGTGCACCGCATAATTGACCCGGTCCAAATTTTTGTAACATTTTTACCCGATCTCTTCTTTAATATAACACCTTTCACCCTCATTTTCTCATATCATCTTACCAAAATTAGAGAGAGAATAGAGGGGTTTTAGAGAGAAGTTCTTCATCTTCAAAGATTGTTCCAACCACTTAATTCCAAGGGATCCTAGGGCAAGGATTCAACTTCCCCAATCTTTTCAAGGTAAAAACCCTAACTATTTTCTTTGATTTTCAGTTTTAAATTGGGTAAAGAGAGGTTTGCATATAATAGCTTTTGAAAATAGAATTTTTACACTCATGCATGATTATTGAACTTGATTTCTAGTAAAACGAAGTGAGTAGAAGTAAGAGTCTTCAAGAACAAGGTTGGCAAGAGTAGAATATCTTGGGTAAGCATAAAGTAGGAAGAAAAATCATCACCAGGTATGTATGGCTAATTTTGATTCTTGTGAAATCGCCTATATGTGTGAAGTTTGTTTGTTTCGTGTTAAATTGACAAATTGTATGAAATTCTTGATGTTGTTGTTGGATATTCAAAGTTTGTTGTTGAGCTATGAGGGATGTAAAATGAGAGTTTAATTTGGTAAAAGAATTGTGAATAATGGCTATAATGGCATATATGGTACTCTGTGGAAAAGAAACGAAACACTTGAGGATTGGTAAGTCATTGCACAATACGGTATGAATACTCTTGATTTTTGGAAAATATTGTAACATGGTTGTGATATTAGCTTGATAAGTAATTGAGAACATGAAACAATGTGCAAGTTGCTTATTTGAACTTGTTGAAATTGTGTGTAGTACCTTATCTGCTTGTTTGAACTTGTTGTGTTTTAAACTGTAAGGCGGGGTCGTGTTGCGCGCCGCAACGTGAGGAAATAAGGTGTGGGTTGGGGTGATAAGGGTGGCCGAGGTAATAAGGGTGGTCAGGGGCAATAAGGATGGAAAGCGATCGAAATCGCTATTGAAAATTGATACAAAAATCAATAATGTGAAATTGTGAAAGGAGACAACAGGAGAGTTTGCAACCTGTGGGGCACTGATTGCCCCTTTGTTTGACTACTTGTGCTTTACGTGATTGATTGGTTATTGTTAAATTGGTTGATCGTAGAAAGTGCTTTGTGTTGAGAATTATTTGAAATGAGGAAAATGTGGAAACATGGTTGGCTGGCTTAATTAATTGTTGATGTAATTCAATGGCTTGAGTTTACTTGGGACAAAGTTTGTCCATACATGCCAGTACAATTCAAGTGTACCGACGTCCCTTTTTGCCGGGGACGCTACATTCGTGTTATGATTGTAGGTGGATCAGTAGCAGGCACTTCAGCTCATCGGCAGTAGTATCCTTCTCCTTCCACTGTCCGTTTTGGTGAGCCCCTTTCTTCCTTGGGGCCCTGTGTGGTTCATGCCACTTTTGTTTAGATTTCATTTTGGTTTTGTAAGGTATAGCTGGAGCCTTGTTACCGGCAAGTATTGTATTCCCTTTTTTGTATCCTAGAGGCTCTTGTAGACATGTAAACTGTGGGACTCTAGTCTTATGTATACATTATGTTATGTCGGGCGTTGTAAAATCCGCAAACTTGTTAATGAATCACTCGTATGGTTTTATTTGTTTAATGTGAAATCATTCATGGTTAGTAAGATATTTGGTTAATGAGAAACAATCAACACAGGGGTAACGCGTGGGAATGAAAGGCACCCAGGAAAACTTATAGATCAAGTGTGACACAAGAGCTCAAGGGTTGACACATCTCATCAAGGAACCTTTTTCAAGGACTTTGGTCATTGTGGAACCTAAACTCAAACATCCTCGACTCTCCCTCAGTGAACCTCACCTTTTTGAGTAAATGCACACAAATCGAGGTGAATGGATTCTTCGCTCATCTCTCTTAAAGAAGAGACCCTAAGCCCGGCTCTAAGTACCATATGCTTGCCATCCATGTAAGTATCCACTAATGTAGGCTTCCCCCAACTCAAGATCATATAGGGATTTTCTGGAGTCATTGTGAAGGCTTCTGGGTAAAGGTAGGATACACTTTCTTCCATATGGATTCAATCATCCCCTAAGCACTTCTTTTGATTCGTTTTGGCACACTTTCTTGACTCATTTGAGTAATTCTTCTTTCAAGGGGTTAGAGAGACACAATGTCACTCTTTCTTTTGCAATTCAAACCCTTCTCCTTTTTCTTCACTTTTCGCATCTTTTTTCACTTTTTGTTCACTTTGAGTTCCCTTTTTGGGTCTTTTTCTCTTTTGTCTTTCTTTTTGCCCTTTTTTTATCTTTTTGATTGCCTTCCTTTTCTTTTTTGCATTTATTGCCCTTTTTTACCACATTGGTGCATGTCTTGTCTCTCCCCCAAACTTAGATTTATGCCATTACTCAAGGGAAGATTTTTTTGGGTGCCAAGAGAGGGTTTCATTAAAAACGGATATAGGCTTGTAACTTGGATTCATGAAAGAAGAAGGATTAAGGCTCAAAATAGGTGGACTAGGGATCATTGCATTGGTAGGTCACGAAATGGATGAAAGTAGCATTTTTGGATAAAGGAGAGCCTTCAATCACGTCTCAAGTCAAGTTCCACCTATTATTTCACCTCAACAAATATTCGGGGCAAGTTCTAGACCATTGGCTCGGTACTTGGGCTCTCAAATCGAATTCTCACCACACATACACTCACGGATTGCCAAAGATGGAGTCCAGGGCCCACAACGACCTTAGTCAAGATTAAAGCGCACAATGGCCCATATTTGATCATATGATGATTGTTTGGTCAACACAAGAGTCTCAAGGCCATGACTTTCACCATCTTAAACACAACATAATGTCTTTGACCATAAGATCAAAGGAAAATGTGATAGGCCCAAGTGCAGCTTTTCCTGAGGTACTCTTAACTATGAAAAACTTGAAAATAAAAAAGAAAACTCAAAAACTGACTCAACCCTTAAGAAAATTGTCACGCTATCTATCACTGCGAAGAGCTACCTGGTTCACACAACACTCTACCCTTGGAAAGAACCGTGGCATTAAGAAAACCAAGGGCTTATTGCAACATCAAAGTAAAACAAAAAGAGGCTACGAGCCTAACTTTGCACTAAAGCGAATTTTTTTAATGAAAATAACAAAAATAGAAAGAAAGCTCAAATGATAGCCAAATGAATATGTCCACATGGAAAGTCGAATATACAACTAAAGGAGTTCAAAATGAAAGATTATATACAAATCATCTATGTCTATGAATATAATGAGAATATAAAGTACATACAGTCATCCATTTAAACAAAAAGTAGGGCCACATCCCCACGAATAAGAGCTAGCATTGTCCCCAATGCTAACTACCAAATAAAACAGCAAAAAGCAAGCAAAGGATACAGAAGTGGCCCTACTCTGTGGTTTAAATTAAGAACATATGCCCAACTTTCATCAGTTCTCACAAACCCTATTTTAACCACTAACTAATATGAACAAGGAAGAAAAAAGAAGAAATTAAGAAGTTAATCTACTAGAAATGAATTAAGATAAACAAAAATTAAACTAAGAATTTAATATAGATGAGTTGTTACTAGGGATTAATGATAGTGAAAATCTTGCACAAATTATACGGGTGACAGTAAAAAGTGCTCTCAGATGAACAGTTTGCGAAAAAGTTAAAAGGAGGCCCAAGTCTCCTATTTATAGAAGACTGTGGGGACCGTTCCCTACCTACCTGCGCGGCCGCACAAAAATGCCACTCGGAACACGTAGGGTTTTTCATACTTTGAGATTCAACAACTTCCATGCGGACCGCACTATTTTGGTGTACGGCCGCGTGGGAAACTTTAGAGACTCATACTCCTTGGGCCATTTCCACGCGGACCGCACTGTTTTGGTGTGCGGCCGAGTGGTAAAATTTAGAGACCTAGATAAATTTTGTATTTCCAGTGCGGACCGCACAAAAATGCCATGCGACCGCGCTGGGTCTTCTGAGTTCCAACCTTTAGCATTTCAATCCCACGCAGACCGCACTGTTTTGGTGTGCGGCCGCGTGGGCACTGTTCAGAGACTTATCATTTTTCACTTTTGCCCTGCACTGATTCAACATTATCCCTGCAACACTGCACAAACCATTAGCTTTAAAATCCTACTCTACAAAGGAAAAATTAAGAAATTCAAAAGACATAGGTTGCCTCCCAAGAAGCGCCTCATTTAACGTCGCGGCACGACGCATGTTATTGTCATATCACTTCATATCAAGAACCGCCACCACGTGGCTCTCATCAAGCTCTCCAAGAAATAGAAAAAAACACGTCCACCAAGTTGACCTATCATCTTGTCAATAAATGGTAGTAGGTAATGGTGCCAATGGGGCAATTTGTTCAAAACTCCACCATTCTAACGATCTTTCCTCGTTTGAGATGATTGTTCTACACACTGCACTACATGAAAGTTTGCCACTATAATCTTTTCATCTTTAGTTTGTCTAGAATGATCTGGGATAGTCCACGGGATGTTGGGAGCTGGATATAGTATCACTTGCTGCATCACACCATCTAACCCCCATTTCAGTTTCAAACACATCTTTGCATCATCCTCTAAGAGAGCATCGGGTTCACATATTTGTAGACACATGTGTGGCTTAGTTGGTTTCATTTCTAACACCAGAGGGACTTCAATTGCTGGCTTGACTAGAGGAGTTCCCATTCATCAATGTCCAATAACACCCTACTAGGACCACACAACTCCATGGCATGCAAAACATCAATGCACATCACCATGCTTGAATCATCATTCACCTCACAGATTAGTGGTGCGGACATAAGTGGATCTTCAACATTACTCATAGAACTTGTATCATTCATTATCACCATCGTGACAATGTCAATGAAGGAACACACCTCGGTGCTAGTAGGTTTCTTCATGGATTTTTACACCGGGAAAACCATTTTTTCATTGCCAACTCGGAAGGTCATCTCTCCCGCCTCGACATCAACCAAAGACTTCCATGTTGCTAGGAAAGGCCTTCCAAGAATTATTGGGACTTCAAAGTCCACCACACAATCAAGAATGACGAAATCAGCCGCCAAAATGAATTTATCTACCCGAATAAGGACGTCGGCAATTATTCCCAATGGTCTCTTCATTGACCGGTCTGCCATTTGAAGTCTCATTGAGATTGCTCGTGGTTGACCAATTCCTAATTTTTTTAACACTGAATATGGTATTAAGTTGATGCTTGCCCCCAAGTCACAAAGGGCTTTTGCAAAGTCGACACTTCTAATAGTGCATGGGATAGCGAATGCACCAGGGTCTTCTTGCTTTGGGGCCATGGAGTGCACAATTGATATCACTTGATGCGTCATAAGTGTTGTCTCACAATCCATTGACCTCCTCTTGGTGACCAACTCTTTCATGAATTTGGCATACCTCGGCATTTGCTCAAGTGCTTCAGCCAAGGGAACGTTGATTGTAAGAGCCTTTATCATGTCTTTGAACTTTTCGAACTGGTGATCACTCTTTCTCTTAGCTAACCATTTAGGATATGGTGGAGGGGCCTAGGCAAAGGTACCTTAGCTTTGGATACCACTGGCTCGGGTATGTCAACAACATGTTCCCTAGACGGGTTTACGTTCTCTTGAGTCTCATCCTCAATCTCTTGAATGTTAATTATCACTTTATTTCTTGCATTTGGTTCCGCATCATCATCAACTCCCGTAGGCATATAATCATTAGGTAACTCATCTTCCTCCGCCATAGTTTGATTCTCTCTTGAGGCTTGCACATCACTGCCTCATCCACTCTATGTGGTCACTGCCATCACATGGTTGGTATTTCTGCCCTTTGGGTTTACTAACGTATCACTCGGTAGAGTCCCCTTAGGGCGAGTATTTAAAGCTTGAGAGATTTGTCCGATTTCAACTACCAAGTTCCAGATAGATTTATTATGAGATGCCAATTTGGCATCCGATTCTTGATTTTTTTTCATCATTTGTTCAAACATATTCTCAATTATACCCAAATCACTTCCGGATGAACTTGACCTTGAGGAGGAAAGGGAGGTGGTATGTTCGGATGTTGATACATGGGTGGTCATTGAAAGCCTTGATTTCCACTATTATTGTTCCAATTGTTGTTGTTTCCATTCTAATTGCCATTATTTTTGCCTTGATTCCCCCAATTGCTTTGATTACTCCATTCCAATTTCCGCCACCTTGGGGTTGATTATTATTGTTCCAATTGCCACCACCTTGTTGATTATTCCAATTCCCTTGAGATCTCCATTGTTGGTTGCCTTGGTTTCCTCTATTCCCTTTATAGTTGTTAACATATTGGGAATATTCATTTTGCTCATTATAACATTCATTTGAAAACCCACTACCATCATCATAATTTTCACAACACCTTTGTTATTGTGGCCCCCTTTGCCTTCTCTTCATCATGTTTACTCCTTTCATAGCATTGACTTGTCGCAGATTTTGCACTTGTTGCAATTGTGCCTTTGCTAATAGATTCATGGTTGTTGTAAGTTCGGCAATAGCTTGGCCATGGTCATGCAACTCTTTATGCAGGTGTATAACATTGTGATCACCTTGAGGAACGTTCGCCCGACTTTGCCATGCCGAAGAAGTATCGACCATCTCATCTAGAACTTTACATGCTTTATTATACGGGGGTTTCATAAAGTTACCACCCGCCAATTGGTTCACAATGCATTGGTTTGTTGTGTTGATACCTCTATAGAACGTCTGTTGGATCATCATATATTCATGTCGTTGTTCGGACACTCCTTTACCATTGTCTAAACCTAACACATGTTTCATGCAATGGCTCCGTCGGTTATTGTTTGTAGGCCAAAATCTCATCACGAAGCACCGCCATATGACTCAGAGAAAAGAACTTGCCAATGAATTTGTCCGCCAATTCATCCCATGTAGTGATTGAATGATTTGGTAATCTCTCCAACCAATCGAGCGATTTACCCTGAAGAGAGAACGGGAAAAGCCTTAATCTTAAAGCTTATTCGGAAACATTCGTTTGTTTACTTCCCCAACAAGCATCCACGAACCCCTTCAAGTTCTTGTATGCATTTTGATTGGAGGCGCCCGTAAAATACCCTCGTTGTTCAAGAAATGTCAACATAACATTTGTAATTTGGAAATTCCCCGCCCGGATTCGGGGAGGAACTATTGCACTTGCGTAACCTTGGTTGGGGAGAACCCTTGGAGCAACTCTTGGTGGAGGCAGAGAAGGATCTGGAATTGCATCATTAGGATTTACATTAGCATTTCTACATCTTCTTGGTATTTGTGGTACCTGGAGTTCCTCTTATTCTACATCATCAACCTCCTCCCCTGCGACCACATTGTCAAGAGGGATATTCCCATTCAAAGCCATTTGTACATGTTGGTTTGACACTAATAATGTTAGTAAAAAGAAGAAATAAGAAGCTAAACACAAAACTAGCTACACAAATAGCCAAGACCGTAAGCTCCCTAGCAACGACGCCAAAAAGTGATCGGTGCGGACTCAACCCTTTGGAAGGGTGTGCGCTAACAGCTTTTACCCGATAGTGGATTCGGGGTCAATTTCCTCAGGGAGCTAGTTATGGGAGTCGATTATTTGCTAAGTCTAGGAAAGATTTTTAACTCTTAATTTTGCTTATATCATTTTTGGTTTTTTTTTCTATTTTTTATCAACTAAATTTTATCAACTACAATTGTAAGCTAAAGTATGCTAGATAATGAAGCTAGTTGTATGCAATAAGAGAGGAGCACTAGGGTCGTAGCACTCGCCTAAGTGACTAATTAACGGGTATAGAATTCTAATGTAAGGATGATAATAACAGATATATAGATAACCGTCGCACTTAGCACTCACTCTCACACCTCTCGGTAGAGAGAGTGGTTTTGCCCAATTGACTCTCTCGAGACCAATTGGGTAGGCTAATTTACCCAAGCAACTAATGGTTCAAGTAGGGTAATTATTCACTCGAGGTTTAACCCGTTACTTGGGACTACCATTCTCATGGGTCCATCCCAAATCCTTGTTGGGTTAATTATGAGGTCATAGACTTTCTTTCTCAAGTAGAGTCAAGACCCACTAAGCTAGACTTAGTGTTTACAACCACCAAATCCAAGTGAAAACATACAATTAACCCAAATACCAAACACCTACAATCATCCAAACACTAAGCAAAAACACCCATTAACTACCCACACTAGGGTTGAGCCACAACCCAAGCTAATGGGTTTAACTAGACATGGAAGTAGTAGAAATAGAAGAAATAGTAGAAGAAATTGACATAATCATTAACTACAATATTAATCCACGTGAATCCATAGTAGATGTATGAGAAAATTGCCTAAAATAGGCTAATACAAGTTGTCCTGTGCTCAGATGCTTAGATAGATTATAAACTTCGCCTAAAAAAGTAAAATATTCTATTTATAGTACACAGAAAAAAACTCGATAAAAATACCCCTGAGGGTCTATTACGGACCGCATAGAAATGTCATGCGGCCGTGTAGGGTAAATGGTCTTCATATTCTGGCTTCTGGACTTGACGATGCGAACCGCGTAGAAATGTCACGCAGCCGCATAGGCAAAGTCATGCGGACCGCGTAGAAATGTGCGCGGCCGTATAAGGCAAGTAATGCAGACCGCGTAAAAATGGATTGCGGCTGCACTGTACAAACTGTCCCATTTTTTTGCTCTCCGATCTTGTATTCACGCGGACCGCAATGATTTGGTGTGCGGCCGCGTGGAATTTTGCCTTAGAAGTTTTAGCGTCTACTCATTCTTCCTTGCAGACTACGTAGAAATGGATTGCAGCACGCGTGGAACTACTACAAGATATGCCTATCTGAACTTTTCTGCGCGGCTGCACAACAAAATAATGCGGACCATGCAGCTTGGGCTGACACTTGATTATTCTCTGAACATTCCTGTGCAGCCGCATGATAAATCAGTACGGTCCGCACAGGTCTCTTTTTCCCAGGTTTCAGTCATCTTCTGGCGCTTGGCAGGTTTCACTCCTTTTGAGCCAATTTGTGATATTCATCATCTAGTCAATCAAACCTACAATCAAACACAACTTATAAGCAATTCAGGACTAATCAAGAGCAATTTATGCACAGAGCTTAGGTAAGAATGGGTATAAAACATGCACAATTCACAGTTATCACCGCGTTGGGCCATGGAATTTAATTGAGTTAAGGTTTAACATTAATGATCATTTCATTCAAGTTAGTGCATCCTACGTTTCCCCTACTCGATTACCCACCATTAACAATCATGCCCAACATTTTGAAAGAAAAAAATAACTAATCTAAATATTAAACTAAGAAGAAAAACGAAAACAAAGAAGCTATGACTACTAGGACATGAACAAAATTAAAATTAACACTTAAGTAATGATCAATGTGAGAAAATGTTACTAGGAGTATGAAGATTTAGCTATTGATGCAAGCACAAAGGCACGTCTAAGATGAATAGTGAATTTTAGAGCTCAGGAGATCGATTTGGCAAAAAGTTCTAACTGAAGCCCTAATGCCCTATTTATATAAAAGAATGTAGAACCCGTCACTTACCTACCAGCGCAGCCGCACAAAAATGGCCGTGGACCGCGCTAGATTTGTATCCTTCGCATTGAACTGAGCTGCCCACGCGGGCCGCACTGTTATGCTATGCGGTCGCGTGGGAAACTTCATAGAGCATGAATAGTTGGGTCCTCCCAGCACGGACCGCACAAAACTGCTATGCGGTCGTGCTGGTAACTTAGAGACTTACAGCGTCTTGCACAAGCAAGCGCGGACCGCAATGTTATTTAGCGCAGCTGCGCTAGAAAACTTTAGAGACCTGACATTTGTGTTTTTGTTTTACACTGCTTCAACATTATCCCTGCAACATCTCGCAAACTATTAGCCCAAAAATCCTAGTCTACAAAGAAAATCAAAGAAAATGAAGAAGATATGGGTTGCCTCCCAAGAAGCGCCTGATTTAACGTCGCGATATGATGCATGTTACCATTATATCTCCTCAAATCAGGAACCGCCACCATGTGGATCTCATCGAACTCTCTATGAAACAGTAAAATACATGCCTTCCAAGTTGACCTACCATTTTGTCAATAAAATGCAGTGGATAGTGATCATGTCGGGGAACTTTGTTCAAAATCCCATCCTTCTGGCAGCCCTGCCAACCTAGAGCTACTTGTACGGGACACTGCACATCATGAAAGTTTGCCATCATGGTCTTTTCGTCCTTCATTTTCCTAAAATGATCCGAAGGAAACCAAGGATTGTCGGGAAATGGGTAGATCACCACTTTTTGTATCGCCTCATCTAACCCCCGTTCATGCTCCAAATACGGTTTTGCATCATCCTTCAAGAGAGCATCAGGCTCAAAAATTATGAGACACATGTGTGGCTAGGTTCGTTTTATCTCTAACACTGAAGGAACCTCATTTTCTAGCTTGTCTAGAGGAGTCTCGCATTGAACAAGATCCAATGACAACTTACTGGGTTCATACAATTCCATGGCATGCAAAGCATCTATGCACGTCACCCTACTTGAATCATCATTCATTTCACGATCTAGAGGTGCGGACACAAGAGGATGTTCAACATTAATCACAGTAATTGTCTCATCCATTATCATAGTAGTGACAACGTCAACAAATGAGCACACTTCGGTGCTATTTGGTTGCTTCATGGACTTGCACACCAGGAAAACCACCTTCTCATGAGCCATACAGAATGTCAACTCTCCTGCTTCGACATCAACCAAAGCCTTCCCTGTAGCTAGGAAAGGTCTTCTAAGAATAATCAAGACTTCAATGTCCACTTCACAATCAAATATAACGAAATCAGTCGGAAAATGAATTTATCCACATGCACAAGGACATCAGCAATTATACCCAAGGGTCTTATTATCGACCAGTCTACCATTTGAAGTCTCATCGAGGTTGCTCGTGGTTGACCAATTCCTAAGGTCTTAAAGACTGAATATGGCATCAAGTTTATACTCACCCCTAAGTCACAAAGGGCTTTTGCAAAGTCGGCACTTTCAATGGTACACGTGATAGTGAAACCTCCCGGATCCTCGAGTTTTGGGGCCATAGAATGCACAATTGAACTCACTTGATGCGTTATCGGTATTGTCTAACAATCCGTGGACCTCTTCTTAGTTACCAACTCTTTCATAAATTTGGCATACTCTGGCATCTGCTCAAGTGCTTCTACCAAGCAAACATTGATTGTAAGACTCTTCATCATGTCTGTGAACTTTTTGAACTGGTGATCACTCTTATTTTTAGCTAATCGTTGAGGATACGACAGAGGTGGCCTAGGAAAAGGTGCCTTGGCTTTGGGAACCACTGGCTCTACTATGTCAATAACGTGTTCCCTAGACGGGTTCACGACATCTTGAGTCTCTACCCCGGCCTCCTTATTAATATCAATTCGCACATCATTGTTTGCACTTGTTTCAACTACATCTTCCATACTCAAAGGAGCACTATCAACTTACAAATAAACATCTTCATTTACAACTTGCTTTATCTTGAGGTATGTACATCACCGCCTCTTCCACTTCTCATAGTAACCGCCATCACATGATTGGTGTTTCCTCCTTTTGGGTTTACCACCGTATCACTCGGTAGAGCACCCTTTGGCCGAGTATTCAAAGCTTGAGAAATTTTCCCTATTTGAACCTCCAAGTTCCGGATAGATGTATTGTGAGAAGCCAATTTTGCATCAGATTCTTGGTTCTTTTTCATCATTTGCTCAAACATGTTTTCAATTCTACCCAAATCACATCCGGATGAACTCGAACCTTGAGAAGGAAAGGGAGGTGAAATGTTCGATTGTTGATACATGGGAGGTTATTAAAAGCCTTGATTGCCACATTTATTCCACCCTCCTTGATTGTTGTTGCCCCAATTGCTATTGTTCCCATTCAAATTTCTACCATTGTTACCTTGATTCCCCCAATTGTTGTTTTGATTGTTCCGGTTCTAATTTCCACCATTTTGTTGTTGATTGTTGTTATTCTAATGTCCGCCCCCTTGTTGATTGCCCCAATTTCCTTGGGGATGCCATTGTTGATTTCCGTTGGTAGTTGTTAACATATTGATATTCTTCTCTTTGCACATCATAACACTCATTCAAATAACCACCATCATCATCATAGTTATCATAGTTTCCTTGAGGTTGTTGCCCTCTTTGCCTTCTTTCCATCATATTCACTCCTTCCATGGCATTGACTTGGAGCACGTTTTGAACTTGTTGTAATTGCGCCTTCGCCAATTGATTCATTGTTGTTGTGAGTTCGGTAATGGCTTGTCCGTGATCATGCAACTCCGTGTGCAAATGTATGACATTAGGGTCACCTTGAGGAACGTTTGCACGGCTTTTGCCGAAGTAAGTATCGGCCATTTCATCTAACACATCACAAGCTTCATTGTGAGGGAGCTTCACAAAATTTCCTCCCGCCAATTGGTTCACAATACCTTGGTTGGTTGTGTTGATGCCCCTATAGAATGTTTGTTGAATCATCACATCATTCATATAATTATTTGTACACTCTTTAACCATAGTTCTACATCTCTCCCATATTTCGTGCAAGGGTTCCGTTGGCTCTTGTTTGAAAGCCAAAATTTTATCACGGAGCGCCGCCATGTGACTTGGAGAAATGAACTTGGCAATAAATTTGTCCGCCAATTCGTTTAATTTGGTAATAGAATGATTTGGTATCCTTTCCAATCAATCTAGAGCTTTACCCCGAAGAGAAAACGGGAAAAGCCTCAATCTCAATGCATCCTCTAACACGTTTGTTTGTTTACTTCCCCAGCAAGTATTTAAGAACCCCTTCTAGTGCTTATATGCACTTTGGTCAGGGGGCCCGTAAAATACCTTCTTTGCTCGAGCAAAGTAAACATAACATTGGTGATTTGAAAATTCGCCGCCCCGATTTAGGGAACTATGGCACTTGCATAACCCTGGTTTGGAAGGACTCTTGGGGCTAATCTTAGCGGTGGCGGAGGGGGGTCTGGGGTTTGGTTATTTGGATTTGCATTGGCATTTCTACCTCTTCGTGGTACTTGAGGTAACAGAAGCTCATCTTGATCAACATCTTCAACCTCCTCCCCCTCCAAGGCATTGCCAAGAGGGTCATGTCCATTTAGAGCCATATGTACCTGATAGATTGATACAAACGAGATTAGAAAACAAGAAGGAAAGAGAAGCAAAATACAAAACTAGCTACATAGATAGTCAACACTGTAAGCTCCTCAGTAACGATGCCAAAAAGTGATCGCATCCGTCTCAACTCTATACAATGGTAGGAAGAGCGAGTAGCAATAACTTTTACCCAAATAGTGGATTCGGGATCGATTTTCCACAGGGAGCTAGTAATGGAGTTAGATTTTCTGTTTAGCCTAGAATTTTGTTTGTACTTCTGATTGCACTCCTAACATTTTTGGGATTTTTATATTTAAAACTACTATTGTAATATAAGGATTAAAGATAAATTTTGCTAAGGAAATATCGCTAAGTTGTATTAACTATGGAGAAAAGTACTAGAGTCGTGACACTACCTAGGTGGCTACCTAACGTGTAGAAGTATATTTTGGGGCTTACGCTATAATCGTTGCACAATTGTATTCATTCTCACACCTCTCGGTAAAGAGAAAGATTTTGTCCAATTGACTCTCTCGAGACCAATTGGGTAGGCCAATTTGACCAAGCAACTAGGGTTCAAGTAGGGTAATTACTCTTTCAAGGTTTAACCCGTTAATTGGGACTACCATTCTCATGGGTCCATCCCAATTCTTTGTTAGGTCAACTTTAAGGTCGTAGACTCTCTTTCTCAAGAAGAGTTAGACCCACTAAGCTTTGAATTTATGTTTGCAACCACAAATTCTAGATTAAAACACAAAATAAATGCAAATAACAAACACCCAATCTTGATCTCACCCTAGAATGCAACACCCATTAACTACCAACACTAGGGTTGAGCCACAACCCTAGCTAATGGGTTTAGCTAGACATAATTAGAGAAGAAACAGAAGCAATAGATGATGAAAATAATACAATGGTTGATTACTAATTAGAAATTATTATATTGAAGAGGAAAATTGCCAAATAGGCTACAAAATACGTCTCACGAGCACAGTTCTTGTTCAGAACATAAAACTTGACCTAAAAATGGTAAAATGTCCTATTTATACCGAGCTAAAAAATTAGACAAAAATACCTCTGTGGGGTCAGTGCGGACCGCGCAACAAGGTAGCACGGCCGCGTTGGCTCTTAGATTCTTGAACTCTACTCACAAGTTGGGATAGCGGACAGCGCAAAAATGTAGCGCGGCCGCGGTGGAAAATGGGCGCGGACCGCGCAGAAATGCAGCGCGGTTGTGTGGCTATACTTGGCTAAAACTCCAGATCCCTGAATCTCATCCTCGCGGACCGCACTAATATGTAGCGCGGTCGCTGGGCCTTTGTCTTGCATTTTGTGGTCTCTGAACATGACTGGCGCAGACCGCACATAAATGGAGCGCGGCCGCACAAATATCCTCTTGATTAATCAGTCCCTGAATCTCCTAGCGCATCCGCTTGACATATCACTGCAGTCCGCACTAGGTCTTCCTGTCCCTCACTTCACTTGGTCTTTGACACTTTGCAGGTTTCGTTCCATTTTGAGCCAATCTTTGACATTGGTCATCTTGTTGCTCAAACCCGCGATTAAGCGCAACTTATAAGTATTTTGGGACTATTTTGTGGCAAATTGTAACCAAAGCAATATCAAGTAGGGGGTATAATCATGTTACAATTCTAACTTATCACCCTTCTATAGGGTATTTCCGAATTTCGTCAGCAAGACAGACTCGATCTCATCATCCTCCAAGTTATTTCCTTTGATGGCGCATGTGTATGAAGTGCATGTTTGTTTGGGTATGTCTCTCATTGTACTTAGGAATCTCGGACATGAAATTTTTTTTAGGGATACGTTTCAGGGATGCACTCGAAGAAAAATGTTTTTGCATGAACTTATTGTAATCCAAGCCTTTCAGTATCGGCGGTGCTCCCGGAATTTGGTTGACCCTGGAATTGTAAGCTTCAACCTTCTTATCATTTGCCTTAATTCTCTTTTCCCATGATTCTATCCATTTTTTCAACTCTTCGAGCATTCTTACGATCTCGGGGTTAGTCCCCGACTCATCTCCATTCGATCTCTCAACGACTGGTTCTTCTCCGCATGTGATTTCCTAGGACGGATTGCGTTAAATTCTGCTCGGTGTGCGGCTTTGGTTTTATATCTGAGCTGTTGCCGCTTGTTGAGCTTGTAATATTTCGAAGATCACCATAGAATGATCCCGTCTCCCCCATTGTTTTGAGTATTCTGTATCGTTGATCGGGCTCCACCACTGATGCTATTTTCGAGATCGTTAGTCATGTTCGCGTTGATAGCCACGTGCGAGTTACCTCATTACTGGGCACTATGTTATTATTTTCACCGTGGTGACCAGACTTATTGTCAGCAGGTAGGGGTGCGAATTGTGAATTTGACATCTTGAGCTTTAACTTGAAATTAGAGACACTTCAAAGAACAAGTGTAAAATAGTGCGTGTTAAATTTTTTTATATCATATAACCAATATTATCCTTAGCCCCATGGTGGGCATCCAAAATCAGATAATAATAAAATTTATAAGTGGTTAAGAATACACGGATTAATTTGACACAAATTGGTGAATTGAATAGTAATTAAAGCGAACAATGTGAAATAAATTGAAACCATGCGACTTGAACAATTATAGCCTTGAGAAACTGAGTCTCACTTGATTTAGATGCAATTTATACGATATCAGATATAGAAGAACAGTAGCATACAGAAATAAAATAATATTATATTACCTTGGGACACGTGTTACAATGTCCTTTACAAATAATCAGACACTCTTTGGGTATAATTCTATAAAAGGTAACAAATCCTAGGATTTTCTAATTCGTCAGTTTCTCATTGATACGTGGCGAGATTTCCACCGTGATACCCGATCAGTTACGGATATTTTGCCTTCCATTATTCGCTCTGACAGTATTTCTTCGAGCTCATTCAGCGTCATGGTTGATTACGGGGTTACAGGCTCGATGTCCTCGAGGGTGGGCACTCCGACCTCATATCTTGGTTCGGTGGACCTAGGGTCGATCTTCAACCCATCACGTTTTAATCCCGATCTGTCATGTAACAGACGAGCCCGATTTCGACCGTATACAAGCTACTTTATAGAGTTGGAAAAATTAATTGAGTTGGTACTGTTATAGGTAAATTTTTGATAGACTTGTGTGGGAAGGTTTAGGAGCAGAAATATTTGCAGCTGGTCGAAATTTATATGAGAACGGAAATAAATAACTTTAATTATCATACTTCTAGAATAGAAATAGTCTTAGTATATTATTTTTGTCAGTTGAGTTCAATTTTATTCAATCATAAATTTTAACTAGAAAGGCTCTTTCGAATATGTAAAATTGAGGTTTAAACCTCCGACCTCCTAAAGCAAAATCAGGTACCAATGTGTCAGGAGAAAATCTGTACCAAGTGCATGATGTCATTTTTTCATACTGTTTTCTAATTTAAGTCTTATGAGCTATAGGAAACATATTTTAAAAGTAACCTCAAAGAAATCCATTTGTACAAATTCCCCGTTTTTGTATGCAAATATTCAATAATCCAGTAGACTGTAGTACGTGGGGGTCTAACTTGTAAGACTTTTAGGGAAACATTGCAGGAATCAATAATAGGTGAAGTATGATTACTTCACTATATCACATCTCACATCTTTAATTTGGTGCTAGGGAAACCAATGACGAATTTAGAACTTAAAGTAATAAATTCTTATAGCAACTTTATATAATAATAATAATAATAATAATAATAATAATAATAATAGGATTTTCAATCAAATTATTTTAAATATTTGGTAAATCTTTAATGTAAATATAAGGTCTAAGCAAAATATATTAAGTCATGTGATCAACTTATAAATTATATTGTAGATTCGCCTCTCCGACAAATTAGATATATTACTTTTCTTGCAAGTTAATATTTTGAAAGATAGATTAACCTCCTCGTAAATGACTTCATGATTAGGGGTGTGCATTCGATTTATCGATTCGATTTTGACTCTTATCGATAATTACTTATCGATTATCGATTTGTACATATGTTTATCGTTATCGTTTCAATAAGGTTTCGATTTTTTCGATTTCGATTTATTAATTTTTGGGGCTTATCGATTCGGTTATCGATTACACCAATAATAAAATTTGCGGGATTCCACGGAAAGTATATCGCTATAAACACGCTTAACTAATATGGACAAAAAGAAGCTAAAATAAGACGAACACTGTTTATAACATAAAAATTGTGTCAATAGACATATGCAAAGAAACTAAAGTAAGGGATCAAATATATGCCACCAACACTCCAACGGTATTATTAAAAAAAAAAATACATCATCACTGTTAATTCTATTTTTCATTAATTTGAACGTCATTCCCTTCAACTTTAAATATGATCATTCCTAAAATGTGGTAGATGAAATAATTAGGGGCGTGCATTCGATTTATCGATTCGATTTTGACCCTTATCGATAATTACTTATCGATTATCGATTTGTACAACTGCTTATCGTTATCGTTTCAATAAGGTTAGAATTTTTTCAATTTTATTTATCGATTAATCGATAACAAATAATCAATTCGATTTATCGAAAAACCGATTCGAATGCACACCTCTATTCATGACATCAGACACATCAATTTTAATAAATATGCTACAAATCTTATGTAGATTCTACATTAAAGATCAGTGATTATTGATTAGACAAGCACCGAAAGATTAGACAAGCCCAAAAAGATGGTGAAATCTAACAAGTCACATGATCGATATTCGATCAATGATCGCTCGCCACCTATTAAAACAAAGAAAAGGAGAAGTCAAGAAAGTCCAAAGCCACGAGCTTGGTATTATAGCAGTGGGCAATTCAAGAAAACGAGTAGCAAACATCGCACTCACTATACTAATAGTAATAGTCGCTCCCTAGCAAGTAGCTATGCACAGGCATTGTTGAAGAATGCAGACCACATGGTTATGGAGAAAAACACAACACATTTCCCCAAGTTCTGGAAAATTCACACTCTGTCACATAAACGGATCCAGAATTTAAAGGCAACGAAGAGATATGATGCGCGGACTATTCAACCAATGCCCAATCAGACATTGATCTTAAAAGTTTCAGAAAAAATACATATCCGTTTTCAACATATATATTTGTCGATATTAATAACGGAGTCTGCTTACCGCTCTTCATTATACATAGGTCCACCTCTGCCTACCCACGCATGCACCTTCACGTATTACATTCAATTTATTGGTCATTTTATACAAGTATAAGAATGGCAAAAATGAAAGCTTTTGATTTACTGTGACACAAATATTGCATTCAAATATTTGGTCATTGCTATATAAGTATAAGAATGACAAAAAATCTCAAATTAGAGAAAGCTATTGATTTACTATGTCACATTCAAGGATGTAAATCGATTCATTAATTAGTAATTAATAGTAGCTAAATCTTCCTAATATGGCACGCTAAAAATCAGGAAAAGAATATCCTAATTGATTTAGTGACCTTAAGTTCAAATTTAAACGCAAATCCTTTATCTAATCTCTCCCGAATTTTTTTCGTAATTCAAAAAAAAAAAACTTCAGCAAATTGAAATCAAATATGTTCTTCGTCTTTTTTTTCTCAATCCACAAATAAAAAAATAATAAAATATAGAACAATACCTCAGCGACACCATTCAATCATGTCCAAAAATCCCAATCATGCTACAATTGAATGGAAAAAATTCTGATTATAAAAAATGGGTCTCATCTCTGTATTTTTTGAGAAGAAGAAGGAATGTAGAAGAGGAAGTGCGATTTTATGTTAATATATACAAAATTCCTACATTTATCTACAAATAAACTATTAATTAATTTAAGTATGTATAAAGCAATATTATTTTTAAGGGTATCTAAAAAATTACTACATTTATACTACAATTAAACTACGATCTATGTTAAAAAAAATGTAGACTACAAAATTTTCTATTCATCTATAAAATTCCTACAAAAAAACTACAAATAAACTACAAATCAATTTTAATATTGTATAAAGTTGTATTGTTTTTAAGGGTATCTACAAAATTACTATATTTATACTACATTAAACTACAAGGCGGGTAATTACTATATAATGGATTGAGTACAATAAACTACATTTAACTACAATTAAAATACATTTAACTACATAATAACTGAGAACAACTACAATAAAAAATATCAGTATAACTACAATTTAACTACAAAACCACTGAAAACAACTACAAATCTACCACAATATAACTACAATTTAACTATAAATATATTAACGATTCATATAAAAATATAAAATAACGACAATTAAACCTCAAAATTGAGACAAATTAAAAGGTTTCCAGAAACTACGCGAAAAAATTAAATAAAAATACCTTTTCTGAAATATTATGAGGGCTGAATTTTTTAGCTTTTTTTGAATGTTTCTTTTTTGATTTTTTTGAAGAAGATGGAGATAACTTTAATTTTTTTTTCAGATTGAAGCTTGGGTGAATCCTCGAAAAAATAAGAAAAAAACTGAAGAAAAGAGGAAAAGAACTGAACAACATTGGTACTGTTGACATTTGCTGATGGCTTTCTCTAAATAAATTGGGGTAGGGGGTGAGGAACGAAAAATTTAAAAATTAGAAGAGAGAGAAGCGGGTAACAAAATAAATTGGGAGATTTTGTCCCTAAATACACTCCTACATTTAATGATAACTTAATTAAAGCCTTAATTTGAATTATGGTACATAAATTGAAACTTGGTATGCTTAAATGTAATAAACACAAACCTTAAACATGGATGAAAGCTTTTGATTTACTGTGACACAAATATTGCATTCAAATATTTGGTCATTGCTATATAAGTATAAGAATGACAAAAAATCTCAAATTAGAGAAAGCTATTGATTTACTATGTCACATTCAAGGATGTAAATCGAAGAGAAAGATTATAATTGGTACGGCCGACATTTTCGCTCCTTAATTTGGTTATTATCCACCTCACAAAAGTTCAAAAACAAAATTTAATCTCAACGAAGCATAACCTCTACGCCTAGATTTATTACTTTGTAGGTTAAAAACGGAAAGGAGATTAAGGAGAAGCACGGGAGTTTCGTTTGATTATTCACTCGTACCAGTCGTAACTTTTGTTCTTTTTGCTGCTTTGTTTATTTTTCATGAATCACGCTTAATGCTAGAGCGACTCTAACGACTTGTAGGCTAGGCTAATACACCATTTACCTTTGCTGGCCAGCTAGATATTATAAGACCAAGGCTTTAGGGCATGTAAGGATTTAGTGGTTCTTACTAACACCATTGGTCGAAAATAGTATAATCCTACTTAATGGGTATAGGGAGGGTAGTGTGTATGCAGACCTTATCCCTACCCTGAGGTAGAGAGGCTGTTTTCAAATAGACCCCGACATTCTTCCCTTCAAAAACTTTCCACCTTACTTTTGGAGAGATGGTAGTGGAGCTTGCTTACCAACAGAGCAACGCCTCTTGTCTAGCATTTGTCAGAAAAAGTATACTCTATATAGAGAGAGATATCATAATTTTTTTATTTATTTATATGTATTAGATGTTGAATTTCCGAATTTCTTCACATATTTTTTTAAGGGATGACAAGATACGAGAAGTTCTCGGACATGGTTTTAGCTTGAAAGCAGAGGTGGATACAGTCTTTGAGTTATGAGTTCATCTAAACACATATATTTGGATACAGAGTATAAATATATGTACAAAAATTTATTAGAATCGCAAAAAATATTAGATTTAAACCCATGATCTTAATTGTATAACAAGTTCTGTATAAAATTAAATCTTTTAAATTTAAATCATGAATTCACTGATGCTCCAAAGGATGGTTCATGTACGACAGTGCGAGTATTATCTAGTCAATTGGATGATTGCTCGAGGAAGGTCGTTAGTCAAGAAACTATTCGTTGCAATCAGTTGTTGGCAATATTAGTCATTACTCCCTCCGGTTCAAAATAAGTGATTTAGTCCCAATAGCTGCCAAAACATCACCAAGTAAATCACTAGCTATTTGCATCCTCCGTCTCCTCAATGAATGAAATAAAAAAGGACCAAAGAAAACAGAAAAACGAAAAGAGAAAGCCCTTCTACCTTCGGTACTGACCCACCTTATATCATTTAATGGTTCATTCCGTTTCTTTTTTTATAGTTGGTACATCCATAGATCTCACATGACTTCTGAAAATTGTCTAAGTACCTATTAATGGCGAATATCATACATTTACAACATAATTATAATTGGCGTAATTAAACCGTCGGGGACCAAATTACAAGTCGATTATAAATTAAGGATCAAGACGTGATTTACTCTTAACATATTCCATGAGGGTTGGCCGACCTTTAAAAAGAAGGGAAAATAAAATTAAATAATTATTTGATGCCATCAACGTGACGTATAACAACAACAACAATAATATAGTAAATTTTTATTAATGGGATCTGAGGAGGGCAGTATGTACGCTGATCTTGCTGCTCTCGAAAAACTCCCAGCTCAATAGAATAAAAAGACAAAAGGAAACAATATTAGTATCACCACAGAAACCATAGGAAAAATAGGAACAACGTGAAATCCAGAAGAAAAATGCAAAGCAAAAGCAATAGCTAGTAAATAGGTCATGTACTAAAAAATAGTAAGACACAACATTGTCACTAGGTATCTTAGACAAAAACCCTACTAGACTAGTCTCACAAGGTACGAAGTAAGGCAAGACTCAATTGCCTCCTAACCTACAGTCCTAATACTTGACCCCACATCTTCCTATCAAGTGCCATGTCCTTATAAATCTGAAGTCTCACTATATTCTGCTTGATCACTTCTTCCTAATAATTCTTAGCCCGCCCTCTAACGGAGGCAAAAAGATTTTGATAATTTTTTCTTATTTGTTCAAACTTCGATGAATAAAGTTATCGATACACATGTATTGGTAGAAGATAGCATATACCCGTTAAAATTAGTTGAAATGTGCATAAATAAGCCCGAACACTATGCATATTATGTTTGATCAAGTCAATAGTCCGAAGAAGATATAGAGGTACATTAATAAGGAGGAGGGTCGGTGGTGAGAGGGGTTGGCTTTCTAGTTTGTAGTTGATGGGTGGTCATGGGGTAATAAATACAAGGAGGTATCTTAAGTTCTCCATCATTTGAATTTTTTTTACTCACATAAATTATACTTTCATTACCTTGTCATTGACCTTGAGTGATGTATGCTGAAGCACGAAACCTATCTAATTTGTGACATAAAAAATTGGAAATCATTCATTTATCTCCTTTTTGTTTTTGCCTAACATCAGCTTGTCCCTCTAAATTTTAGAAAGTGCACATGTAGATATAGACCCCTTCAAAATTTCCACAATATTCAACTTCATTACTATATATTAAATGAAGAATATTTACTGCCTTAATTAGCATCACTATGATATGACTTGCGGCATAACTCCTATATTTCGGTGCTATAGCTTCAATGTTATTTTTCGTCACAAATACTCAGCAATTTTTACATTAATTCACTACAAATTGCATCTGAAAGAACTAGATTCAGGATATCCGAAACTTAAATTTAGGCTTCCCCGTCACACAAAGATTGTTCCAAAATTTTAAATAAGTGAGTGTAAGTACACTATACCATTACTCCTTTAACAAGGAATGCAAAGCATATAAAAACTTATATTTTAAAAAAATTATAGAATTATATAAATATATAGTTTGAGGTAATGATAGTGAAGTCACACTTACTGTTAAAGATTAACACAATATATATATATATATATATATATATATATATATATATATATATATATCTTTTTTTCATTAACTTAATAAGTTGAAGCAAAAAAAAAAGAGGTAGGTTGTCTGGTTCCAAGTATTCTTAGGGATGATTTATATCGGTCCTCATCCAGCTTTGGACTCTATGGTCTATGTCTTCCTTCGTGTATTAGTTATTTTTTTTAATATATGGGTCCTCGCCTAAACCCACCAAAACAGCTATGCTTTCATAACAATATAACGTGGAAGCTTAGTCGAAGAATCGGCTGGAATATTTTCCACTGAATAATATAGCTTTGTTTTCAGTTTTGCAAAAAATAAAAATGAGTTAAATAACTAATTCATTTATATATTTTTCTTTTTGCAAGTAAGCTTCAAACTTCATCTCTTCACTAGCTATTTCGGGGACCTTATTTCCGAAATCTGAATAGTATATAGTTTATTAAGAGCTAAATAATTTTGCTATACCTGAAACTTTCTAGAATTTAAGATACGCAAAATCTTATGCATGTTATATGTAATTGGCTACATTAAATCTTATTGTTACAATTTAGAAAAAAGGTAGGGCCAAATCATGATCTCTTTCGTGTGTGGCAAAAAAAAATTTATGCTACATTCTCTAGCTCATGAACTGTGTAAAAGATAGTTTCATAAAATTTGGTGCTTCTCCTGGATTAAAGGTGAGTATTCTGATGGGTAAGCCAAGCTCATAAGTTAATGAGGATTACAATTAACAGTATGTTTGGATGGTTCTTATTACCCACTGTATTGTATATCGTATTGTTACTTTAATTTTATTGTATTGTGTCGTTAAATTTGTCGTTACATAACGACAAAATGTGATGCTTTATGTTACGATCGATTTAGTGTGGTTGTGTCATTATCTTGTCTTTTTTCTCTCATCTTACCCTTCATTATTATTAAATAATTTTATTTTATCATTTACCCTACCTTTTTATATAATAAATTTACCCCGTATCATAATTCTTTTTTTATACTATCGCAAGTTTATTCTTCATATTGCAAGTGTGTGATATCATGAAACAACATTGTATTCATCAAACGATCGATATGGTATAATATAATACAATACATTATAAAACGATACGTAACAACCATCAACAAGCTGTATGGGAATGAAATTTTCTAGAATCAGTTTACTTCAATCTAACTAACAAAATTCCAACAACAGATATTTTCCAAATATTACATATTTTTAGGTATATTTATATTAGAGAAGAATTAATCCTATTTATTTTTTTAATTGTTGATCCGAAGAGGTGGTTATATATGCCAATTTAGTGGTTGCATTTTTCAATCGGTGGTGTACGTTCAGTTAACCAAAATATTGGGGTTTCAACAATTTTTTAGCTATAAATAGGAAGCCAAATTGTATGGAGTAAAACAAGGGTTGAGAAAAAATAATAAAAGTTTACTAAGAGGTTCAACCACCACCCAACTTTTCTTCTTATTTTCAGAGTCTCGGGGGAGCAATGTTTTTAATGTAACAATGAATTCATTGATCTGTTACCAGTAATTACGTGTCTACATCCTCAGCCTCTTTATTTATCTATCTTCCTATTCTCTCCCACCAAATTTTGAGAAAAAAGAAGAACTCATTCTCACACGCTTTCCTCAAATAATCCCTAAGTCCAAAACTCAATCTCATTGGTCTTTTTTCTTTTTCATTAGCCATTTACACATAATCAAAATCCAAGAACAAAGAAGAACAAACTCAAGATTTTAGTGGCATTGGCACTTTGGGTGCCTCGTCATTGTAAAAACACAGTAAGTGTCTAACACAACAATCTTAAGATTAAACTCATGGCCGCGGCGTTGAAGGAAAATGCTAGATCAAGCCTTATAGTAGCAGGGAAAGTGTTAAATGAAGCTATCAGTTTCCTTGTTTTCACTATCCTCGACATTCTTGATTTCCTTCTCTGTTATACATACAAAGTTACTGATTTCATTATTGAAGCAGAGTGGAAACCTTGTTATTGTTCTTCAACAAAAGAAGCTATAACAAGCAGTGGTACTATCTTGGTGTCTGAACAAGGAGAATCAAAGATTGTTTGTCTCACTTCTTCTAGCAAACTGCATCTTGAAGAAATATCAGACACTCTTTACACTCGGCCTTCGTTAGTATCCGAAGTGTCGAAATCTACTGTAAATGAGCTCAAACGACGTAAATTGGATAATGCTGCTGTTATACAACAATCTTGTGAGAGGTTGAAAAATGGAAGTGTACGTTCAACTTTCACTGTTAATTCTACAATTGTGGAAATGCTTCAAGGAAAAATTGGTGGTCAAAAATCTCATGATCTTAATCCTAGATGGTCGGATTGTGATTGTAAAACTTGTAATTCTTGGTCATCATCTAGCAAAGATTCCCTTTTTGTCCGAGTTGATGGTGCCAAAGGTATAACAATCTATTTCTTAAATTTCTTTATTTTCTTATTCTTTTTTAGTTTAATTAACACTTTTCAAATATGGCCAGAGAATGTGCAAGAAGATGTAATCTTCATTCATGGGTTCATATCATCATCAGCATTTTGGACAGAGACATTATTTCCAAACTTTTCAAAGGCAGCAAAATCAAAGTATAGGTTATTTGCAGTGGATTTGCTAGGATTTGGAAGAAGTCCAAAGCCAAATGATTCACTTTACACAATAAGAGAACATCTAGACATGATTGAGAAATCAGTTTTAGAGCCATACAAAGTGAAATCTTTCCACATTGTGGCACATTCCTTGGGGTGTATTTTGGCTCTAGCATTAGCTGTAAAGTATCCTGGCTCAGTCAAATCCCTCACTTTAATTGCACCGGTAAGCAGCTACCTGTTTCAACATGTGACCAATTAATTATTAGAGTATTATTTTTAAATAAAAGTGATCTTTACGTAAATAGTCGGACATATTCACCGTTTACTTTTTCTAGCTATATAAATTGTACACTTATATATTATACATCCGTCGACAATTTTTGGTTTAAGTGATTGAATTAGCGACAAGAGTGGGTTGATGTAGTGGTGAGGACCATATACTTCCAACCAAGAGGTTGTGAGTTCGAGTCATCCCAAGAGCAATGTGGGGAGTTCTTGGAAGGAGGGATGCCCGGGGTCTATCGGAAATAACCTTTCTACTCCAGATAGGGGTAAGGTCTGTGTATGTACACTCAAGGGCGAAGGCACCCTTGGGTAAGGGTGGTCAATTGACCACCCTTTGTCGGAAAACTACACTGCTTAGATAGGTAAAATATTGTATATTTTAGAGGTATATAACATGTATTGAACACCCTTTGTTGGATTATTTTTTTACTTATTTCAAGTTTGAACACCCTTGAAAAAATTTCTGAATTCGCCAATACATACACTACCCTCCCCAGAACCCACTAGTTAGATTATACCGGGTTGTTGTTATTGTTGATTGAATTAGCGATTATTTAGGTTAACTACTTTATATTATTTTTCCTTGTGATGACATTTATTATGACAAAAATGACAGCCATATTTTCCAGCACCAAAGGGAGAACAAGCAACGCAATATATGATGAGAAGAGTAGCGCCAAGGCGAGTATGGCCACCGATTGCCTTTGGTTCGTCTATAGCTTGTTGGTATGAACACGTAAGCAGAACCATTTGTCTTGTCATCTGCAAAAATCATCGTCTGTGGGAGTTTCTCACCAAACTTATTACCAGAAACAGGTGTGTTTTGCAAACATTTTCCTACCAATATTTACTTCTTGATTTGTTCTACTTTATGCCCTGTCTCCTCTATACTTTTATTAGGTTTTATTGTCCAAACTACCTCAATTAACTATGACTTTATTATGGTATTTAAATGCATTTATATGAGGTCAAAAAATGGTCTCTTTTTTTTCCAACATATAGATGGCGAAGCAAAAGCAGCTAGAATACGTGTTTGAGTTTGCCTAAGCGAATATAGTGACCATATTCCTAGCAATGTTTCACGTTTAAGTAGTTGTATTTGCATACATGGCAAATTCATATTGTAAAAAAGTCATTTAACATATCCAAATAACTTATTTTACTACCGTGGTTTCTGAAATGTTTGATTTTGTAATGCAGTCAAACTTCTCTATAACAGCCTCGATCGTATATTTTTTGGCTGCTATATTGAGGTATTATTATAAAGGACAAACTATAGTATAACATAACATAAAAATCGATTCCGAAAAAATTTAACTTTTATAATGAATAATTGTTATATAGAGATACTGTTATAGAGAAGTCTGATTGTATATCAACTTAGAATCATGGAAATGAACATACCAACTGTAAGCATAATTTTGGACCACACAAGAATGAAGTATTTTTAAGGCCGTAGCTAATATGTATGAGAAGTTAGAACCCTAAGTAGTGTGTAAGAAAATTAATTGGTACTTAAGTTAGTCACAATTTTTTCTGTGTTACAATTGGAGGGTGAGTTTTTCCAATCCGTCTCATTTAAGTTAGTCACATGGCACACCAAGTAGCTTTGTGTTAGGTCGTAATTTTAGGTCTATGGTTGAGGTATGCAGGACCTATGCGTATATATTGGCCGATTATTACGTGGACATTCATTTCAAACTTCAATACATAAATATGTCCTCAATGGGGAAAAAAGGGAAGAGACAATTTCTTCCACGTAACATCTATTCCTATACAAGAGGCAAAGCAAGAATTTTAATTTATGGTTTCTGCACCATATATATTTTTACTTACTTAGTTCTAGATATATTATTTTTATATATATTTAATAAATTTTTCAATATAAATATAAAATTTGATCCAAAGCTATTGATTTTTATCGAACCCGAAACCGTAAGGCTGGCTTCGCCCTAATCAGGATATTATTCTGACGAAGAAATACTAAAGGGCCTTCAATATTTCCATTAAATAATATGAACAGTAATAATCGGCACTCTTCATGTAGTTTTCCATTGCTGTAATAAATGTTTGTGCCTCAAAGATCAAGAGAAAATGATACAATGGGGTTTTCTTTATTAACTCAAACAACGACCCACCAACTGCAAACATTTTCTTCTTTTCTCATAATTATTTCTCGATTTATTTCTGGTTGATTTAGCAGCTAGCAGCATCTCTTAATTATTATCTCAATTACTCGGTTTATATAAGGACTCTGAAAGAACAGTGACAAAGTTTGTGTGGTACAAACGCCCTATTTCTGAATTTGGTAAAGATCAAACTCTTAAAAAGGACGAAACGTATACATTCAATAATCAAATCTTGTTGAGAAATTAGACACTTGCGTATCCATTCCCAAATTCATAAAATTCAATTTGATTTCTTTTCTTGTGACACAAATCTAAGAAAGATTCATTATAGTAAATAATTTAAACTTAATACGTGATGATATAAAATATTTTTTTTACTATCACTATATATATAGTTCTACGGTCTACCTATTGTAACATGTCACTTGCCATGTTACATAGGCATCTATCCATGCTTGTTATAGCAACTTACGTGTAAAAATAAATAAAAAAAAGGTTTTGTTGGGCGGTTGAAATTTTGTGCGTTAAGCTCCAACCTGCACTGCACCCGTTGTGCCCCGACCCATTGTCATCCCTATAGTAAAAGTTGGTTGCATTGTTAATATATAGAAGTTAAATTCTCTAAGTATAATCTGACTGGAATATTGAATGCAGGATTAAGACATATTTAATAGAAGGATTCTGCTGCCACACACACAACGCAGCATGGCATACACTACACAACATAATATGTGGAACTGCAGGAAAAATAGAAGGATACTTAGACATGGTAAGGAACAAGCTAAAATGTGAAGTTACGGTGTTCCACGGCGAAGACGACGAGCTAATTCCGGTGGAATGCAGCTACAATGTACAGTCAAGAATTCCTCGTGCTCATGTTAAGGTGGTCGAGAAGAAAGATCACATCACCATTGTTGTCGGCAGACAAAGATCTTTTGCCAGAGAACTTGAGGAAATTTGGAGAAATTCAACAAGCTAAGTTTAATTCTCAACTTGTTTGATGACACGAAGAAGTTCAAGAATTAATGTGCATTCTCCACCATCATTTTTATCACCACAAGTAAAAAAAAGTTCTATCCTATTTCAAATATTTGGACAAAATGAAAGTCTGATTGGGCTAGCTTACTTTTTCTTTTTTCTTCTTTTTTTATTTTAATTTTCTTTCAATTTGTACGTGGAAATGCAAGCCGAATGTTCAGATAGTCTAGTATAAATATCACCAAGAAAAGATAATGGGATGTGATAATCAACGATTATATAAGAGCAATGAATAGTCGAAAGTTTTATATTTATCTATTCTTTTGTTTTTTCACTTATATTCCCATCTTATTATTTTAGAATGATTATTAAAGTATTTGGCATATTAATTACTCACTTCATCCTAATTTATGTAGCATCCTTCGAAATTTTGAGAGTTATTTTTTCCAAGATTTCTTCATGTCTTTTAAATACTTTGAATTGTTGATTATTGTGACTTATAGTATTTTTTAGTAGTTTCTCTATGAGTCAATCAAATTTTAAAAATATAAAGATTTTATATTCAAATTTATGGTTAAAATTAAAATGTTTTGACTCTCAAATTTTGAAAAATGCCACACAAATTGGAACTTCAGGAATACGTTGCATTATCCCCATCTAGTTTTAGACGGTAAAATAGACGACTCAATTCAATTTATAAAAGCCAAATTAATAAAAAAAAAATTCTTTCAAAGACTAACTATTTTTCTAATTAGCCAAATTAAATTCTAGAGATATGTTAATCAACAATAATGGGAAACGGGGTGCAATGCTTTAGTAAATAGTTTTAGTGTACACTCTTTACGCATGTAATTTTTCGTTTATCAATAATGTATTTAGATATTCATATAATTATAAATAATATCAATCTGTTAATAGAAAAAAACTGTTAAAATTGATGCAATGGAATAACGTCATAATTTATTATTTTTATAAATAACTTGTACAAATATTTGCAATAATTAATACGGGATATAGCAATGCACCTATAATGAGACTATATAAAGAAGACACTAATACTTGAACCTTT
Organism: Nicotiana noctiflora; assembly: GCA_032618575.1. Lineage (NCBI taxonomy): Eukaryota > Viridiplantae > Streptophyta > Magnoliopsida > Solanales > Solanaceae > Nicotiana > Nicotiana noctiflora. The sequence continues at coordinate 201,712 of JASVEL010000466.1, read as the reverse complement.
TAGAAAGATAAAAGCTAAACAAAAGAATAAATAGAAAAGATATATCTATACGGGAGTACAGGTCATCATGCAATATATATATATATATATACAAAAAAGTAGGAGAAAAAGTACGAAAAGCAACTTTGATGAGTCCTTGAATGTGCATGTGGAAGGGAAGTTCTTCTTTAAATTAAAAACGATAGTCATTTTTGTTAAAAAGGAGAGGATATTTTAGGACTTTGTAAAAGACAACTTTCCAAATAAAGAAAGAATTTATATTTGTACAAATATATATTAAATATAAAAAATATGATGAGCTTTTACCTAGTTCAAATATAAAAAAAAAATTGAATGTAAACACTCAGGAGTCGTTTGGTTGGAATATGAGTTATACCGCTATAAGTTATAATGAGATAATTATATATGGATTAGTTGTGCTGGGATTGTTGTTTATTCATTGTTTGGTATGTTGTATTAAGAATGACAATTGAATAATTTCTAAGAGGAAAGTATAAGTTATACCGGTGCTAATTACCCCACCTTTTATGAGGTATAAGTTATCCCGGTGTTAAAATTAATACCGGTATAGCTTACACCTGATTTGCTAACCAAACAGTGTTTTAAGGTGGTATTAAATTCTTATACCACCTTATACCTCATACCAAACAACCCTTAAGTAGTTAGCTTGTGAGAGAATTGTATAAATGAGATTAGGAGGTAGGGAAGATTTAGAGTGAGTTATTTTTTTCAGTATACATTGGTGGTTAATAAAAGGATGTTTAATTACCTAAAAAAGTATTTAATAGTCAAACTTTTAGTTATTAATGAGAAAGTCGAAAAATTACTAAATGACAGTTTTTCCCAATGTTAAATTTATTTAAAGGGCAAAAAATGTGAACAATATTTTACCTGGAACATTCGTGCTTTTACATGTGATTTCGCATGTATCCTATTTTAATGATGTATACTGTCAAAGTCATATGCTTTTGGTGTAGAAGCTCGAGGTTCCGCCCTAGGTCCAAGCCCGGGAGAGGTCAAGTTCGAAAACGGTGGGCGAGGCTCGAGCTCGAAGAAACAGCGTAATGCCGAGAAACAGGAGTTCGAAGAATACTGAGGCCAAGTGTGATGACCCTAAAAGGGGCATCAAGTCAAAACTGTATTACGATTCTTTGGAAAACCTCTTTTTGTCTCACCGCGATTTGCATGCGCGGTCCGAGCGCATTTCCAAATAGATTTTATGTGAAATCTAAGTAAAATAATGAAATTGGACTTTAAAATTGATTAAAGTTGACTTTGGTTAATATTTTTGGTAAACGGATCCGGACCCATGATCTGATGGCCCCGTAATAAAATATGGGATTCAAGCATATGACCGAAATCGAATTCCGAGGTCCCAAACCCGAGAAAAGAATTTTTAAAGAAAACAATTTGCTGAAAAATAGGAGTGTTCACGGTTTGGTTTGGTTGGTTTTGTCACGATTCAATTTAGGATCATGATCGGCGCTTAGGAGAAAATGCCCCCAAGTAAGCCTCTTCGGTATTTTACAGAAAATCGGTCAAAGTTTCCTCTATTTTAGGACTATCCAAAAGTTTTCCTATATCATAAACAAATAACAACCAACCAATATTCACCTAAATCAATCACAATCCTCATCAACTAACCAAAAATGAGTTTTCACTAAGATTACAAAACGTATCAACATAATAATACTAATCACATCTCAAAAATATGAAAAAAAATACAATAACAAACATGATCTCTTTTGATCGTAACTTTCTTACTTGTCTATCAACAGTAGTCATTGGCTATTCCTCGTCAGATAACTTCTTATCAAACGTTATAGTCGGTGCTTCAAGAACTTGTAAGACGTCTGATACATATTTTATTCGCATAGAAACATGAAACACTGGATGAGTAAAAGACAACTCAGAAGGAAATGCCAAATGATAAGTCACAACTCTTACTCGATCTTGTATCACATACGGTCCTGTAAACCTAGGGCTCAACTTACCTCTTTTCTTAAACCGCATCACATCTTTCATAAGGGTGACTCGTAGGAACACTGTATCCCCAATTGTGAACATTAACTCTATTCTCCTCTTATCCACATAAGACTTTTGTCTAGTATGAGTTGTGAGTGATCCAATTAATAGGCCTTGTCAATAGCTTCATATACTAAGTCGGGCCTTAATAAGTTAGTCTCATAGCTTCAAACCATCCGATAGGAGAGCAACATCATACACTTATACAAGGCTACATACTGTGCCACCTAAATGCTAGATTGATAGCTATCTTTGTAGGCAAATTCACCTATAGATAGATAAGCGCACAAGCTACCTCCATACTCAACATATCCTTCAATATATGTATGGTATATTTAGATTGCTCGTCTTTCTGCTGATAAAATAGAGTATTTAGATCTACTCGTATAACCAACGTTTCTTGGAAAGATTTTCAACATCGTGCAGTAAATTTGTGATCGTCTATAAAAATGATAGGTAGACCCCATCTTGTCACGACCCGGATTTCTCACCATCGGGAGTCATGATGGCGCCTACTAGTGGAAGCTAGGCAAGCCAAATATTACTTACATTTCCATTAGTTATCAAACTCTTATTGAGACTTTAAAATTCAAAACATATAAATTACAGCGGAATAATTAAACTTAGCGGAAGACTTAGTCAATCTTATCAAATATGATAAAGAAATCCAAACACGATACTCTACCCAAGACTGGTGTCACAATACTCACGAACTTCTAAGAATAATATACACAATTATCTGAAAGAAATATAAGCTGTTTATCTCGAATACATGAGATAACAGAATGAAATACATAGATAGAAGAGACAACGGGTCCTGCGGACGCCTGCAAGGCTACCTCGTAGTCTCAGTAGTCGAAATATCCATAATCGTGCTACTGCCGCTGCTGCTGTCCGTAACCTGTATCTGCGCAAAAGAGCGCAGAGTGAAGTATCAGCACAACCGACCCCATGTGCTGGTAAGTGCCTGGCCTATCCCGGCGAAGTAGTGACGAGACTAAGGCCAGTCACTCACATAAACCTGTACAGTTGAAATATATATATACATATACAACAGTAGAAAACATTATCGAACGTTTATAAGGAAAGACTCTGCTCTGAAATAACAGTTAGTAACTCATAATATCTAGAGTAATCTAGTCAACATAATAAATCTTACTTTCATGTCTCAATTCATTTTTTTTCATTTCATATCTTGTGGTAGGCGTACCACCCGCACCCAAATGTAACAATAAGTTATACTTTGTGGTAGGCCTACCACCCGCTCCCAAATATATCAATAGGCTTTTCATATCTTGTGGTAGGCGTACCACCCGCTCCCAAATATAATAATAAGCTTTTCATATCTTGTGGTAGGCGTACCACCCGCTCCCAAATGTAACAATAGGCTACCGGCAAGTATGGCCAATGCCAAGATTCAAATCACTTTGTGGTCGGCGTGCCACACGATCCCATTTCTTATCATAAACGTGGTCGGCGTGCCACACGATCCCATTTCTTTAATATATAAGTGGTCGGCGCGCCACACGATCCCATTTCTTATCATAAACGTGGTCGGCGTGCCACACGATCCCATTTCTTTAATATATAAGTGGTCGGCGTGCCACACGATCCCATTTCTTTAATATATATATTACCGGCAATAAGCCAATAATCTCTGATCAACAGTGAATATATAAAAGTACTACCGGTATTAAACCAATAATCTTTATTTCAACAATATTGATACTACCGGTGTAAAAACCAATAAATGACAATAAATCAACGATACATCCCCGTTACCGGTGTAATACCAATAACTCTTAATCAACAATTTATATGTACTTTACCGGTATAAAACCAATAATAATCTCCTTCACATAATCACTTAGGATTAATAAGAATTTAATCCATTTTTAAGACTCACGGTCATGCTCGAACCCCCCAACGTATAGATACTCGTCACCATGCCTATACGTCGGACCCCACATATCACAATTTACACATAAAGTCAATTCCTATTCCCTCAAGCTAGGATAGAACAAACACTTACCTCGAAAGTTTACAAACAATTCAATCCGTGGAAATGCCTTTTCTTTTCAAATTCGGCTCCAATCCAATCGTATCTATACACAATTGATTTAATATCATCAATACTACTCAACAACTAATTCATAAGGCCAATTTCAACTTTTACAACATTCTACCTGGAATAGTGAATTTTGACCCCGGGCCCACATAATCGGAACTCTGGGTTCGGACCAAAATCCGGTTACCCATCCCCCCACGAGTTCAAGTATATGATTTGTTTCAAAATTGGACCTCAATTCGAGATCCAATTTCCTAATTCATGAAAAACCCTATATTCTACCAAAAACAAGAAATTCTACCATGAAAACCTTTGATTTCTATTGAAAAACATGTTTAATGTTGTTAGGAATTGAAAGAATTAAGTAAAAAGTGACTTACAATTGTTTTGAAGAAGAGGGAGTTCGTGAAGAATCGCAAATGGGTGTTTTTGGGTTGTGAAATGTGATGAATGAAGCTGGAAAATCGTGATTTACAGGTCTCTGTGTTCGCATTTGCAAACATGGGTTCGCAATTGCGAACCCCGACCAATTTCTGGAGTTTGAAAAATAAGCTAAGGATGGAAAGTTCGCATTTGCGAAGCCAAGGCAAATGCTGGGGGTTTCGCATTTGCGAAATAATGTTCGCATTTGCGAACAAGCTAGGCTTCTGGGTTTTGTCGCAATTGCGACAAATGCTTCGCATTTGCGAAGCCAGGCAACATACTGAAGGCCTCGCATTTGCGAGGTTAAGTTCGCAATTGCGAACTCTGGCCCAGGTCTGCCAGTATCGCATTTGTGATAAAGGGTTCGCATTTGCGAACCCAACCTTGACCTGTCTTCTTCGCATTTGCGAGAAATTCTTCGCAAATGCGAAGCCAACAGCTGGGTGAAAAACCAGCAGTGCAAAAATTCAGAAATTGATCCTACGGCCTATCAAATCCTTACCCGAGCCCCCGGGCTCCCAACCAAACATGTACACAACTTCAAAAACACATTACGAACTTTTTCGTGCGATCACATTGCCAATGTCACATCGTTTTCATCAAATCAAGCCTCAAGTTCATGATTTTCATACTTTTGGTTTTCAAAACTTTCAAACTTGGAACTCAAGGTCCAAAACATATCAAACGACATCCGAATGTCACCAAACTTTGCAGTGTGAGCACGTGATTTTTGCCCTATACGAGAATTACTCCCAAAATTCAAAATAAAATAGTCTTGTGTTGTAGTTTGATTTTTCGTGGATTTTGTGAGATCTTTGTTTGATGTTAGCACTTGTCTTTGTGTATGTGTTATTGATTAAATTGATCAAAAATACGTGTTGCGGACATGTAGGAATTGATTGAGCATTTGTGAGAATTAATTGACCATAAGGTGTTTAAAATGAAATTCACAAAATTCACATCCTCGCTCCTTGTCATTAGGTGACTTTATTAAATATTAATAGTGTGAATATTAACTAACAAGCGTGTGATTTTATTGTTTAGATTGATTTTTTAAATATGGCTAGGTGAAGGGAAAGAAAGAAAATGGCTAATTTTGCAAACAATCCCGGCCCAAAAGGGGCTGTCTTTGCCCTGTCCAAATTGACCCACACCTTCAGACGTCAAACGACGTCGGCGAGCTAGACACAATCCAGGCCGTTGATCCTGCAAAATCAAACGGCCCAGCATGTCTCATAGGCGTCCAAACGACATCGTCTCAAGGCAGTCAATCCTGTCCGTCGAACCATCCTTGATCGAACGGAGGAGATCCCATCCCCCAACCCGTTATGTAGCCCGACCCAGTCTGCCCAAAGACCAACCCGGCCTCAATAAGCACCCAAACGACACCGTTGGAGTAAGTGAGATGATCCAGACCGTTGATCTCGTTTGATCAAACGGCTTGGATTAAATCCCACACCCACTATATATTTCTCAGATACACGCCCACCCCCCCTAAGAACCCCCTCTTCGTCTCTAAGCTTCAGAGATCAGGTCTCTCGACCTCCGCCTCTCTCCGCCGCACTCCGCCTACCGGAAATCGCCTCACGGCGGTTCCGGTAGGCCAATGGCCACCAAATTAACACCATAGATCCCCCTAAACCCCCTATACATGAATCCATGGTTGGTTAACCTCGAATCATCCCCGAATGTCTCGAATCTTTAATCGAAGATTCGAGTTAAAACCAAAGCCACGCCAAACCACTCCAAACTCACCCCGAACACTCTTGTGACCTCCCTCACACACTTACCACCCTTAGTTTCACTCGAATCTGACCGAAAATACTCGAACCCCAAATAGAGCCTTTAAGAACCCTAGAATTCGAAAACTAGGGATTTTGTCCGAATTAAAAGAAGTTGGAGCTAATAGACTTTAGTTGGAATGTTTTCGTTTGAAAACATTTCAATTAAAATCTGTTGAAAAAAAAAGGCAATTTCAAGTCTCATCGAGCCCAAGTCCGTTCGATTCCCGATTTTCCTCACTGTTAAGGTATTTTCATTTTTTCTTTCTTTCTGACTTTTATTTATTGTTTAGTATAAGTGTTTGTTGATTCCATTTTTGTTTTTGTGAGTTGTTTTCTCTGTTCTCATTTCTCCTTTTTTAAGACCTTTTATTTGGTCGATTCCTTCTGTTTTCTTTAGTTAAAATGAATCGTATGTTCAGTTCGATTAAGGTCGTCAAGCAATTAATTCGTATTTGTTGATCCCCTTGGTCTGCCCGTATGCAATTCATTAGTCTTTGATTTGTTGTTTGATTCTATATTAGGGATTAATTGGACATAATTGATAGGGTTTAACTAGTGTTAGTTCTTTAATATTCTGCCCGTAAGAGAGACTAGTGGAACCTGCTGTACAGCAGGGTATCCCACTAGTCTCATGAGATCAATTGTTTTAATGTAAAACCCATACGAGGACACTTAATAGTGGGGGTTCAGAGAATATGATGGGCTGGGGTTTAGTTTAAGGGGTGGCACCATTAGGAGTTGATTTTCAAAAAACTATATAGAAGAGGGACGGACAGTGATATGGGAGGGGGACAGACGGAAAAAGAGAAAGACAATTTGAAAAAGAAAAAGGAGAAAACATTCTGGTTTGCACCGTCTCCTTATTTCAATCCAGTTTACTGTTCTATTGGATTGATAGAACAGTCTTGGGTGTTGGTTGATTCATTCATACTTCCTTTCGATTCATTATTCAACCATTTGAACTATATTTTTGATATAACATTGGCCGTTTGAAGTTTTTCAAGTATCCGTTAGGTATTTTGAAATTAAAACTGGTCTGTTTGAGCTGCTTGGGGTGTCATTTTTGGGTCTTTCGACATATCGGATTATAACCTTTGGTTGGTTGGTTGTTGAATCTTGCTGGGGTTTCAAGAGTTTATTCCTGGGTGTGCCACTAGATACCTTGTTACTGTTACATTGGAGTCTGGTTGGATTTTGCACTGGTTTTCTTTTTACATCTGCCTGTGGATTATTTGTTTGTTGTTCATCCTTGGTTGCTACTGGTTTGCTGAGTGTTGTTGCTGTTGTTGTATACTACTATTGTTGACTCCTTCTTCTCCTTCTATCTCCATTGTCTAGGTACTCTCTATATCCTTGTATATAATTGTGAAGAATCAATGAGAATTTGACTTGGAAACTCAAATGAAGAAGCATATACGAAACAGTTGACTGAGTTAATTCGATTTCTATTCTTGTATCCATTTGTGAAATTTTCAGCTAAATACTCATCTATGATTGAAGATGTATGAAGTTTGATTAGGATTGAGTAAATCAGTTTTAATCGTGATATGTAATAATTGAACATTTTTTCTATGAAGATTATGTGACTGTGATGATGATGTTCAATATTGTAGTATTAATATCTTATGTTAGTTTGGTTATTTTAATTGTTGAAGTCTCGTGTACTAAAAAAAACATACGGAGTAATACAATCTCATGGATACTTTCCTGATAAATTCCAAAAGGTAGTTTAATAGCTTAGCCATGTATATAATTAAATCTGAAAGCTAGTACCATGTCTCACTACCATTTTTATAACAATCTGTCATGAACTTAGATTATTAGATAATTGCAATTAGGGTTGGGGTATTAATTAGAATTTAATAAAATCACACAAACGAGGACTTTAATGTGAATCATTCGCATATGTCAAATAGTTGCGAGTTTGACGTCAGAATTTGACAGTCAACTTCATAGTATAAATGATAGATTCCTTGGCTTCGTTTTATTATAAATTGATCTATAAGTTCGTTGATATAAACTTGACTTGGAGGTTTTAATGTATAGTTTAAAAATATCATTTAATTAGGACCTTTGTTTATTATTAGAGACCAATCAAATAAAAAGACATAGTCATGTTAGGTTTTTCCTTAATAAATAAAAATGAGACGAGCCTCGCCGAATCAAATATACAATTTCGGGGCCTAATTAATTACTTGCAAAAATATTTATTATTCGGGATAGGCCGTTTAGCGAATTTCACGGCCTTTCCAAAAGTAGTAGCACATTAGTCACTTTAGGTATGGATTTAATCATTTTTACATTTCCTAAATACGGGTGTGCATTTATGTGACCCAAATCTTACTCTCGGCGAAACTGAAATATATTAAAGTCACAGGTGTACTGGTTGCGGTGTGACTCGAAATGTATTTTCATGACGTTGCAATTCTTCTAAAATTGAAAGCGGAATATAAGAGCGCATAAAATAAAAATATATAAATCAGATAGAAACACAAATTGCACTTGAGCGACCGTGCTAAAAACATGGAATCCGGGAATGCCTAACACCTTCTCCCAGGTTAACAGAATTCCTTATCCAGGTTTCTAATTTCGCAGATTGTAATACAAAGTCATAAATTTCCTCGGTTCGGGATTAAAACCGGTGACTTGGGACACCATTATTTTTCCAAGTGGCGACTCTGAACTAAATAAATAAATCCCGTTTCGATTGTCCTTTAATTGGAAAAACTCCCTCGCGCTCTCGCGGGTGCGGAAAAAGGAGGTGTGACGGCTCTGGCGACTCTGCTGGGGATAAGTAACCCAGAACTTCGGTTCAGGATTTAAGAATTCGAGCTCAGTTAAATTGTTGTTTTTGTCTATATATGATTTTATTATATGTTTAGTTAATGTGCTATATGTTTACCGCTTTGATACTATCTGGACTGTATATACAAACTGCTATATGTTTACCGCTTTGATATTACGTGAACTGTGTATATAAACTGTGCCGAAAACCCTTCACTTCTCACCCCCGGGATGTGCTCACTGGTTGAGACTCCTTATTCTGTTAGTGTCATACCCCGAAATAATAAAGAGGCTCGGAAAGTTTCTAATCCGGTTGGCCTTTTGGTTCCCGGAAAGGAGCTCCTTCCTCAGCCCGAGTTGTCCGCTTGGGTACACAGTCTAGATCATGTACCGAGGTTTTGAACTTAGAATAACATAACCGCATACCGGATCCCTAGTAGGAAACGCTTATTTGCATCACGTTGCATTTGACTTAGGGGACTCAACACAGGGGTTGGGTCCGTCTAGGACAGGTAACCTGAAATGAAAAGACCATCCTGCTATACCATGTTTGTTTTAAGCATTTATTCGGACTTGCATGCTGACCGGCTTTTAAATACTGAAAAAAAACGAAAAACAAAAGGAAACAATATGGGGAAATAGATATTTTTCAGAAAATACAAAAATGTGTTTTACCAACAAATCAATAATTTGGTTTGCTAATAAAAGATGACGGAAGGTTGACTTTTCCAACAAAATGGTTTTCTTAACAAAATGTGTTTTCTTTGTCGGTCAATAAAAGAAAAAAAAATAGTTTGTTTTGACGGACCGAACTACGCGGGTTTGATTCTCACCGGATGTGAGATACGTAGGCAACCTCCGTCGGGTCCAACTTGCCCTTTTTCAAAAATACCAAAATTTAAAATTTTAAAAAATAGTCCAATCATTGCCAGCCAAAATGATCTTTTTCTTTAAATAAATGTGCAGGATGAGCACGATTCGAAATGAACCCTTTTCACTCATGACTAAAATCCCGGTACAAATACGACTATGGTGGGATGATCTAGGCGAAGAAGGGCAGGACGAAGTTAAGAAATATTTGAAAGGTCTCACAGGTCTGCTTGAAATAAAGCCTCGAGGGGACATCATAAGAGCATTAGTCACATATTGGGACTCCGCGCACAATGTCTTTCACTTCTCGGACTTCGAGCTCACCCCAATTGTTGAGGAGATGACCGGATACATTGGAAACACCGATATACCATTGGGGCATCAATATCTAATCGCCCCCAGGGTTGTCGCCGTACACCGGTTTTTAGACTCACTGAAGACGGCCAGAACGGTACGTAACCCGGATCTAGCACAAGGGTTTTGTACTTTAACCTTCATCTATCAAAGGTACGGTCATGTGGGAGGTTTTGACAAGCCGGAGAACAAATTATGCAGCAAGGGTAATCGCCAAAAATGGGAGGAGCACAGACGAATTGCCTTCATGATAGCCTTCTTAGGACTCGTGGTATTCCCGAGAAAAGACGGGAATATTAATATAAAGGTAGCCGGAGTCGTCAGTACTTTGCTTGACCAAAGCGAAAGTACTCTTGCTCCCATGATACTATCAGACATATATCGAGCTCTCACAGCCTGCAAAGCCGGAGGAGATTTTTTTGAAGGCTGTAATTTACTGCTACAGATGTGGATGATCGAGCACCTGTGTCGCCGCACCCAATTCTTGAGATATGGGTTGGTTGAGAAAACTTGCATAAGCGAATTATATACAAGGATTGATAGGAACGTCTTGCCTGAAGGAACCTTGGCATGGAGGGCATACTTTCAGGCTCTCAGCGCAAGTCAAATACAATGGACGTTGGGTTGGTTACAGATAGACAGAATCGTGTACATGCCAGCGGCTAGGTCCCGCTTTCTCTTAATGGGACTTAAGAGCATTCAACCTTATGCGCCCCATCGGGTTTTGAGACAGCTTGGGAGGTGCCAGATAGTACCCAAAGACGAAGACCTGAGTACCGAGGTTATTGAAATTGGTCCCGACGGTCAATTCCCGGAAGCAAGGGTCCGCCAGATCTGGAGCAAATGCCAATATCTGGAGGCAAACACTTGTGTGCAGGATCGAGCCAGAGGAGAGGTTGTACCCGTATATCTTACTTGGTACAAAGGAGAAACATCGGGTGAAAGTCCAGCCAAAAGACCTCACCTCAGGGAATTTGCTGAAGCGTCACAAGAACAATGGGACTGGTTAGCTAAGGAAGAGGTTTACAGAACAAGGATTGGCAAGATAGAGCAACGGGTCCAAGATCACCAATTTGAAAAGGACATGCAGGCTGCCGCCGACGAATGAGATAAAAAGAAGTTGGCACAAGAAAATGAATTTTTGAGAGCTCAAATCCAGCAAATGAAAAGGGATGCTGACAGACAGTTGAGGAGTCGAGCAGACGAAAAATTGATAAAGGGTTTGAAAAACCAAGTTGCCGATGTCCAAAGAGAATTGGAAGAGTCGAAGACCCAAACAATGAGGATCCGTGCTAGCTGGAGAAGGGAGGCACATCAACAGGCACTCCACCTGCAACGGGTGGAAGAAGATTACACCGAGATCATCACCAGTCTAAGGGAAGCAAACGTTATCCTCAGGGAGCGGGTTTTCAAGCAAGCCCGAGATGCCAGAGCAGACCTCGACCGTTGCCACGATTTGATGGCCCGACTGCAAGAACAAGTGGATAGGCTCTTGGACCAAGTCACCAACAATGCTCGAAGATTGGGGGCGAAAAACCAACAGATAGAACGGCTACTCGGAGAAAGGGACATGATCAAGGATAGAATTGGAGAAATCGGGCATTATGTCACCACGAAGTGCTTAGCTTGTGAACAAATGCCCCGCACCGCCCTTTTTGCTTCAGTTATGGGCTATGTTCATCAGATCATGAGAGCGTTAAAGGGACTATACAAGGACCTCACACCAAGGCCCGCGGCAAGGCCGAATGATGCCTCGCGGGCCCCTAGGAATTTAAGAGCATTAGACTTTTGATTAAAAATGTATTTTCGAAATTTTGAGTCAAATCGGCTGGCATTTTATTCTCGAGTCAAGCATTTCTCTTATTCTATTGATTATTGTAAGACATATTTTGTAACCGTAAGAATTTTGATATAAGAATTCCAGAATTTCGTCACAATTTTGTTACCAGAACTACGCTCGGTCTGATTCACGCGGGGACGTGATACGTAGGCAATCCACATAAGATTCGACCACCACTAAAAAAAAAAGGAAAAGAACACGAAGGTTAATAACAATAAGGTTTTCAAGGATAATTGAAAAAGGGAAGAAGAAAAAAAAAAGAAGAAAAGAAGCTGGAATGACGCATGTGATGAGTACATATAGAAAGGGTTATTTGGTTAGGTGCATTGTATCCAACGTGCTATAACATATCTGTTAAACTCAGTAAGCTAACAAGTTTGTTGCAATCCAGAAAAGTTTAGCAGTTGGTTTGACATAATATCCTGGCCAGCCACCATTACCGTACTAGATCTAAAGGGCCAATTCCAGCAAGCATGTCTAGTTCCGGTAAAAGCCTCGAGGAAGAGAAATCAGAGATACAGATCATGAAAGAAGAGGTAGATCGGTTGAAACAGCAGATAACAGAGATGCACCTAGCCTGGGCTAGGGGACAGTCTTCACCAAACCTCCCTACTCTCGCATCAGCTCCAGAACATCCACCCCTTGATCCTTCGACAAGCGCCCCACTCTATCCATACTATCAAGGGGAAAACCCTTATGCCACCCAAGTTCCACCAGCCAAACAAAATCCTTCTCCGGTCACCCCTGTTTTTGTGGCACCCCCACCTGCTACCCTACAAAAGTCGTCCGGTGAGCCGCATGTTCAAATCCATGACAATTCTTACTATCCTCCCGAGCCTACCTTTAGGGCTCCCGAACCGCATCCACACACCCCTCACTGGGATAACCCGGCAGAACCGGAAAAGCACTTCCAAAGTTCGGAACATGAGGAAGTTATTAGAAAAGTTAAAAGCCTGGAGCAGTCCTTCAGGAATATGCACGGTTTGGGCAACCAGGTCAGTGTCGCTTACAAGGATCTGTGTCCATTCCCAGATGTCCAGTTGCCAGCCGGGTTCAAAATGCCCAAGTTTGACCTATACGAGGGGCATGGTGATCCAGTAGCCCATCTTCGAGGGTTTTGTAGTAAAATGCGAGGAGCCGGAGGACGAGACGAGATTCTGATAGCTTACTTCGGTCAGAGTTTGGGGGGATCCGCACTAGAGTGGTACACTAGGCAGGATCCCAGCAGATGGTTTACATGGGATGATTTGGCTCAAGCATTCATTGGCCAGTTCCAGTACAATCTTGAAATAGTCCCAGACCGCTTATCATTGCTAAAGTTAGAGAAGAAACCCGCCGAAAGATTCAGAGAATTTGGCTTCCGCTGGAGGGAACATGTAGCAAGGGTAGATCCGCCTATGAGAGAGAACGAGATGGTGGATTACTTCCTGCAGACACTAGAGCCGACCTATTTCGGACATCTGGTGACGTCCGTCAGTAAGTCATTCACCGAGGTGATAAAGATGGGGGCTATGATCGAGGAAGGCTTGAAAGCCAACAAGATCATGAGCTATTCAGCTTTGAAAGCCACCACTCAAGCTATCCAAAGTGGTACCGGAGGAGTGCTTGGGAAAAAGAGGAAAGAAGAAGTCACGGCAGTCGAGTCCGAAACATGGTTCAGAAACAGAGGCCCCGCACCCCAGTATAACCCGCCACAACCTCACCACCAAAATTACTTCCACAATCCATATAACCACTCGCAACACTACTATCCAGCACCCGATCACCATTTTACTGTCCATCACGCACAGTCATATGCCACACCTCCCGTCCATGCACCATGGCATGCACCAAACCCGCAAAATAATTATCCACCCCCAAGAGCGTATAGAAGTCCCACGGGCGCGGGTTTTCGTCCGAACCAAGCATTCAAGAGCGACAGGGCGCCAAGGCCAAAGACTTTTACTCCCTTGGGAGAGTCTTACACCAGTTTGTTCCACCGTTTGAAGCAAGTAGGGTTGCTAAATCCGGTCGAGGCTAAGCTACCAAACCCTCTTCCAAAGAATCTGGATCATTCAATAAATTGTGCATACTGCTCAGGATGTCCGGGGCACGACACAGAAAAATGTTGGCGATTGAAAACAGCCATCCAGGAACTCATCGACACTCGCCGAATTGAGGTCCGGACTCCAGCGGAGCCCAACATCAACCAAAATCCACTTCCAACTCATCATGAGACCAACATGATCGAGTTGGTACGGGTAGAAGAGGGAAAGAAGAAAACCTCTCAGACTGTAATGATGATCAAGTCTAGTGGGGTAGGAATGAAAAAGGGGCCAAGCCTTGATGAGTCACTCATTTGCGGGAAGGACGTACAAGAGGGGTTGGAAGCAGAAAGGGGAAATGCAAGCGAAGTACCGGTGAGGCCGGGGGAAGTAAAAATCACTGTACCAGGGGTAGCAACCAAACCCGTCTTGACGGTAGCAGGTGTTCGAGTGGATCCTTTCATCATCAAGCCAGCAATACAGTTGCCAATAGTTGATAGCAAAGCTATCCCATGGAATTATGATCGGGTCACGATGAACTACAAAGGAAAAGAAGTTAAAGAGGAAGTCTGCGAAGCGCAAGGGTTGACTCGTTCAGGGAGATGTTTTGCCCCTGCGGAATTGAGGAAGACCACTCCGGCAACACTGAAAAAGCCGGTAACTGACGAAGAGGCAGAAGAATTCCTGAAAAAGATGAAGCTACATGATTATTCTGTCTTAGAACAGCTGAAGAAAACCCCTGCGCAAATCTCATTGCTGTCCTTGCTGATACATTCCGAAGAACACCGGCAAGCTTTGATGAAAGTTCTGAATGAGGCCCACGTACCTGATAAAATCTCAGTGAGTCATTTGGAGAAGATCACCAATAGGATCTTCGAAGCGAATCGGATCACCTTCACCGATGACGAGTTGCCCGAGGAAGGCACCGAGCACAACAAGGCTTTATATCTTACGGTAAAGTGTGAGGAGTCGGTGGTTACCAAAGTCCTCGTCGACAATGGGTCCAGCGCGAACATTTGCCCTCTCTCTACACTAAACAAGTTGAAAGTGGATATCGGTAGGATACGCAAAAACAGCATATGTGTTCGAGGGTTTGATGGAGGAGGCAAGGCATCGGTCGGGGACATAGTGTTAATATTGACAATCGGACCAGTTGGAGTTCACCATGGAATTCCAGGTGCTGGACATGGTAGTTTCATATAACCTTCTGATAGGGCGACCGTGGATCCATGCCGCAAAAGCAATTCCATCCAGCCTACACCAACTAGTCAAGTTCGAGTGGGACCAACAGGAGATCGTAGTCCATGGAGAGAATGATCTACAACCAGGCACCATCGTCCCCTTTGTTGAGACAGAAGAAGATGTTGGGCCATGGGTATACCAGATCTGCGATGTGGTATCCGCCAACCAAGTTCCAGAAGGGGAATGCATTCCCAATGACAGAATAATTACTGCAGACGTCATGGTGGCTCATGAAATGTTGAGACACGGTTTCATACCCGGCAAAGGTTTAGGTGCATCTCTGCAAAGAATCATACAACCGGTATCCGTGGTCGAAAATGTGGGAACCTTCGGCTTGGGATTCAAGCCAACATCAGAGGACATCCAGCGAGCCAAGAGGAATAAGCGGAAGACATGGGTGCTCCCGAAGCCTGTTCCGCGCCTTTCCCGATCTTTTGTCAGGTCTGGAGTAAGAGGACATCCGACGACGAAGATTCCCAGTCCTATGGTTAGGCCAGACGAAGAGTTCTTAAGAAAATTCGAGGACCTATTCGCAGATGTATGCATGCTAGAGGATGGCGAAGGATCCAGCCATGCCGAGATACAGCTTGTGGGATCGAAAGCAAAATTGAATAATTGGAAGGCTACTCCTCTCCTTGTCCGGAAGGAGTCTTGGTAGTTTGTTTTGGATTGTTTTCTTTCGAAATTTTGTGTTGGGGTTGTCCCCGGAGTAAAATCCGTATGTTTTAGTTCATTTTGATTTAAGTTTGCAAGGTTGTTTTTCCTTGTACTGTTCCCATTAATGAAATTTTGTTCCCTTCGTGTCTAATTTTGTTTGTTTTCCTTCTTTTTACTTTTCTGAGCAGCTTTCTTTCAACTGATCTTAATGATATGGCGTGCTTAAAGATTAATCAACCCAGCCTAGAAAGTCAATCTGGTTTGGAAATAATAACGCATGAAATAAGAGGTGACGAGAGTGAATCGGAATACGGCGATGATGAAGCCGTAGAAGAAATCGGTGAAGAATTAAGTCACTTCGAGGAAAAACCCAAACCAAATTTAAATGATACCGAGGTTGTTAATCTGGGGGGCACAGATGACGTCAAAGAAACCAGAATAAGTGTCCATATTGAACCCAACTTGAGAGAAGAGTTGATCAAAACACTCATGGAGTTTAAAGATATTTTCGCATGGTCGTACGACGACATGCCAGGACTCAGCACTGATCTAGTGGTTCACAAATTACCCACCGACCCGGCATGTCCTCCCGTCAAGCAAAAACTGCGGAAATTCAAGACGGAGATGAGTGTAAAGATCAAGGAGGAAGTAACCAAGCAGTTGCAGGCGAAAGTCATTCGTGTCACTCGATACCCTAAATGGTTGGCTAACATAGTACCGGTGCCAAAGAAAGACGGAAAGATCAGAGTATGCATGGATTACCGCAATCTCAACAAGGCGAGTCCTAAGGATAATTTCCCGCTTCCCAATATCCATATCCTGATTGATAATTGCACCGGACGTGAAATCGGATCCTTTGTGGATTTCAACGCGGGATATCATTAGATCTTGATGGATGAAGAGGACACAGAAAAGATGGCTTTTATCACACCGTGGGGGACTTATTGCTACCGGGTGATGCCATTCGGTTTGAAGAACGCAGGGGCAACATACATGAGGGCGATGACTACGATATTCCATGACATGATACACAAGGAAATTGAAGTGTACGCGGATGATGTGATCGTAAAATCAAGACGTCAAGAAGATCACGTTGCCGACCTCAAGAAGTTCTTTCAAAGACTTCGAAGATATGATATCAAGCTCAATCCGGCCAAGTGCGCATTCGGAGTTCCATCAGGAAAGTTGCTAGGATTCATCGTCAGCCGACGGGGCATTGAGTTGGACCCATCCAAAATCAAGTCCATTCAAGAGCTACCCCCGCCAAAGAATAAAACAGAGGTAATAAGTCTGTTGGGAAGGTTAAATTACATCAGTAGGTTTATTGCTCAGCTTACAGCAACCTGTGAACCCATATTCCGTCTGTTGAAGAAAGACGCTGCGATAGAATGGACGACAGAATGTCAGGAAGCGTTTGACCAAATCAAAGGGTATCTGTCAAACCCACCCGTACTAGTTCCGCCTGAACCGGGTAGACCCCCTGATTCTCTATCTAACAGTCTTGGAGAATTCGTTCGGCTGCGTGCTGGGGCAGCACGATCTTACTGGCATAAAGGAACGGGCCATTTACTACCTCAGTAAGAAATTCACGGTCCACGAGGTTAAGTACACTCATTTGGAAAATACATGTTGTGCTTTGACTTGGGTCGCCCAAAAGCTGAAACATTATTTGTCTTCTTACACCACTTACCTCATTTCGTGCTTGGATCCGTTGAAGTATATTTTCCAGAAACCTATGCCTATAGGGAGGTTAGCAAAATGGAAAATATTACTTACAGAGTTCGACATCATATATGTGACGAGGACGGCTATGAAAGCTCAAGCCTAGCCGATCACTTAGCTGAGAATCCTGTCGATGACGGATACGAACCTTTGAGGACGTATTTTCCGGACGAAGAAGTATTGCAAATTGATGGGTTGGAATTAACCGAGGATCCAGGGTGGAAGCTTTTCTTCGACGGAGCGGCGAACGCAAAAGGAGTCGGAGTAGGGGTTGTGCTTATTTCTGAAACAGGACATCATTATCCTGTTACTGCTCAACTACGTTTTCATTGTACCAACAATATGGCTGAGTACGAAGCATGTATCTTAGGGTTGCGATTAGCGGTGGACATGGATGTACGGGACATCTTGGCCTTGGGGGACTCGGACCTTCTGGTGCATCAGATTCAGGGAGAATGGGAAACCAGAGACTTGAAACTTATCCCGTATCGTTAGTGTTTGCATGATCTGACCAAGCGCTTTTGATCAGTAGAGTTCAGGCACATCCCAAGGATGCATAATGAGGTTCCCGATGCTCTAGCTACTTTGGCGTCAATGTTACATCACCCGGACAAGGTTCGTGTCGATCCGTTACATATTCAGGTTCGGAATCAACATGCTTATTGTAATATGATAAAAGAAGAGATGGATGGTGAGCCATGGTTTCATGATGTCAAAGAGTACCTCAGGTTAGGAGTATACCCAGAGCAGGCAACTGGAGATCAAAAGAGAGCTATTCGGTGATTGGCAAACGGATTTTTCCTTAGTGGAGGGGTGCTGTACAAAAGGACCCCAGATTTGGGATTGTTGAGATGTATAGATGCGAGTCAGGCCACAACAGTAATGACGGATATACACTCAGGAGTTTGTGGGCCACACATGAGCGGATATGTATTGGCAAAGAAGATTCTTCGAGCAGGATATTACCGGCTCACTATGGAGCGTGATTGTATAAGTTTCATGCGAAGATGCCATCAGTGTCAGATACACGGAGATTTGATTCATTCTCCGCCAACTGAATTGCATACAATGTCAGCACCATGGCCGTTTGTTGCATGGGGTATGGATGTTATTGGACCTATAGAACCTGCGGCTTCCAATGGTCATAGGTTCATTCTGGTGACGATCGATTATTTTACCAAGTGGGTGGAGGCCAACACCTTCAAATCAGTGACCAAGAAGGCGGTGGTGGACTTCGTACATTCCCACATCATCTGCAGGTTTGGAATTCCAAAGATAATCATCACGGATAACGGTGCCAATCTTAACAACGGATTGATGAAGGAGGTATGTCAACAGTTCAAGATTACACACCGAAATTCCACACCATATCGTCCCAAAGCAAATGGTGCGGTTGAGGCAACAAACAAGAATATAAAGAAGATATTGAGGAAGATGGTAGAAGGGTCTAGGCAATGGCATGAAAAGTTACCATTTGCACTGTTGGGTTATCGCACTACCGTCCGGACTTCGGTTATCGCACTACTGTCCGGACTTCGGTAGGTGACTGAAGCAGTAATACCAGCAGAAGTTGAGATCCCATCCCTCCGAATTGTCGCTGAAGCTGAGATTGACGATGACGAGTGGGTCAAAACCCGATTAGAGCAATTGAGCTTGATCGATGAAAAGAGATTGACAACAGTATGTCATGGCCAATTATATCAAAAGAGGATGGCAAGAGCATATAACAAGAAGGTACATCCCAGGAAATTTGAAGTGGG
Organism: Nicotiana noctiflora; assembly: GCA_032618575.1. NCBI lineage: Eukaryota > Viridiplantae > Streptophyta > Magnoliopsida > Solanales > Solanaceae > Nicotiana > Nicotiana noctiflora. The sequence goes on along the minus strand of JASVEL010000466.1, from coordinate 182,159 downwards.
ACAGCATGTGCTGAAGAGAGTTCTACCACATCAGGCCGAAGAAAAAGCAAGTTCGCTCCAAATTGGCAGGGACCGTTTGTTGTGACTAGGGTATTATCCAACGACGCTCTATGTCTAACTGATATTGAAGGAAGGTGCACCGATATGGCTATCAATTCCGACGCAGTCAAGAGATATTACGTGTAATTCTTTAATGTGTTTGTCAACGTTTGGTTTCATTTGTGTGTATTTGGCATTTTTCGGAGAATGAAATGACAGAGGCAATTTTTCTGCTACCCAAACACTTTAACCCTTGTTTTCCCCTTTGAGCCTTAATTATTCTTTCATATACCCTCTTTGGAATCCTCAAGGAAGATGTGTAACAAAATAGAAAAAGAAACAAAGAAAAGACATAAGAAAAAGTGAACTACGTTCGACCTGATTCCTCAAGAAGGATACGTAGGCGCCACACGGCTCGGTCGTAATAAAATAAAAATCAAAGATTCCCCAAGCAAAAAAACTGGGGCAGACGTCATGTTTCGTTTGAAGATAGTGTGGATTCCGGAAGTTGTAATGAGCTACCCGTTGAAGTTAAATCCCTTTTCTCTAGCCTCGTACACTAAAACCGCATTAATGACCAAAAAGACCTCTCGATCAGTATTTGAGAAATGCCAAGCCACGCAAATGAAAGCCAAGAAGGACACTCCGATCCTCGACTAAGTCCAGGATTCTCAAGCTAAAAATGGGTAGCCATTTAGAGGGAGTTTTGTGGATAATACCCCGGCCTAGGAAGAAAGCAAAATGAGAGAGTCTTAACGGTGAAAACCCTCGCGGGCACCTTAAGGCGAAGAAAGCTAAGAGAAATAAAATGAGAGAGTCTTAACGGTGAAAACCTTTACAGGCACCCTAAGGCGACGGGAGATTGAGAGAAATGAGAGAATCTCATTAGTGAAAACCCTTTGAAGGGCACTATGAGGTGACAAGGCGAGATGGTTAAGAGGTGTCTGCGTGAGACAAGGTTGGGACATTCGTTTGCTTCTAAGCAAAATGCGGCCATCAGAAAGTGATTGACGTAAATAGACTGGATAGATTAATCTCAAAGGCGCGGCATAACCAGTGGATCAGTTACACATTCAGATAAGTTTTTCCCAGTTTTGAGTTCAGAAAAGTTTTCCCTTTCTTTTGTCATTCGCAGTCAGCATTCTTTATCTATCATTTTTCTCTTCTTTTGTTTTCGAAAATTGACTTTTCAAAGATTACTACCAAGTCTCCCAAAGCGGTACAATGAAGATGAATAGGCGTGGAACGAGGCAATAAGGCAAAAGTCGTTCCGATATTAAGGTTGGAACGACGGGTTGATTGGAAGGTTCACGGGAATTATGGAGTACGATGGACACATATTACACATCCGGAAGATGATTTCTCACAACAGATCATCGACTAAAAGGGTCGGACCAAACCGAAGGTTGGAATAAAAGGAGAGATGAGAGACCATCCGTGGAAAGAGCACCATCCCCAGCAAGTGTCAACGTCGTCCCCAAAAGTTCGAGGGAGGCCAAGCAGCTGAAAGAGAAAAGGAAAATTGCCCTAGCAAGAGAAGCATGACCACTCACTATGTTTTGAAACTAACAATTTTTCTTTGATTTAAAGCAGGAAAAGAGGGTTCGTCCGCGGAAAAGCATGCCACGTAGAAGGTCAACAAACTGGGGCAGAAAATTTTCCCCATTGCAAAAATTTTCTTGAAAGCAAATACCCAGTGGATAAGGATAACGAGATTTTAGGAAATACCAGTTCCGAGCAGGGTAGTTTTGAGAGAGGCCAGACAACACGAGGGGGTGATCTTTGAGCCTAGTATCATCCCCAGCAGTCGTTGGAAAATGAAACACTAACTCTGAGATTCCCCCAGCAGCATTATATCCCATAAGTTTTTCAAGGAGGCCAAAGCGTGAGTCCCGGAGGAGGTCCGGGAAGAAGGAAAGGGAAAAGGCATCCCCCGCCAGGGTAATCCTCAGTTAATGACATTTCAACCCCCGACGAGTCCGAGAGAGAACGAAAGGTGAAAGAAATAGAAAAGAGGAAATAAAGAATACTTCCCCAGCAGCATCATCCCCAGCAGGTGAGAAAATAGTTCCGAAGATATCTCCAGCAGCCAAAGGAAAAGTAACACGACCCCGTGGGAAAGAAATTCCAAGACAAGGTAATTCAGAAGAAAAGGGTGGCCCAAGAGACGATGCAGAAAGAAGAAAATGGTACAGGAAACAAAGGAAGGCGATAAGGATGGGATGAAATTAGTGAAATGGTAGTTGAAGTCAGGGAGCCCGCCTGAAGAATAGAGTGGCGATTTAGTTTTAAAGTTGTGGTTGAAGTCAGGGAGCCCGCCTGAAGAATGGAGTGGCGACTTAGTTTTAAAGTTGTAGTTGAAGTCAGGGAGCCCGCCTGAAGAATGAAGTGTCGATTTAGTTTTGAAGTTGTAGTTGAAGTCAGGGAGCCCGCCTGAAGAATGGAGTGGCGATTTAATTTTGAAGTTGTAGTCGAAGTCAGGGAGCCCGCCTGAAGAACGAAGTGGCGATTTATTTTTTGAAGTTGTAGTTGAAGTCAGGGAGCCCGCCTGAAGAATGGAGTGGCGATTTGTTTTGAAGTTATAGTTGAAGTCAGGGAGCCCGCCTGAAGAATGGAGTGGCAATTTATTTTTGAAGTTGTAGTTGAAGTCAGGGAGCCCGCCTGAAGAATGGAGTGGCGATTTGTTTTGAAGTTGTAGTTGAAGTCAGGGAGCCCGCCTGAAGAATGGAGTGGCGATTTAATTTTGAAGTTGTAGTCGAAGTCAGGGAGCCCGCCTGAAGAACGGAGTGGCGATTTATTTTTCAAGTTGTAGTTGAAGTCGGGGAGCCCGCCTGAAGAATGGAGTGTCGATTTGTTTTGAAGTTGTAGTTGAAGTCAGGGAGCCCGCCTGAAGAATGGAGTGGTGATTTGTTTTGAAGTTGTAGTTGAAGTCATGGGAGCCCGCCTGAAGAATGGAGTGGCGATTTATTTTTGAAGTTGTAGTTGAAGTCAAGGAGCCCGCCTGAAGAATGGAGTGGCGATTTGTTTTGAAGTTGTAGTTGAAGTCAGGGAGCCCGCCTGAAGAATGGAGTGGCGATTTAATTTTGAAGTTGTAGTCGAAGTCAGGGAGCCCGCCTGAAGAATGGAGTGGCGATTTATTTTGAAGTTGTAGTTGAAGTCAGGGAGCCCGCCTGAAGAATGGAGTGGCGATTTATTTTGAAGTTGTAGTTGAAGTCAGGGAGCCCGCCCGAAGAATGGAGTGGCGATTTATTTTGAAGTTGTAGTTGAAGTCAGGGAGCCCGCCCGAAGAATGGAGTGGCGATTTTATTTTGAAGTTGTAGTTGAAGTCAGGGAGCACGCTTGAAGAATGGAGTGGCGATTTATTTTGAAGTTGTAGCCGAAGTCAGGGAGCCCGCCTGAAGAATGGAGTGGCGAATTTATTTTGAAGTTGTAGTTGAAGTCAGGGAGCCCGCCTGAAGAATGGAGTGGCGATTTATTTTGAAGTTGTAGTTGAAGTCAGGGAGCCCGCCCGAAGAATGGAGTGGCGATTTATTTTGAAGTTGTAGTTGAAGTCAGGGAGCCCGCCTGAAGAATGGAGTGGCGATTTTATTTTTGAAGTTGTAGTTGAAGTCAGGGAGCCCGCCTAAAGAATGGAGTGGCGATTTAGTTTTGAAGTTGTAGTTGAAGTCAGGGAGCCCGCCTGAAAAATGGAGTGGCGATTTATTTTGAATGTTTTCGAGGAAAGCGGTTGAGTGCAACAGAAATCCCCAGCGTGAATCCAAGTTCATAATTAAAAGGAAGGCAACAAGGATCAGAAAGATGGGTCCAGACTTCGAAGGAGAATAGTTCGACGATCACAAAGAAAGGACCAATGGTCGGAGTTCGGCAATCAAGATAGGCCGAAGCAACAATTGTCGGAAGAGAAGAAGCATGTGAAGAAACATCAGAGCCAGCAGGATGGCAAGGAATATGACAAGATCAAGTTAAAAAGGATAGATAAGAATTTGCAATACTGTAACTTAGTCTAGCTTCTTATTTTGTTTAGCACGGTGTAATAAGGAGATTGGTTAAGCAGTGGCAACAGCAGCAACAACAGTAACAACAAGATCACAGTAGTCATGGTAGTCCCAGCTACCAAAACTTCCCGAACTACATTGACCTGATTCCCTTTTAGCCAGGGATATGTAGGAGACCTTTTGAAGCAAAGGTTCGGTCAAACTTTTCCAAAAATGCTTCATACGAAGTGCTCAAACAGGCAAAAATCGCTCGTATCCGCTCACTTATCTTTGCACGAAAACTCTTCATGTTTCCGCGCAAAGAGGGGCAGCTGTGAGCACGTGATTTTTGCCCTATACGAGAATTACTCCCAAAATTCAAAATAAAATAGTCTTGTGTTGTAGTTTGATTTTTCGTGGATTTTGTGAGATCTTTGTTTGATGTTAGCACTTGTCTTTGTGTATGTGTTATTGATTAAATTGATCAAAAATACGTGTTGCGGACATGTAGGAATTGATTGAGCATTTGTGAGAACTAATTGACCATAAGGTGTTTAAAATGAAATTCACAAAATTCATATCCTCTCTCCTTGTCATTAGGTGACTTTATTAAATATTAATAGTGTGAATATTAACTAACAAGCGTGTGATTTTATTGTTTAGATTGATTTTTTATATGTGGCTAGGTGAAGGGAAAGAAAGAAAATGGCTAATTTTGCAAACAATCCCGGCCCAAAAGGGTCTGTCTTTGCCCTGTCCAAATTGGCCCACACCTTCAGACGTCAAACGACGTCGGCGAGCTAGACACAATCCAGGCCGTTGATCCTGCAAAATCAAACGGCCCAGCATGTCTCATAGGCGTCCAAACGACATCGTCTCAAGGCAGTCAATCCTGTCCGTCGAACCATCCTTGATCGAACGGAGGAGATCCCGTCCCCCAACCCGTTATGTAGCCCGACCCAGTCTGCCCAAAGACCAACCCGGCCTCAATAAGCACCCAAACGACACCGTTGGAGTAAGTGAGATGATCCAGACCGTTGATCTTGTTTGATCAAACGGCTTGGATTAAATCCCACACCCACTATATATTTCTCAGATACACGCCCCCCCCCCCAAGAACCCCCTCTTCGTCTCTAAGCTTCAGAGATCAGGTCTCTCGACCTCCGCCTCTCTCCGCCGCACTCCGCCTACCGGAAATCACCTCACGGCGGTTCCGGTAGGCCAATGGCCACCAAATTAACACCATAGATCCCCCTAAACCCCCTCTACATGAATCCGTGGTCGGTTAACCTCGAATCATCCTCGAATGTCTCGAATCTTCAATCGAAGATTCGAGTTAAAACCAAAGCCACGCCAAACCACTCCAAACTCACGCCGAACACTCTTGTGACCTCCCTCACACACTTACCACCCTTAGTTTCACTCGAATCTGACCGGAAATACTCGAACCCCAAATAGAGCCTTCAAGAACCCTAGAATTCGAAAACTAGGGATTTTGTCCGAATTAAAAGAAGTTGGAGCTAATAGACTTTAGTTGGAATGTTTTCGTTTGAAAACATTTCAATTAAAATCTGTTGAAAAAAAAAGGCAATTTCAAGTCTCATCGAGCCCAAGTCCGTTCGATTCCCGATTTTCCTCACTGTTAAGGTATTTTCATTTTTTCTTTCTGACTTTTATTTATTGTTTAGTATAAGTGTTTGTTGATTCCATTTTTGTTTTTGTGAGTTGTTTTCTCTGTTCTCATTTCTCCTCCTTTAAGACCTTTTATTTGGTCGATTCCTTCTGTTTTCTTTAGTTAAAATGAATCGTATGTTCAGTTCGATTAAGGTCGTCAAGCAATTAATTCGTATTTGTTGATCCCCTTGGTCTGCCCGTATGCAATTCATTAGTCTGTGATTTGTTGTTTGATTCTAGATTAGGGATTAATTGGACATAATTGATAGGGTTTAACTAGTGTTATTTCTTTAATATTCTGCCCGTAAGAGAGACTAGTGGAACCTGCTGTACAGCAGGGTATCCCACTAGTCTCATGAGATCAATTGTTTTAATGTAAAACCCATACGAGGACACTTAATAGTGGGGGTTCAGAGAATATGATGGGTTGGGGTTTAGTTTAAGGGGTGGCACCATTAGGAGTTGATTTTCAAAATACTATATAGAAGAGGGACGGGCAGTGATAGGGGAGGGGGACAGACAGAAAAAGAGATAGACAATTTGAAAGAGAAAAAGGAGAAAACATTCTGGTTTGCACCGTCTCCTTATTTCAATCCAGTTTACTGTTCTATTGGATTGATAGAACAGTCTTGGGTGTTGGTCGATTCATTCATACTTCCTTTCGATTCATTATTCAACCATTTGAACTATATTTTTTATATAACATTGGCCGTTTGAAGTTTTTCAAGTATCCGTTAGGTATTTTGAAATTAAAACTGGTCTGTTTGAGCTGCTTGGGGTGTCATTTTTGGGTCTTTCGACATATCGGATTATAACATTTGGTTGGTTGGTTGTTGAATCTTGCTGGGGTTTCAAGAGTTTATTCCTGGGTGTGCCACTAGATACCTTGTTACTGTTACATTGGAGTCTGGTTGGATTTTGCACTGGTTTTCTTTTTACATCTGCCTGTGGATTATTTGTTTGTTGTTCATCCTTGGTTGCTACTGGTTTGCTGAGTGTTGCTGCTGTTGTTGTATACTACTATTGCTGACTCCTTCTTCTCCTTCTATCTCCATTGTCCAGGTACTCTCTATATCCTTATATATAATTGTGAAGAATCAATGAGAATTTGACTTGGAAACTCAAATGAAGAAGCATATACGAAACAGTTGACTGAGTTCATTCGATTTCTATTCTTGTATCCATTTGTGAAATTTTCAGCTAAATACTCATCTATGATTGAAGATGTATGAAGTTTGATTAGGATTGAGTAAATCAGTTTTAATCGTGATATGTAATAATTGAACATTTTTTCTATGAAGATTATGTGACTGTGATGATGATGTTCAATATTGTAGTATTAATATCTTATGTTAGTTTGGTTATTTTAATTGTTGAAGTCTCGTGTACTAAAAAAACATACGGAGTAATACAATCTCATGGATACTTTCCTGATAAATTCCAAAAGGTAGTTTAATAGCTTAGCCATGTATATAATTAAATCTGAAAGCTAGTACCATGTCTCACTACCATTTTTATAACAATCTGTCATGAACTTAGATTATTAGATAATTGCAATTAGGGTTGGGGTATTAACTAGAATTTAATAAAATCACACAAACGAGGACTTTCATGTGAATCATTCGCATATGTCAAATAGTTGCGAGTTTGACGTCAGAATTTGACAGTCAACTTCATAGTATAAATGATAGATTCCTTGGCTTCGTTTCATTATATATTGATCTATAAGTTCGTTGATATAAACTTGACTTGGAGGTTTTAATGTATAGTTTAAAAATATCATTTAATTAGGACCTTTGTTTATTATTAGAGACCAATCAAATAAAAAGACATAGTCATGTTAGGTTTGGCCTTAATAAATAAAAATGAGATGAGCCTCGCCGAATCAAATATACAATTTCGGGGCCTAATTAATTACTTGCAAAAATATTTAGTATTCGGGATAGGCCGTTTAGCGAATTTCACGGCCTTCCCAAAAGTAGTAGCACGTTAGTCACTTTAGGTGTGGATTTAATCATTTTTACATTTCCTAAATACGGGTGTGGATTTATGTGACCCAAATCTTACTCTCGGCGAAACTGAAATATATTAAAGTCACAGGCGTACTGGTTGCGGTGTGACTCGAAATGTATTTTCGTGACGTTGCAATTCTTCTAAATTTGAAAGCGAAATATAAGAGCGCATAAAATAAAAATATAAAAATAAGATAGAAACAAAAATTTCAGTTGAGCGACCGTGCTAAAGCCATGGAATCCGGGAATGCCTAACACCTTCTCCCAGGTTAACAGAATTCCTTATCCAGGTTTCTAATTTCGCAGATTGTAATACAAAGTCATAAATTTCCTCGGTTCGGGATTAAAACCGGTGACTTGGGACACCATTATTTTCCCAAGTGGCGACTCTGAATTAAATAAATAAATCCCGTTTCAAACTTGGAACTCAAGGTCCAAAACGTATCAAACGACATCCGAATGTCACCAAACTTTGCGGAAAGCACATATATAATATTTAAGACTTGTACCGGGCGTCGGAACCAAAATACGAGCCCGATACCAAGGTCAATTAATTCATTTTCCTTTAACAATTACATCAAAAACAATTTCATAGAAAAATTCATAACTTGGGCTCTAGGCCTCAGAATTCGACTCCGGACGCATGTCCAAGTCCCATATTTTCCTACGGACCTTTTGGGACCATCCAATCTCGGGTTCGGGTCCGTTTACCAAAAATGTTGACCGAAGTCAACCATATCAATATTAATATCATTTTTATCCAAATTTCTCATAGAATTCATATTTTATATCAGAAAAACTTTCCGGCCACATGCCCGGATCGTGCACGTAAATCGAGACAACATAGAATGATGTTTTTAAGGCCTCAGAAGCTTGAAATGATTAATAAAATAAGTGATGACCCTTTGGGTTGTCACAATCTCCACCTCTAAAACAACCGTTCGTCCTCGAATGGACAAAAGAAAGAAGTACCCGAGTCAGGAAACAAGTGTGGGTAGCGGCTCCGCATGTTAGACTCGGACTCCCAGGTCGATGCCTCGGGAGGCTGACCCATCCACTGAACTCGCACAGAAGGAAAACTCTTCGACCTCAACTATCGAACCTGCCGATCTAGAATGGCTACCGGCTCCTCCTCATAGGACAGATCTTTGTCCAATTGGACAATGCTAAAATCTAACACGTGCGATGGATCGCCGTGATATTTTTGAAGCATGGACACATGAAACACTGGATGCACAACTGATAAGCTAGGTGGCAAGGCAAGTTTATATGCCACATCTCCCACACGATCAAGAATCTCGAGTGGGCCAACAAACCTGGGGCTAAGTTTGCCCTTCTTTCCAAATCTCATCACGCCCTTCATAGGCGACACTCGGAGCAATACTCGCTCCCCAATCATGAAAGTTATATCTCGAACCTTGCAATCTGCATAGCTCTTTTGTCTAGACTGAGCTGTGCGAAGCCTATCTTGAATAATCTTGACCTTATCTAAGGCCTCCTGAACTAAATCCGTGCCCAATAACCGAGCTTCTCCCGGTTCAAAACATCCAACCGGAGAACGACACCGCCTACCTTACAATGCTTCATAAGGAGCCATCTGAATGCTCGATTGATAACTATTATTATAAGCAAACTCTGCCAAAGGCAGGAATTGATCCCATGAACCTCTAAAATCATTAACACACGCCCGAAGCATATCTTCCAGTATCTGAATAGTCCTCTTGGACTAACCATCCATCTGGGGATGAATGGCTGTACTTAGCTGAACTTGCATGCCCAACTCTCGTTGAACCGCCTTCTAGAAATGTGAGGTAAACTGTGCACCTCGATCTGAAATAATAGAGATAGGCACACCATGAAGGCGAACGAACTCCCTGATATAAATCCAAACTAACCTCTCGGATGAATAGGTAGTGGCAATAGGAATAAAATGAGCTAACTTGGTCAGCCTATCTACCATCACCCAAACAGCATCAAACTTCTTCCGAGTCATCGGAAGTCCAGAAATGAAGTCCATCGACATTTGGCATACAAATGCGCCCTTGCATCCTTAGGATCCCATCAACATCTAAGGTGACCTGTTTAGCACCTCCTCGCTGAACCGTGTCTCTAAGGTCACATAAATAGGAATCATTATATTGTTGATCGCGGATACGCTCCAATAATGAAGAGCGAGCGATCATGCAAGCTAGTACTCGACTAGGCTCAGAAATATCCAACCTCACAAATCGGTTGGCCAATGACTAAACATCCAAAGCAAGTGGTCTCTGATTGACTGGAATATAAGCAAGGCTACCCATACTGGCCGACTTCCTACTCAAAACGTCGGCCACCACGTTTGCTTTTCCCGGATGATATAAAATGGTAACATCATAATCTTTTAGCAATTCTAGCCACCTTCTCTGCCTTAAATTCTACTCTTTCTGCTTAAACAAATACTGAAGACTCTTATGATCGGTGTATACTTCACATGCTACACCATACAAATAATGCTTCCAGATCTCCAATGCGTGAATAATTGCCGCCATTCTAGATCATGCACTGGATAGTTCTTTTCATGAATCTTCAACTGCCTCGAAGCAAAGGCAATAACAGTGCCATCATGCATTAACACTGCACCAAGCCCAATACGGGAAGCATCACAATAAACAATGTAAGGTCCCGTACCTATGGGTAAAACCAATACCGGTGCTGTGGTCAAGGCTGTCTTAATCTTTTGAAAGCTCGCCTCACATTCATCGGACCATTCAAATTGAACACCTTTCTGTGTCAATCTGGTCAGTGGGGTTGCAATAGATGAAAACCCCTCTACGAATCGGTGGTAATAACCCGCTAATCCCAAGAAACTCTGAATCTCTATGGCTGATGTCGGTCTAGGCCAGTTCTTGACTGCCTCAATCTTCTTCGGATCAACCTGAATACCTGCTGCCATCACAATATGACCTAGGAATGCAACTGAACTTAGCCAAAATTCACACTTCGAAATTGTGCATATAGTTGGTTATCTTTCAGAGTCTGCAAAGTCACTCAGAGATGTTGCGCATGCTCCTCATGACTGCAGGAGTAGGTCAATATGGAAACAATGAAGACTACACCGAACAAGTCTAAATAAGGCACGAACACCTCATGCGTATGCACATATCCATGACTCTGAAGTCTGGCCATAAGAGTTGTTCTTAAATTACAACATTGTCAATTAACCCTATTATCAAATATCTTATTCCAAAACTCCCACTTTACTCACAGTGAGGTATGGAAACCTCATGATTAGTTTCTCGAATTAATGCGTCATATTTATCCTTACCTGGTGCTCATCTCAAAGTCTAGAACTCAACGGTCACAAAATGGAAACGGCTAAATATGAATAGAAACCGTGCAAGGATTGTCAAATAATCCTAACAGGCATGGCTCAAATTTAGGATATTATGCTAGATTTTTATTTTCCAAAAAGCGAAAATTTTAAACACGAACTTTTCACCACCAGGACCTTGTCCTCATATAATATTCACCGCAGCTTGCAGCTCGGTTTTTAAAACAAATATTTTCACGTTATACAAATATTGAGGATCTCATCCTCCACTCTAAATCACAAGTATTTGCACATTGTGCCACTGATGTTTTTCATTTCCTTTCTTTCTTCTTTTCAACTATTGTCCGTCAAAGAGTATCTCGGCATAAAAGAACCCTCATACCGACATGGTATACAATTTAACCATTTAAAATAGTTATTTCAGGAATTCATTCCCATTGTAATAATTAATATAAAGTCACTTTTGACCTTATCAATATTCCTAGTGACCAATACATAATAATAGAGATAATTACCTCCATTTAATAGCACAACATGAGTATTCACATATGTAGATCTGATGATTACGAAGCTCACTCATGAGCGGAGCATATTAAGAGGACTTGCCTCAATTCTTCAAAGATCAAATCAAATTGAGGAAAAATGTTCCTTTTATAACAATCAGAATTGTACATGTGATAACATCATCTGGTGTAGTGACCTCAGTCACACCATAGAAATTATGTCAACAACTAGATCTCCACCTCTAGGAGTCTCACCTCAGCCTCTAACATCCTGACCCCTAACTCTAGCTGGTCATGTGAGTTGAGTATTGACTGCAATGGGGTACGTAGCTTGAGTGCCTTCATAAATTATATTTCTCCAATCTGCCACATTCACAACAATTCCTTTGAGGCCCTGTTAACTTATTGGACATGACGACATATTCGGACACTGTCATAATAACTTGACATTATCGTTCAGATCATACATACCACACCTTTCAAAGTGTCAGGGAGGTAACTCCTCCAAACATTTCTACAAATAGGATTGAGTAGGTAATGTCGCATGGCCAGTCTGCCCTCTTTATAAGCTTGTCACAAACATTGACGACCAATTACCTCTTTTGCTCATATACTCTTTATTACTCTTTGGGCCGATTCTTACCCCCTGCAGAGTACTAAGCCTCAAACGTGCATAATTTATTTGGGGGACCTTTCCATACCATATGTATATATTCCAAGCCAAAACTGACATAAAACATGGCCATTCGGTCCATTCACTAATAGTGGTTTTCCCCCCTTTTAGCTATAAGTCAAAGTCACAACATCTGATAGTCCACAATAATTATCCTTCACAACTTCGAATAAATCAACCAAACGTCAAGGTCCATTAAAACCACAGCCGGTTAGTAAATACATTATGTTTCCACTACTTCACTCGCTACCTGAAACATAATAGAATCAACCCTCTCACCTTCAACTATTCCCGCGTTCTGCAATATCTCATAGCAACAGTCAATAAATTACCTTGGGTTCTCAAAAGATGCACCACTGAAGGAGATAGCGAAGAGTTTGGTGAAACTTATCCGTAACTCCGTAAAACTTCTGATGGCATTGTTGATCTATCACCAGCCTGTGCCATATTCGGCTGAAGAAGCAGTACATGCCTTCGCCGTTCGTGGGAAGACAAGAGTAGAAATTCAACTTAACATTTGAAGAACAAACTCGCACGATAGGAAAGAATGAAGGGAATATTTTCCTAACTCTGTAGCCTCTGGGGATAAATACAGACGTCTCCGTACCGATCCCTCAGACTCTACTAAGGTTGTTCGTGAGTTGTGAGACCTATGCAACCTAGTTCTCGGATACCAACTTGTCACGACCCGGATTTCCCACCATCGGGAGTCATGATGGCGCCTACTAGTGGAAGCTAGGCAAGCCAAATATTACTTACATTTCCATTAGTTACCAAACTCTTATTGAGACTTTAAAATTAAAAATATATAAATTACAGCAGAATAATTAAACTTAGCGGAAGACTTAGTCAATCTTATCAAATATGATAAAGAAATCCAAACACGATACTCTACCCAAGACTGGTGTCACAATACTCACGAACTTCTAAGAATAATACACACAATTGTCTGAAAGAAATATAAGCTGTTTATCTCGAATACATGAGATAACAGAATGAAATACATAGATAGAAGGGACAACGGGTCCTGCGGACGCCTGCAAGGCTACCTCGTAGTCTCATTAGTCGAAATATCCACAATTGTGCTACTGCCGCTGCTGCTGTCCGTAACCTATATTTGCGCAAAAGGGCGCAGAGTGTAGTATCAGCACAACCGACCCCATGTGCTGGTAAGTGCCTGGCCTATCCCGGCGAAGTAGTGACGAGACTAAGGCCAGTCACTCACATAAACCTGTACAGTTGAAATATATATATACATATACAACAGTAGAAAACATTATCGAACGTTTATAAGGAAAGACTCTGCTCTGAAATAACAGTCAGTAACTCATAATATCTAGAGTAATCTAGTCAACAGAATAAATCTTACTTTCATGTCTCAATTCATTTTTTTCATTTCATATCTTGTGGTAGGCATACCACCCGCTCCCAAATGTAACAATAAGTTATACTTTGTGGTAGGCGTACCACCCGCTCCCAAATATATCAATAGGCTTTTCATCTTGTGGTAGGCGTACCACCCGCTCCCAAATATAACAATAAGCTTTTCATATCTTGTGGTAGGCGTACCACCCGCTCCCAAATGTAACAATAGGCTACCGGAAACTATGGCCAATGCCAAGATTCAAATCACTTTGTGGTCGGCGTGCCACACGATCCCATTTCTTATCATAAACGTGGTCGGCGTGCCACACGATCCCATTTCTTTAATATATAAGTGGTCGGCGTGCCACACGATCCCATTTCTTATCATAAACGTGGTCGGTGTGCCACACGATCCTATTTCTTTAATATATAAGTGGCCGGCGTGCCACACGATCCCATTTCTTTAATATATATATTACCGGGAATAAGCCAATAATCTCTGATCAACAGTGAATATATAAAAGTACTACCGGTATTAAACCAATAATCTTTATTTCAATAATATTGATACTACCGGTGTAAAAACCAATAAATGACAATAAATCAACGATACATCCCCGTTACCGGTGTAATACCAATAACTTTTAATCAACAATTTATATGTACTTTACCGATATAAAACCAATAATAATCTCCCTTCACATAATCACTTAGGATTAATAAGAATTTAATCCATTTTTAAGACTCACGGTCATGTTCGACCCCCCCAACGTATAGATACTCGTCACCATGCCTATACGTCGGACCCCACATATCACAATTTACACATAAAGACAATTCCTATTCCCTCAAGCTAGGATAGAACAAACACTTACCTCGAAAGTTTACGAACAATTCAATCCGTGGAAATGCCTTTTCTTTTCAAATTCGGCTCCAATCCAATCGTATCTATACACAATTGATTTAATATCATCAATACTACTCAACAACTAATTCATAAGGCCAATTTCAACTTTTACAACATTCTGCCCGGAATAGTGAATTTCGACCCCGGTCCCACATGGTCGGAACTCGGGGTTCGGACCAAAATCCGGTTACCCATCCCCTCACGAGTTCCAGTATATGATTTGTTTCAAAATCGGACCTCAATTTGAGGTCCAATTTCCTAATTCATGAAAAACCCTATATTCTACCAAAAACAAGAAATTCTACCATGAAAACCTTTGATTTCTATTGAAAAACATGTTTAATGTTGTTAGGAATTGAAAGAATTAAGTAAAAAGTGACTTACAATTGTTTTGAAGAAGAGGGAGTTCGTGAAGAATCGCAAATGGGTGTTTTTGGGTTGTGAAATGTATATTCTGGAGTTTGAAAAATAAGCTAAGGATGGAAAGTTCGCATTTGCGAAGCCAAGGCAAATGCAGGGGGTTTCGCATTTGCGAAATTATGTTCGCATTTGCGAACAAGCTAGGCTTCTGGGTTTTGTCGCAATTGCGACAAATGCTTCGCATTTGCGAAGCCAGGCAACATACTGAAGGCCTCGCATTTGCGAGGTTAAGTTTGCAATTGCGAACTCTGGCCCAGGTCTGCCAGTATCATATTTGCGATAAAGGGTTTGCATTTGCGAACCCAGCCTTGACCTGTCTTCTTCGCATTTGCGAGAAATTCTTCGCAATTGCGAAGCCAACAGCTGGGTGAAAAACCAGCAGTGCAAAAATTCAGAAATTGATCCTACGGCCTATCAAATCCTTACCCGAGCCCCCCGGGCGCCCAACCAAACATGTACACAACTTCAAAAACACATTATGAACTTGTTCGTGCGATCACATCGCCAATGTCACATCGTTTTCATCAAATCAAGCCTCAAGTTCATGATTTTCATACTTTTGGTTTTTCAAAACTTTCAAACTTGGAACTCAAGGTCCAAAACATATCAAACGACATCCGAATGTCACCAAACTTTGCAGAAAAGCACATATATAATATTTAAGACTTGTACCGGGCGTCGGAACCAAAATACGAGCCCGATACCAAGGTCAATTAATTCATTTTCCTTTAACAATTACATCCAAAACAATTTCACAGAAAAATTCATAACTTGGGCTCTAGGCCTCAGAATTCGACTCCGGACGCATGTCCAAGTCCTATATTTTCCTACGGACCTTTCGGGACCATCCAATCTCGGGTCCGGGTCCGTTTACCAAAAATGTTATCTGAAGTCAACCATATCAATATTAATATCATTTTATCCAAATTTCTCATAGAATTCATATTTTCTATCACAAAAACTTTCCGGCCACATGCCCGGATCGTGCACGTAAATCGAGGCAATATAGAATGAGGTTTTCAAGGCCTCAGAAGCTCGAAATGATTAATAAAATAAGTGATGACCCTTTGGGTCGTCACACGTCTAGTTTGGAAATTTCCATTCATGTATATTTGAGTATATTTATCCTCACTGTGAGAAGGTTTTACCGGAAATAGTGTGGCTACCATGTAAGTAAATTTTCAATTACCTTATTACCGACATATAATTATAACTTCTAATTATTTGAGGGAGTTTTGTCATAAGAACTTTGATTCTATTCTATTTTCAGTTTGGAATCTCGAGTTGTTGTAGCGCACTTGCGAGTCACAAATGTTGACATGCTAACAAGTTAAATTTATTGAAAGAATGTTAAGTTAATCTTCCTCCTTTCCTTTTTTCACAGATATGAGTTTCTTCTAGTCATGGTACATCTTATTAGGCTCCGAATATACTACGTATTTAGAGTTATGAACTCCTCAAGAATAACTCATCTTAACATATCTACATCTACTACATATATCTAGTTACCTAGTCGAGTATAAAATTTCTGTCAATAGTTATATTCTTGCATTTACTCGCTAGAACTTCATCTC
The DNA here is from genome assembly GCA_032618575.1 of Nicotiana noctiflora. Taxonomy (NCBI): domain Eukaryota; kingdom Viridiplantae; phylum Streptophyta; class Magnoliopsida; order Solanales; family Solanaceae; genus Nicotiana; species Nicotiana noctiflora. Next base: position 165,708 of record JASVEL010000466.1, on the reverse strand, counting down.
GATGTTTGCACAATCGCTCATCTTTATATTGAGTGACCTTTGTGCACTTTACTAATTAAGACCTTACTTGAACACAAGCCAACAATGGCTCTTAATTATTTTTATACTAAATCTAACACCTATACCATTTAGTCTGTGGATACTCTTAACCAAAAGTCTCTTTATAGGAGCTATATGTGTTAAACTACCCAATTACACATATTATCTTTACACCTTTTCTTGTCAATAATCTTTGATTTTCAGGCGGAAATATGTCTAGCTCACAAAATGTACTTGTTCATGACAATGAGGGTCTTGGAGAAAATAAAAATGTAAGTGCCAAACGTGGAACTAGTTGATGTTGGTTCTCATATTGATATAAACACTAGCCTAGGCACAGACCCTGAAAATAGTGTATGCAGGGATGCTCGACCAAGGGACTAAGGAATGCCAGAACCAGGAGATAGAGGAGTTAGCCTCTAAGTGATATTTGAGATGTTGCAGGCTCAAGAAATCACCATTGCTCAACTTCAAAGTCAGAATAAGACCCCCTGTGTAGCTGAACATGAAAACAATCAACGTGCTGAACCAACACCAGAAGGACCAAATGGAGACAGCTCGGGTACTGACCCCACCATTATGAAAATTCTCGAAGAGCTCACTAAGAGGTTGAGTCCGGAGAAAGGAAAATTGAGGATAACGACAGGAAGGTTAAGACTTATAACTCCCGTGCAGAACAGATACTAGGGGCACCTCCAGTTTTGAACGGTCTAGATGCCAAGAAGTTCATACAAAAAACATTCCCTCATAGCAGCCCGGATTCCATTCCTAAGAAATTCTACATGCACGATATACCCAAGTATAACGGTATAACCGACCCTAACAAACATATTACTTCATACACTTGTGTGATAAAAGGAAATGACTTGAACGATGATGAAATCGAGTCAGTGTTGTTAAAAATGTTTTGGGAACACTCTCAAAAGGAGCTATGATTTGGTATCACAACTTAGCTCCTAACTCTATTGATTCATTTACTATGTTAGTAGACGCTTTGTTAAATCTCACGCTGGGGCCATAAAGGTGGCCACGAAAAAATCGGATGTCTTCAAGACAAAACAAAGGAACGGCGAGATGTTAAGAGAGTTCGTGTCCAGTTTTCAGACGAAAAGAATGACACTGCTACTGATGACTGGGCGGTATAGACCTTTATGCAGGGTTTGAAGGATTGAAGCTAAATTACTTCTCGACAATCAAAGTAGAACTTGTTCGAGTATCCAGGTGTGATATTCAGATGTGCACAACCGTTACCAAAAAAAACTCAAGGCTAAGGGCACCAATTAGGAGCCCCCTGGGGCTCAGTTTATCTTAACAGGTTCGTGGCCAAGACTCCAAGGGATATAAATCGAGATTCGAGATCAAACGGGGAAAGTTATTGGCCATATGTCTATCGAGGGAACATAAGCCCAAGCCGTAACATTCCTCAGAGCGATCGGAGAAATGAACGAGGGCAAAGTTCTTGGGGAATCACGGGTACAACATACCGATCCCACGGAGGCTCCCTAACTATCAGAGTATAACTTTAGCGTGGATGCATCAGGGATCGTGTTGGCTATTGAAAAAATGAAATATACCAAGTGGCCCAGGCGAATACAAATCGATACTTCTCAAATAAACCCGAACTTGATGTAAAAATATCATGGTACACATCGTCATAGAATAGAAGATTGCCGGCATTTAAGGGAAAAAATGGCTCGATTGTTCAATAAGGGCCACCTTTGAGAATTTCTGAGTGATCGTGCCAAGAACCACTTCAAGGAGAGAGATGCAAGGAAAAATGAGCAAGAAGAACCACAACATGTAATCCACATAATCATTAGAGGAGTCGATATTCCCCATTATCCTATGTTCAAGCATTCCAAAGTATCGATCACATGAGAAAAGTGGACTTGGAGCTACGTGCCTGAGGACGTCCTGTCATTCTGTGATGAGGAAGCAGAAAACATACCCTAACCTCACAACGACGCCCTGGTAATCTCTATTATTTTAAATAAAATTCAAGTTAAACGTGTTTTAGTAGATCCAGATAGCTCGGTAAACATAATCAGATCGAGGTCGTGGAACAACTTGGTGTGTAAGATAAGATTGTATCCGCATCATGGGTGCTGAATGGGTTTAACATGGCAAGCAAAACAACAAAGGGAGAGATTATCTTGCCAGTAAGCATGGCCGGTACCATATAAGACACTAGGTTCCATGTCATCGAAGGTGACATGAGGTATAACACGCTCTTTGAGAGACCATAGATACACAATATGATGGCAGTGCCTCTGACGCTTCACCAAATGATGAAATTCCTGACAGAGGAAGGAGTGAAAATAGTCCACAGAGAACAGCATGCTGCAAAAGAGATATTTGAAATTGTGGAAGTGGTACCAATACCAGAACCCTTGCCCTCGGAGAAATTGAGCTCCAAAGGTAAGCAAGCGGTTAAGTGGAAATCATAATCGAAGGTGAAAGAAGAAAACTCCCTTACTCCTCAAACGTTAGTTGTTCTCAAGGAGTCTGATGCTACCAAGTCAACCACTTAAAAGAAAGGTACACCTGGGAACGAGATTAACTCTCGAACTCAGGAAAAAACTCATTTAGTTTCTTATTGATAATATGATTACATTGCTTGGTCTTGTTTAGATATGACAGGGATTCCACTACACATAGGCTGAGCATCAATCTCAGGTTTAAACTAGTGAAGCCAAAAGGGAGGCCTCAGTCCGAGAAGCTATGAACCAACGTCCAGTTGACAAGATGCTCAAAAAACAAACAGGTAAAATAACGAAAGCCTATATTAATGATATGACTGGTTAAGTACCTGAGCACGAAGGACCATTATAATCCATTTGTAGGAAACACTCAAACTTTTGAGGCAATGTGAGATGAAGCTTTACCCAGAGAAATATGCCTCCAAAGTTGGTTCAGGTAAGTTTCTTGGCTTCATGGTGTCAAATCGGGGTATCACATCATCCCTGACCAGATTGAGGCTTTTGAAAGGGTCACGATCGCTGATAGTAAGATAAGACCATACCAAGCCCTCGGAGTTATTTGCAAAAGATCTTATAGACTAGGCAGAAGGATGCTCTCAAAGATGCGAGATCTCGAAGACACACCCTTTTATACGAAGGCCTTAGGTTTTAAAGCATACGTTGCACTCTTTTTTCCTTAGCTCGGATTTTGTCCCAAATGGATTTTACCAGCAAGTTTTTTAATGAGGCAACAATTATGTGCTACCTCAGGAGAATTCAATTGTATTCAAAGTTCCTTTTCAATTAACCTCGAATACTAGGAGGGGGGCATTGCCCTTAGAGATTGCATTTTCAGGGAAAACACTTCATGCCTAAGAGGGCCTCGATAGGAAAACATTGTAATGGGCCAAACGGTCAGATGAACCGTGTCTATAAATAATAGTCGAGCCTCGACGGCAGAACATGTACGCATGTATTGAATTACTTGAAGAAGCATTCTATTTATATCAAAAACACTTTGTATCTTGGAGAAGTCTACTATTATACGAGGTCTGCACTTATAACATTACGGGAAATGGCTAAAGATCCAAAACATAAAGCACCCCCAAATATTCTGGGACTATCATTTGCAGTCAATGCATCTGATTTACCAAAACCTCGGACTCATAATACCTCAAAAGAGGCTTCCAACTGAAATAAAGGCCAAGGCTAATATACTAGGGAACTAACGTTTTTAACAAGTTCGAAAAGTTAATAGGGAACAAGTCCAAGGGACACACCGGAAGGCTACGACCAAATAAAAGGCTACGGCCATATTAAAGACCATGGTCATATAAAAGGCTATGACTAAAATAAAGCGGCTCAGAGACGTCTGACTTCCTCCATGAATTAAAGGCCTTCAAACACTTTGTAAAAACCGGTTAAATTTGGCTACCCTCTGCAAAAGAAAAATATAATGGGCATTTGAAAATTCAACCACGAATAATTTAAAGGGCTTTGATAAATTTACCCCTCGAACAATTTAAAGGCTTCAACAACATCAACCCTCGATAAAACCTCAAGAGGTATTCGAATATCAGTACACAAACAAGATCCCAATAAGTCTAACCTTCAAAAAGTCCAACGGGTACAAAAAACACATGCTAAGGAATAGTTATATTTTCACCAAGTCTTTTAGCTAAAATGAGGGAAAAGTTATGTAGCCATTCTAGAGGCCGAATCGGCCCAACTTAAAGAGCCTAAGGGCCAATCTAAAGAGTCTAAGGGCCAATCTAAAGAGCTTAAGGGTCAATCTAAAGAGCCTAAAGGCCGATATATAAGAGCCCAAGGGTCAACTTCAAAAGGCTTAAGGGCCAAAAACTTATTGTTCGAGACTCCGATCTTGCTTTACCCGGACTATGAGTCATGATATCCCGAGATCACATGAGATCGATTTAAATTTGCTCGAGGATCATTATATCCATAAAGATATAAGGGTTAACTATGTCTCGAGTTTAAGCCAATTCTCGCACCAATCACTCAAGTTATACATACGAAGTATTCAGTAAATAATAATAATATGAAATCCAGCACAAATCAAAGATGAGATAAAAAGTTCCCCTTATATTTGCAAAAGATGATTACAGAAGATATTTACACAAGGGACATTTGCACAAAAACAAAATGAAGAAACCTAAAACTACTTTGGGGTCACATCTTCAGGGGCCTCATCTTCGAGAGCCTCATCCTCGGGGACTTCATCTTCATCTTCGCCACTCTTAGAGCCACTAGCTGAATCATCCTCATCAGAAAGCCGAGCATCATTTTCCTCTTATAGGGTCTTTGGCTCATTGATATTGACTGAAAGATCAAAGCTACAAGCTTGCACCTCCTCAAAGGTTTCCCTTTGGGACTATTGCCTAGCATGGTCGAGTGCCCATGATAGCTTAACTTCGGCCACAATGGATATCTTCGTGGCCCGGGAATTAGCCTCTTCGGCATTAGCTCGGTATGAAAACATAATTGCCTCAGCGTTGGATCTAGCCTTGGCCAACTCAATAGAGGATTTAGCTTTAAGCTCCTCGATTTCGCTGCCTCAAACCAGGTTCTCCTCTTTCACACTTTGATACTGACATTCGAGTGAAGCCAGCTTTTCTCGAAGAGTTTCTTTCTCAGAGGCGAGATATTTCATACTTTGCCTCCGCCCTAAGGTCTTGGCCTCCTTCGTCTTAAGCTCTTCCCAAAGTTGAATCACTAATTTGCCCTTCTAATGAAAATGCAAAGTTAAAAGTATAAATATCAAAACAAACAAGTACATAAAAGAGCCTCGAAGGCTATAACACCTTTTCAACAAACTCGGCCCGTCCTTGGCAAGCCTGCATCAATTCAACTCGAAGATCATTGATCCTCACCACATTCTTAACATAAAGGGTTTGAGACTGTCCCTCTCTTACGAAACCTTCTTAAGCACAACTTCACTTCGAGCAAGATTAGTTTAAGACTTGGAAATACCCTTTTGTGGAGCACCACAACCTTCATAAAAAGGAGGGAAAGATAGATTCAAAATAGCAAAAACAAAGGCACAATCATAAAAAAATAGAAAACTTACTTGTTTGAAGAGTCGACGAGCCTCATCGAAAATGAAGGAAGCATCTGGGTCGGGGCCATCTTCAAGCCCTGCAAGTCATTCTTGAAAGATGTCATTCCCTTCGTGGCTCGTTTCCACTTCAGAAGACCTCATACTTCGTGCATCTTGAATTTGGCCCTCGGATAACTCGAGGCTAGGTGGTGAGTCATCCATATTGATTACCCCAAATGATTTATATGGGGCATTCTCTTTTGTTTGAAGAGGCTCGGGATCGGGCCATTCGGCCTCGCCCTCCAAATGGCCTCCTAGATGAGGTGATATTTTTGCATGATGGTTTGGGGCTTTATTTGAACTCCCCTCAGAGATTTCTCAGCTCTAGAATGAGCCACATCAACCATAACCGGCTCGACAAACTTTGAAACATCGGCCTTTTCTCTTTCATGAGCTACCAACAAAAAGTCTCCATCTTCTTCTTCCTCTAGATCCCGAAGGTGTTGGTCCATTTTCAGAGATAAGGCCACCTTATCGGCCTTGGACCTTCGAACCACGCTTTTTATAGGCCTCGGGGGATTTGCAAGTGACTCTCTTTTTCTTTTACTTTCTTTAGAAGGCTTAGGAATCTCTTCTTCATCGGCCAGGGCCGGTCATTCAGGAAAAAAAGTCTTAAGACCTGCACGAAACCAAAATAAGTATCCTACGGGGGAAGTAAAAGAATACAAACACGATAACTCACCATGGTTTTTGGCTCCCATCGACCCTTGACCAAAACTCACCAGTAACACTCTAAATAAGAGGAAGTGGAAGCCAACTTTCGAACCCAGCCTTTGAGGTCTCGAACCCAACTAGGAAACCAAGCAGTAGATGCACCATCAAAAATTGGTTAGACCAAGGAAAAGGATAAAGCTGAGAACGAGAAGCGAAAGCAGGGTATAAATACCATATACATACGTTTCATGTTTTACTCTTTGGGAAACAACATCCAATCAGCAGGAATTATGTGGGAGGTCCTGACTCAGACAAACTGTCTCATTCACCCTTGGTCTTTGTCCTCGTCGATAATACAGAAGAGATATTTCAAGGATCAGTGTGCAATTTTATCAATCCACCTCAACAAAGTCGATGACTGTACAATCTGATTAGATAGTCGAGGGTGAAAGACACCCCCTCGACTTGGTTTGGAAAGAATCTGATCAAGTGAACAATTAGCCAAAATGAAGGGTAGAACTAGCCAAGCATCACTCGGTATCGTTGGCAAAAGTCAATAATAACTGAATCTATGTTACCCTAACCCAGAATTGTAGGACCCAGCATGAATGGGTGGGTGTATAAGATCAGGTACCCCGCTTTATATGTGGTGATATCCTCATCGGAGGAAGGAATCACTACTTATTTGTTCTCCTACTTGTAGTCCTCCTTTTCTTGCGCAAGCTCGTCCTTTTTTATCAAGCAAACATATCGAGACATCGGCTCGTATCTGCCTAGTGTCGACACAGGTTTCTCGATTTTGAAATCAGAATTTATTTCACATGGCAGAGGGATATGCTCCTCAATTCAATGTGTCACCACTAGTTTGCTCTTGGTCGGTCGGGAAGATGAAGAAGCATTTACATTATGGTGAACCAGTTTAGAGGTTTTAGCCATCACGGCATGGAAATTCAAAGAAACTAGAAGGTGTTGATAGTGAGATAGAAGAGAAGGAGGAATTCAAAGAGATTGAAAGAGCTTATAAATCTTTGAGAACAATATGAGAACAAAGTTGGCAAGGTTATGAAGTTTGTCCATTTATAAAGGTCACTTAACCGTATTTGGAAGCGAAAAGGCTGATCGTCATCCGCCTCTAATAAATGACTTGGAAATCGCATGAAATGCAACCTTTTCAGTCAGTTCAATCACTAGCGTCACGATATTGTCATTAGAATAAAGGCTTTGAAGATCAATTCATTTTTTATCAATCTATTTTGAGTTCGAGTGAAGTGTTCACACAATTACTAAGCCCAAGGGCTACCCGAGTTTGAAAAATTTCTCATTTGGGGAATATAAAAAATCCTAAGGGCTAATGTTATTTGTGGATTCGAGAAAGTACTCACTTGGCTACTAAGCCCAATGGCAATCCAAGTTCGGAGGAAGTTCTCACTCGATGATCGTCTACGAAGCCTAAGGGCTAACTTTATTTTGAATTTGAGACCTTGCTCTCACTTAACTCGGACTCAGGAATCATGATGTTTCGAGTTCTCATCTAATCAATTTAAACTCAGCTCGAGAATCAACGAAAGCCTTAAGGGATATTATGTTGTTTGATTAAAAACCAAAGGATTTATTATGTCCCGAGCTCGGTGTTTGGATTAGTCATTACAATTACACAATTATTTTTTTCAAAAATAAAGACATAACGGAATTCAACACGTGCCAAGAGGAAGATAAAGGTATCCTTTTATATTTCTAAGAGATGTTTACAAAATATAACTTCAACACCCACGAAGACTACTTACACAAACACAAAGAAGTAAAAACAAAAGCCAAAAACCAAATCTACTTACAAGGCCACATTCTTGAGCGCATCATCTTCGAGAGCGTACTTCCCGGGGACCCCATTTTGACCGTTGAGGAATATATTTGTAACCAAAGAGATTTGAGGCAGAAAGTCTTTGATAAAATTTCCAGCAACAGAGATTGAACATTCTGTTGAAGTTTTGGGCCGTAATCCGTTAAAAAAGAGCAGCAAAAGAAAAAGACCAAAAGGGAAGACCAGAAAATGTAGCTTCTCCTTCTAGCACAAGAAAAATCAAAAGGTTTGTAATATGCATGAGCAATGGTTGAAGAATGTTTATCCTTAGGACATTATTCCAGGGTGGGATGCAAAAGTTAGTAGACGATAGTGCCACCTCATTCCATGGAGATAAAAAGGAATGAAGGGCTACACCAGGTTGAAGTTAAGAGACATGAGCAGTAGTGTAAAGTTTGTAAATTTTTTGATGCGAGAAGGATACAGTGCCCTTCTCATGTTGTTTCAAATCAAAGCATTAAAAAGGGAAATACTAGCATAACTGGTAAAGTTGCTGCCATATGACCATGTGTTTGCAGGTTCGAACCATGGAAATAGACGATTAAAGAAGGAAACAAAGAAGGGAGAAGACCAAAAGAACATAAGGATGAAAAAATCACGGATCTTTGTTCAACAAGATAGCCTCCTATTTATAGAAAGGCGGCGAGAACCGGTGGTGCAAGTGGTTGGCCAACACTAACACACATTTTATGCTTTACGGAAGAGCACCAATGTGACATTTCCAGTCATTTAAAGCACCTACGCCACAGGCGTGATATCATGATGAGAAGATCGGGGAAGTTGAGGTGCAAATCATTTATTATCATCTTATTATAAGAAACGGGGGACTATATGTATATGGTCAAAGTCATATGCCCTCGGTGTGGAAGCTCGAGGTTCTGCCCTAGGTCCAAGCCTGGGAGAGGTCAAGTTCGAAGCTGGTGGTGCAAGCTCGAGCTCGAAGAAAAAGTGTAGTGCCCGGAAGCAGGAGTTCGAGAAATACCGAGGCCAAGTGTGCTCTACCTTGAAATAGTATTGTTATGGATTTGTACCAGAGCGAGCTAGATTTCCGCCACATCCCTGAGATCATAGCGCAAATTTTGGAATAGGATCGTACAATTCCGTACTAGGCAATTAAATAGTTGTAACAAGAATATTCCCTACTGTAAATAGAAATATTCCTTATTTAGGGTTCCTCTATTATAAAAAGGGAACCCCAATTATGTCACGATCCAAATTTCCCACCATTGGGAGTTGTGATGACGGCTACTAATGTGAGCTAGGTAAGCCAAACCTTTAGTTCAATTACTTTATTAACCAATTATTTCTTTTTAACAATTATAAGGCGATAAAATGATAATAACGAAAATTTAAATTCAAGAAAAAGACAACGATAAAATATATGAAAACTATATCTAATACAAATAATTAATCCTTAACCACCCAAAAAACTAGTGTCACCGTGTCACAGACGGTCTAAGATTTACTACATACAAAGTCTGAAGAAATAATAATACCCTGTTCCTGAATATAAGGGAAATGAAATAAGAAGTGAAATAATATAGGAAAAATGACTCTTAGATATTGTGGGGTGCGGTTGTTCAACATTGAATCAACGTTTCTAATGTTGACGGATCGAGAAAGATGATATTCGGAAATGTTTAAAGTCAGTAGCGATTTGTGGGTTCAAGTGCTACGAAGATAGAAACTATTTAAGGCAACGACTAAGCAGGAAAGGATAAGGAAAGACATGTGGGAAGTGTCGGGCGATGGTTAAAATTTCTAAAAGTCCAGGTATAAGAAGTAAAGGTCAGGTAGTCGATTAAATGGGTGAGTTCCACCTAAGTGAGTGAGTGGTGGAGTTGCATATGGGCTTATGGTAGAATGACTAAGCACCTTAAGGAGAGTTTGGAATGATTTGGGAATTTTAGTGATTGGTGATTGGAGTCCATGGATTTAATTTAAAGTACGAACTATTATGTGGCATGAGATTTGATATAACGGAAAGGAGCTTCTTGAAATGAAGAAGGATACAATATAACTTTGAATTGGAAGGATGTTGTCGCATATTTAATTGATGCCCACGAGGGGTGAATGAACTTGTACAGCTAGAGAGTGAGCTCGTACTCGGGATGGGTTAGTGATGTTGTAGTGATTATACCCCGTGTAGCAGCGTTGGAAAATGTTGGCATGTAAATTCCACATGTGGATTATCTCCCGTGAGCAGATTGGCGGTCACATAGTTGGTGAAGCTTCTGCAAAGAATTTTATTAGTTATACAATAAAGAGAACGGTCGTGCGAATGTGGTTAATGATTCAGAGTATAAAAATGGATTTTACAAAAAGATTTCGAGAATTTTGGCGGTTTATTGTGCAAGGTTATGTCAATACGAGATAAGGAATCCTGGTGAATTCTAGGGTTGTGTAATAGTGGTTTCAAGCTAAGTGGGAGAGTCCACCACCTATGATTAGGTTTCATGGTTAATTACTTGTGAGGTTTTTGGTTATTTGCATATTAATGGGTTATTCAGCCATGGGAAAATAACATAAGTGGTAATTTGAGCAAAGGAATTGTTAAAGGTGTGCTATGGTTAGCCTTATTGTCTCATGTTCAGACTTGGGGAAGGATTTAGGATTTATGCCATGTATAGATGCGGGTTTCAAGGTAAGTGATTCTGTTGGGTTCTTCGTCGAGAGGGTATTCATGTGCTAGAAGATTTATGGAGTTAATTATATTCGGCGCCAATTTAGAGCGGGTGGCTCTCAATAACGGTCCTAGTGAATTCAAAGGGTAAAGTGTGGTACCCAATGATTTCGAGCCTATAGGTACAGTTAAGAATCAAGCTTTTGTAGCAGTTTATGAGAAGAGGCCTAGAATGTTCTATGATGTTTTGAATTATAGTGTAGCATTTGGATAAAAGGAAAAAAAAGACTTCTGATTCGTAGAGGAATTATCATAATGGATCTACAGTCGAGATGCGAGTATGTGCACAAGGAAGGTATGAGATGGTTCGTGGGATTTGAGACAACATGATCTCGTGTTACAAATCCACTAGGGTTGAGTGCATTACTTGTTGAATGAAGCTATTATTATTCTAAGGCAAATTAAGGACAAATTGGAAGGGGTTGGATTGGTTAGCCATGATTGAATTGGCATATTAATGGCTTAAGCCACTAATTGAAAAATTGCATCTTCTACGATTGTGATAATTCACTCCTGTATTGCTATGGATCTCTTGGAATGAGTTAAGTAAAAAGCTTCAATGTGAGGGAGTGTTTATCATGTTATTGGTTCAGGAGTTGTGATGAGATTCTTGTATTATCGCATGCTAGCTTGTTAGGTGCAGTGAGCGTATGTAATTTGAAAGTGATGATCAAGGTTGCGGTTTGGTGTTCACAAGGATGTCACGAGCTCAGATGAGCATGAAAGGGTTTTTTGAATAATTAAAGTAAGTTGGTATTGTCTTCAGTGTTACCTGAGATCTGTGTTGTGTGAAAAGGCTTTGCACCCTTGTTAAGGACTCTTGATCACTTTTCAGTGTTAGTGCGGCCAATGGTTTGGATGCACATACCTGTTATTTGTTACGGAAGGTTGTGGGAGCGTGCCCCACGGGAAGGTTGTATAAGTGTGGCATGTAGTCACTTGATTGAATGAAGAGTAAAACCAAGTATGAAGATTGTGGTGATGTCGTTAAATTGAGAATTGATGCCTGGAGAGCACTTGGTTTATTGGGTTGTGGACTGTGGAGGATTACTCCGGTTATGATGGTTGTTCTTGTGTGTTATGAGAAAAGAGGAGTTATTATGGACCTTTAAAATGTTATTAGCTTAGTTCAGTGCGATCAGAATAAGATTGAGGTATGTGGATGGATTTAAATGCAAATAGGGGCTCTATGTCAGCCAAATGTGTTCATTTCAACATAGCTTCCCTTTTGGAGGAGTATTCGAATGTGGGATGTTGTTTCGTCGTCAATTATTTCATGTAATATTATATTGTGCCATGTGAGTTGTGAAACGGCTTGATAACTTTCTTATGCGTTGAGGTTTCGTGTAACGATGGTGTCATATGAGCAGGATGGCTCTTGAGTTTCATATCATATATTACACCTCAGTTGTGCTTGTGTTTTGTAGCTTATGGCTATATGTCTCTCCAGGGTTGGTATTACACACTTAGTGTGCTCGTGACCGATATTTGGTATTTTATTGTAATGAGCAATTTAGCTCGATGTGTATCTCTTTATGCGAATTTTATGGGTGGATCGGGTGGTATGCCGCCATAGGTATGTTGTTTGGATCGGGTTGCACACTATAATAATGTGATGTTGATTACAGATTCCTATATATGTTCTTATGTGTTTTGTTTCCTATCTTTCTGAGGAAAACGCATATTAGCTCCGCGCCCACATTGTATGTATCATTCGCGAGTGGGTGTTTGTTTAATTATGTTGACCGCATCGCATGTATGATTCGCGAGTGGGGTAATTGGATTTTCCTTTCAGAGTTTGTGTTCCTTTTGTACCGCATTCAAGTTGGTAGCCCATTGGCGCATTATGGAATTATATGAGAGTTTTGATCATGTTCAAGGTGGCTTGTTGCCTGAGCAGTTCGTACTTGGTGAGACAAGATAATTGGATTTAGGATCAGTGCAATCTGATTATATGAAGTATATTAAGGAGAAAAGACCATTATTTGGTTCATAATGAGGTAATGGTTCTTTTCAGGAGTATAGACTCAATGATTGTTGACTCAACATTTGGCTATTAATTTCTACACATCTCTTCCATCATGTCGGCATTGCGAGAGTTGGAACATGACTTATATATGTCAAGTGTGCATTGTGAGCATCAGATTCAGGAAATGCAGGCTGTTATGATCAGAGAGTGTTATTATGGTCTTGTGAATGATGTGGTGCATGGTGTGAATTCAACAAGAATGTGCAGTCATGTTAAGGTACCTCATGTAGTGATTAGTATGCCGTTCATACGTTGGAAGTAGGCCTGACGGAGAATTCCGGATGTTGGAATTGGATTCTAAGCTTATTTGGTTTAAGAAAAATAATATCTTCGGATTTGATCGAGTTAATATGCTCAACTGAGCTGTGGTAGCACAGATAGATGCTCAAGATGTTAAATAGTGATTTCGGACAACTCCAGTGCAATTCTCAGCACATTCGAGGACGAGCGTATGATTAAGTGGGTGAGAATATAAAGACCAGATCGGTCATTTTGAGCTCTAGTGTGTCATTCAGCAGTTTGAAGCCTTGACTAACTTCACTTCAGATATTATGACTTGTACGTGTGGTCGGAGTTGAATTCCGGGAAGTTCGGAGTTGATTTGGAAAGAGAATTCTCATTTCAGAAGTTCTAAGTTGAAAGAATTGACTAAGATTGGATTTTTAGTAAACGACCTCAAAATAAGGATTCAAAGGTTCCAGCAGGTTCGTATGATGATTTCGGACTGGGTCGTATGTCGGGATCTGGTATTGAAGACCCGGGAACGTATTGTAACCTATAGTGAAACTTAGCATTTTTGGAAGAATTCATAAGTTTGGATTGACGTGCATCTCAGTGTTAGTAATGTCCATTTGGGATTCCGAATGTGGGAATAGCTTTGTATGATGATTCTGGTATTGGGAGCGCGATCGAAAATTAATTCAAAGGTCGGTAGGTCGTTTTGGAGTCATTTGGCTAAAGATATAATTTGAAGGTTTTTGAGAAGTTTGATTGGAAGTGGAATTTTTGATTTCGGGGTCGGATTCTGATTCCGGAAGTTATAGTAGGTCCACAATGTCAAATATGAATTGTGTGCAAAATATGAGGCCAATCGAATGTGATTTGATAGGTTCCGGCATCGAATGTTGAAGTTTGAACTTCTCAAGTTCATCAAGTTTTATTTGGGGTGTAATTTATAGTTTTTGCATTGTTTGATGTGATTTAAGGCCTTGATAAAGTCCTTAATGTATTTTGGGACTGGTTGGCACAATTGGTTGGTGTCCCGGGGGGCCCTAGATGAATTTCGGGTGGTAAACGGGTCGAATTAGAATTTGGAGGAAACACTGAAATTACTGGCTGCTGGTGTAACCGCACCTGCGAGACATGGGCCGCAGGTGCGGCGTGGCAGATGCGGCCCTTATGTCGCAGAAGGGGAAGTGGGCTGGCTGGACAGGGACCACATATGCAATCGTTTTTCCTGCAGATTCGGGACCGCACCTGCGGAAGGAGAGTCGTAGGTGGGGCAATGCTGGAGGCAGAAAGGTTATTTAAATCGGGGGTTGGGTTCATTTCAACCCCATTTCTTCCATTAGAGCTGAATTTTGGAGCAACCTCGAGGTGTCGTTTTCACCACCAAGCATGAGGTAAGTAATGAATGCTAGTTTTGAGTTGAATACTTGGATTATATATGGATTAGAACATGAAAATTAGTGGAAAATTATGAGTTTTTGGTGAAAGGCCTAGAAAATTATATTTTGGATTTCACAATGATTTTGGTCATGAAATGGAGAGTAAATTATATATTTGAATTCGTGAGTTCATTTGTAAACTTTATCTTCGAAAAATTTTGGAATCCTAGCACGTGGGCCCGAGGGAAATTTTGTCAACTTTTTGATCGGGTTTAGGAATTGTTATAAAATAAATTATTATGAGTAATTGAACTTGTATTAATGGATTTGCATATATAAGCTAGTTTTGGAGCGTTGTGCAAAAATTTGAGCATTCGAAAACACGTGGAAGGTCGGTTATGAAACTTCGGAGCGAGGTGAATCTCCTTTCTAACCTTGTAAAAGGAAATTGTCCTCATAGGTGAATTAATTGAACATATGTGCAGTTACTTGTGGGAGTTACATACGCACAAGGTGACGAGAGTCCGTGCGTAGCTACTATTATGCGTATATCCAGGTAGTCTAGTACCCAAAAATATGCTTACTTGTAATAATTGTAACTATATTGATGGTTTAATTTGCTTAAATCATATCGAAGTGGCAAATAATTTTCTAAAAGAGTTAAACTTCATTTTCTTGACTTGTAAAAGAGAAATGTACGCCTCCTTGAATAGTTGTTTCCTAGATAAAGTCTTGATTGACTGTTTGAATATGTGTTTCTATGTGTACCTGCGTCGCATGTATGATTCGCGAGCAGGGTAATTGTTTATTTGTATTTGACCGCGTCGCATGTATGATTCGCCGCCAAGATAATAGTGCATCTATGATTTCGCCATTCGGCCCTCTGATAGTGCACATTTTAAATATATCGGGCTGTACGACCTTGGCATGAGCTGCACATGCTTGTATTGCTTGCCTTTAAAATTCATTGTAGTTGATATTGTCACTCCCTAACTTGGGAATAAATGTATAAATGATTAAAAAAGGATTTGAGATCTTCCCCGTAAAAGAAAGAACTGCTTGCTTGCTTTACTTTATTAAATTACAATCATATTTGTATAAATCCTCAATTTGTTACAGTATCGATTTATCATTATTGGACCATTCGCAAGTGTCGAAATCGACCTCTGATATGTACTTCTTCGAGATTAGGCGGGATACTTACTAAGTACACTTTGTTTTCGTACTCATGCTACATGTATTTCTAGTGGCTTGCTGGGCATAGCAGCATGGATGATTTGGAGACTAGGCGAGCTGCATTCCTCGAGGCAACTCGCAGCTAGTATAGTCTCTTTCAACGTATTGTTTTTATTTCTGCCCAATTTGTATTCCGGATGGTGATTGTACTTTATTCGATTCTCGTAGTAATTGCTCTTGCACTTGTGACACCGGGTTGGATGTCTATGCGATTATACAGTATTTGAATTTGTTAAAGATATTATTATTTATCTAGTGGAACTTATTCTTTCTTGTTTAAATATAAAAAGAAGTAAAGTCAGAGATAACTAAAACAAGAAGTTATTAATTAATTAGTGTTGGATTGCCTGATAATAATGTCCGATGTCATCACGATCGTCATCACGATCCTTAGTAGATTTTGAATCGTGACAACATACTTGACTATCCACTTCTCACTACTTAGAGACATTGGAAAAGATTCAATTCATAGGAAAATGATGATTTCCCCTCTGTCACATTTTATGAAAAATCGCAATGGGGATTATTTGTAAAGTAGACGCCTGTTTTTTTGATTTCCTCAAATAAGATACATTTTAATGTTATATTAATTAGTTTTCTCTGATTGCTGAACGAATCCACGCAAGATTGTGACGCTATTGTTCCTTGTCCAAGAAGGGATTGTAACTTTGAGAGGTAGACAAAATCTCAAAACCATAAGTGAAGAAGAAAGTCATAAAACTGAGTTTTATTTTCTTAACTTCATTTGTTATTTATTTAGTATTATCCTATGTGGTTTTCTGATGAAATCCACATCTATGAGTGATATGCTAGACATTTCGTAAGAGCGATGATCTAAAATATATCATGATATACATGCCCTAATCATGTTTAAAGGTTATTGTTGTAACTTCTTTGTAAAATACAAATTAGTTTGGAATATATTTATGTGTATTATTTAGAAGGATCTTAAACAAGTATAGCGTGTATCGGAAAGTAGGTGAGATACACTTTATTAGATTAAAATAAGAAAAAATATTATATGTATTTACTTAAATTTTTGATTTTTTATTTGGAGGTTCAGATGATATTATATTCAATAATCTTTACCTAGGCAAAAAATCGGCACAAAATAATTTTTATTGATCATTCACAGAAATTTATACTTTATTCTTTCGTGTATAAGTATTCCTGCAAAACATTGTTTTAGTAATTGATTATTGTACAAAACTAAGTACTACTCCCTCATCCCCAAAATTAGTTGGTATGTTTAACTTCTTGAGAAAAGCTATGTGAATTTTGACCTACATTTTAAAATATATCTTTTCATCATATTGGCATGATCAGAAGAATAGCAACTTGCAGTACTTTTCGTATAGTTTTGTTTTTCTAAATTTTAAACTTAGTTGAGCTTCGAAGATTAATTCGATCCGAAATTTAAAAATTCAATTCGATCCAAATTTTAAAATTCAATCCGATATTAATTCGGATTGGATTTGGATTGCGTTTTTTAGAATCCGATATTCAAAATCCAATCCAAATACTAAATCCAATACGTACAACCCTAACTATCATAGGCACTATGTTATAATACTAAACAGTGCGATTCCATCATTGTTAAGAAAATTGAATGCCAACCATAAACTACAGCGGGGAAAACGATACAATATTATGTGTCAGATGTAGGAGTGCATATGTCAGGCAATAAGCTAAATATTTTAAATTAGTGGACCAAAGTGGTATTAATAAATAGTGTAGGGTCTGATCAAATGGATGAGAGTTGCTGCTTAGGGTCTGATCAAATGGATGAGAGTTGCTGCTCATTGGCAGACCAGTATACTTGTGTAGCACAACAGCCACCAAAATTTGAGAATCCAACTTGTTTTTGCTTAGGGGCGAGCTAGAGTATTAATTACGAGTTTGGACAAATTTAATATATACAAATATTTAAGGGCTCTTAGTGAAATAACTAAAAAGAATTATGAATTATGATATAATAATAGGTTGAAAATTCATAAACTTTTTGCAACTAATTCTTGTCAATTTTAAGGGGGCAGATGCTACATTAAAGGGTGAATGACATTGGTCGTTGGTGAGTAATTTGCAATTTGGTGCATTTAATATGGAATTAATTGAAAGCAAAGAATGTATAGTGTAAAGTAGTGAAGGTAAGACTTCCATGGCTCAGTAGCCACTGTTAGAAAAGCTATAATATTGCCGCTTGTCATGTATAATCTGTGTACAAATGGTAAGCATATAATGAGGGCAAGGTCTCTTTCTACTCATTATGGGTTTCCTTTTAAGATGAAATATTAAATAATATTTGTCCTTTATATTTAGTGTTCTTGTAGGTTCAAGGAAAATTTATGAGAGTTGAAATAATATAAGTTGTGTTTAATGGACGTTGTCCTTTATGTGGTGTAGGTATGGGTGTACAAAAAGAAAGGAGAGAACCTAGCATACTCCCTCCGTCCTAATTTATGGCAAACTCTCTTTTTTAGTCTGCCCTAAAAATTTACCATTCTATATTTGGTAAAAATTCGAACTGTAAATTTTTCTCTTTATCCTTAGTGAGATGATTTCTAGCTACACAAGTTTCTATGATTCATTTAGATCACAACTTTCAATTTTTTTTTTTAAACTTCATACCCAGTCAAATGCCTTCATATAAATTGGGACGGTGGGAGTATATTTATGTCATGAAAATAAATGATAAGTTAGATTATTAGATATAGAGGGTGTTTGGCTAAGCTTATAAGCTGGTCAAACTTGCTTATCAATACTTTTTGGCTTATCTACAATCTGATAAAATTAAAAATGCTTATAAGTTAAGTGCTTATAAGCCAAAAATAAGCCAAAAGTCATAAGTTGGTCTCCCCCAATGTCACGACCCCAGTTCACGAATCGTGAACATGTCATGACGGCACCCAATCTTCGCGACTAAGTAAGCCTAACACAACGCGGCATATACACTTTTATGAATAAAAGATAAGATAACAGCAGAATAATATGAAAGAAATGTAATAGGTGCCGCTCGGCACATACATTTCGCCAAATACCAGAAGAAATACAACCACCAAGACCCGAAAACTCACGGGCAACACAGACTAAGAGAGTACAACTGTGGTTCTATACATCAAGAGTGTCTACACAACAAAAATAAAGAAATAACTAACATCGCTAAGAAGAATAGAAGAAGACCCTCCGAATCTGTGGACGTAGCAGATCATACCTCGGGTCTCCTGAAGATGCTCCTAAGTCACATGTAGTGCGCCTTATCAGATGTACCTGGATCTGCACAATAAAAGTGTACAGAAGAGTAGCATGAGCACACCACGGCAGTACTCAGGAAGTGCCAAGCCTAACCTCGATGGAGTAGTGACGAGGAAGGTCAGGGCCCTACCGAGAAATAAAATAAGATAATGATAATAATATAACGAACAGCTCAAAATAAGAACAAGTACGAAAAAACAGTAATTTAGATAAAATACTACAAACTGCCTACAGTTAAGCCAACAAAAGAAATAAACACAACAAGTACAAATCAACAATCTAGGATCTTCGGGAATTGAACCCGCAGTCCGTATCTCACTTTCTCAGGATCTCCAAAAATTGAACCCGCAGTCCGTATCTCAGTATCTCAGGATCTCCGAAAATTGAACCCGCAGTCTGTATCTCAGTATCTCAGGATCTCCGGGAATTGAACCCGCAGTCCTTTACCTCAGTAGCATCGGATCTCCAGAAATTGAACACGCAGTCCACAAAACACAAACACAATCAATAAGAGGAAATACAGAGGAATATGAAGTACACAGCTACAATTAACAACTAAATCCAGTCTCAACAGGTTCCAGAGAGTTCAATTAAGACAAGTAGGCACTTAGACAGATAATCCTATCCAATCATGCTTCCCTAGCTATCACCAGATAAATCTTGCAATTAAATCAATTAAATAATAAAGATTACACGAATTGAGTAGTTCAAGTAAGGTTGTTTTTAACAATCTGCACAAGTACACGCCCGTCACCTCGCGTACAAGGCATTTAGATCAACACATATATATCCTAGGGGAGCATATTCCACCACGCAAGGTTAGATAAGTCACTTACCTTAATCCCGGTACAAAATCCCTAAGAAACGACTCCTTTGCCATGAGTATCCGACTCTGAGTGGCCCAAATCTAGTCAAACCAATTATACAGTGTAAATAACATCACAAGTAACTAATAACAGTGATAAAATTAAAGCTACGACGCGAAAATAGGTGAAATAACCAAAATACCCCTGCAGTCATCGGCTCGAAATCGAAATATTTTTACGTTTTAAGAACCTCGTACTCTCACGAGTCCAACCATATAAAATTTATCAAAATCGGACTCCGTTTTCCTATTCAAATCAATGCTTTTCGACAATCCAGGCTTAGAGCAAAATCCTCCATTGATCCACCTCAAATCCTCTATTTTCAGAGGTTAAATCCGTGGTTTAACAATATATTAACATAAAATTAGTCCATGAGTGATTGCCTGATGTTTCCCTTTGATTTCACCCTCAAAATCGCTAAAATCCTCTCCTAGTTCGAAGCCTCCAATGTGTTTAATGTTTCTGAAATTTCAAGTTAGACTGATATTAAACACTTCAGGGGTTTTCGCTTCTGCGGCTCTGGGATCACTTCCGCGATCCTGCTTTTGCGGAGAAGCTGCCACTTCTGCAGCTCCACCTAAATTCTCCCAGGTCTACTTCTGCGGTCCAATGTCGCTTCTGCAACAACCGCTTTTGCGTAATTTATCTGCTTCTGCAGAAAGCTGCCATCCGCCCATATTCACTTCTGCGGGCCCGCCTAAGCGATTACTCTTTCACTTCTGTGAACACAGCTCCCCTTACCATTTTTCACACCTGCGTAACTCACTCCGCTTCTGCGGACTCGCTTCTGCGGTCCAAGCTCCACAGAAGCGGAAACAACAAAAGGCATGGAAAAACCTGCTGCAACTTCAAATTTTTCTTCCGTTTCGCCTCCCAAAAACATCACGAGGCCCCAGGGACCTCAATCAAAAATACACATCCACTCTAAATCACGATACGAACTTGTTCAATCAAAAAAATATATCATTAAACACAAAAATCATTAAATTATGGCGAATTCAAGCCTAAATTTCAACCAAAATTTTTGAAACCTACATGCTATTAAAAACCCGACCAAACGACGTCCGAATGATATGAAAATTTGCAGACATATGCAAAATCACCTAACAAAGCTACCGCAACAGTCGGAATTCCATTGTGACTCCCTGATCAAAATCTCACCAATCGATCTGACTTCCAAAACTTCCAAACTTCGGCATTTCAAGCCTAAATGAGCTACAGACCTCTAAAATACATTCCGAACGCGCTCCCAACCCCGAAATCACCTAACAGAGCTAACGAAACCATCAGATTTCTATTTCGAGGTCGTCTTAACACTTTTCCGAATACGGGCCATTTTTTTCAAATATAAAGCTCTCATTTAGGGACTAAGTGTCCCAAAACACTCTAATTTCTAGAACCGAACATCCCGGCAAACCACAATCGCAGAAATGACCTTAGGGGAAGCAGTAAATTGGGGATCAGGGCATAAATTTCAAAAATGACCGGCCGGGTTGTTACATCTTCCTACACTTAAACATTCGTTCGCCTCGAATGAGCATAGAAAACATACCTAAAGTGGTGAAGAGATGAGGGTACCGGCTACGCATATCCTACTCGGTCTCCCAAGTCGCCTCCTCAGCCGGCTGACCCCGCCACTGGACCTTTACCGAAGCGATGTTCTTTGATCTCAGCTTTCTGATTTGCTTGTCCAAAATGGCCACTAGCTCCTGAACATAAGACAAATCCTTCTCTAACTGAACAGAAGTAAAATCCAATACATGCGATGGGTCACCATGGTATCTCTGAAGCATAGAGACATGAAATACGGGATGGACTTCGGCTAGGCTGGGAGGTAAGGCCAGCTTATAAGCAACCTCCCCAACACACCTCAAAATCTCAAAAGGGCCAATGAATCTCGCACTCAGCTTCCCTTTCTTCCCAAACCTCATGACGCCCTTGATGGGCGAGACCCGAAGTAGAACCCGCTCGCCAACCATAAAAGCCACATCGCGAACCTTCTTGTCCGTATAACTCTTCTGTCTGGACTGGGCTGCACGAAATCTGTCCTGAATCACCTTGACCTTGTCCATTGCATCCTGGACCATCTCAGTACCTAGCAGCCTAGCCTCGCCCGGCTCGAACCAACCTACGGGGGACCTGCACCTCCTACCATATAGGGCCTCATACGGCGCAATCTAAATGCTGGACTGATAGCTGTTATTATAAGCAAACTCCGATATTGGCAAGAAGTGATCCCATGAACCTCCAAACTCAATCACTCACGCACGGAGCATATCCTCCAAAATCTAAATAGTGCGCTCGGACTGGCCATCCGTCTGGGGGTGAAACGCTGTGCTCAGCTCCACCCGAGTGCCTAACTCCTGCTGCACGGCTCTCCAGAACCGTGAAGTGAACTGAGTGCCTCTGTCTGAAATGATGGAAACTGGAATACCATACAACCGGACTATGTCCCTGATGTAGATCTCCACCAACCGCTCCGATGAGTAAGTGGTGCACACAGGTATGAAATGGGCGGACTTGGTGAGCTGATCCACAATGACCCAAATGGAATCAAACTTCCTCACAATCCGTGGAAGTCCAAATACGAAGTCCATGGTGATGCGCTCCCATTTCCACTATGGGATCCCAATCTGCTGCATTAACCCACCCAGATGCTGATGCACATACTTCACCTGCTGGCAGTTAAGCCACCTAGAAACATAGTCAACTATATCCTTCTTCATCCGCCTCCACCAATAATGTTGCCTCAAGTCCCGATACATCTTCGTGGAACCAGGATGGATGGAATACCGCGAGCTATGGGCCTCTGCTAGAATCAGCTCTCAAAGATCATCTACATTGGGCACATAAATACGCCTATGCATCATCATCACTCTGTCATCCCCGATAGGGACATCTCGGCCATCACCACACCGAACCTTGTCCAGAAGATCCTACAAATAAGGGTCATCAAGCTGCCACTCTCTGATGCGATCAAATAGAGAAGACCGAGAAACCAAATAGGCTAGAACCCGGCTGGGCTCCGAAAGGTCCAATCTAACAAACTGCCTGGCCAAAGCCTGAACATCCATTGCCATAGGTCTCTCCGAAGCTGGAAGATATGCCAAACTCCCCAAGCTCTCCGCTTGGTGACTCAAGGCATCGGCAACCACATTGGCCTTGCCTAGGTGATAAAGAATAGTAATATCATAGTCCTTCAATAGCTCCAACCATCTCCTCTGGCGCATGTTCAGGTCCTTATGCTTAAACAAGTGCTGCAAGCTCTGATGATCATTGTAATTCTCACAAGGAACCCCATACAAATAATGACGCCAAATCTTCAAGGAGTGAACAATGGCAGCTAGCTCAAGATCGTGGACAGGGTAGTTCTTTTCATGAACCTTCAGTTGTCGGGACGCATAGGCAATCACCCTACCGTCCTGCATCAATTTGCACTGAGTCCAACCGGTGAGGCATCACAATATACCGTATAGGACCCCGAATCGGTAGACAACATCAATATAGGGGCCAAAGTCATAGCTGTCTTGAGCTTTTGAAAGCTCGCCTCACACTCCTCTGTCTACTGAAAAGGGGCACCCTTTTAGGTCAACCTGGTCATAGGTGCTGCGATCGAAGAGAACCCCTCTACAAAATGACAGTAATACCCCGCCAGACCAAGGAAGCTACGAATCTCAATAGTTGAGGAGAGCCTGGGCCAACACTGAATGGCCTCCACCTTCCTTGAATCCACTCGAATACCATCGCTTGACACCACGTGGCCTAGAAATGCCACTGAACTCAGCCAAAATTCACATTTAGAGAACTTTGCATATAATTGCTTCTCCCTCAGAGTTTGAAGCACTATCCTAAGGTGCTGCTCGTGCTCTTCCCGACTTCAGGAATATACCAAAATATCATCAATAAAAACAATCACGAACGAGTCAAGATACAACCTTAATACAATATGCATCAAATGCATAACGAGAAACTCGTAGTGACCATACCGAGTGCTGAAGGCAGTCTTCGGGATATCTGGCTCCCAAATCTTTAGCTGATGATAACCAGAGCGCAAATCAATCTTGGAGAACACCTGTGCACCCTGTAGCTGGTCAAATAAGTCATCAATACTTGGCAAAGGATACCGGTTCTTCACTGTAACTTTGTTCAACTGGCGATAGTCAATACACATATGGATAGAAGCGTCCTTCTTCTTCATAAACAACACATGAGCACCCCAAAGAAAAACACTGGGTCGAATGAAACCCTTACCCAACAACTCTTGTAACTGATCCTTCAACTCCTTCAACTCAAGAGGAGCCATGCGGTACGGAGGAATAGAAATGGGCTCAGTGCCCGACAATAAGTCAATACCAAAATCGATATCTCTGTTGGGCGGCATGGCAGGAGATCAGCTAGAAATACATTAGAGAAATCACGTACCACTGGGATGGAATCAATAGAAGGAGTGTCAACACTGACATCCCCCACATAAGCTAGATAAGCTGCACATCCCTTCTCAACCATACATTGAGCTTTGAGAAAGGAAATAACACGGCTGGGGGTGTAATCTAGAGTACCACTCCACTCAATACATGGAATGCCTGGCATAGCCAGCGTCATGGTCTTGGCGTGACAATCAAGAATAGCATAGTGAGTGACAACTAGTCCATGCCCAGAATAATATTGAAATCAACCATACCGAGCAATAAAAGATCATCTCTGGTCTCAAAACCACAAATAATGACCAAACACGACCGATACACACGGTCCACAACCAAAGAATCTCCTACCGGAGTAGAAACATAAATGGGGGCACTCAAAGAATTCAAAGGCACACCCAGATGTGAAGCAAAATAAGAGGACATATATGAAAAAGTAGAACCAGGATCGAATAGAACCGATGCCTCTCTGTGACTAACCAAGATAATACTTGTAATAACAAAATCGGAGGCGACAGCCGTGGCATGATCAGGAATAGCATAAAATATTTCTTAACCCCTCTCTCGAGGGTGGCCTCTGGCTAGCTGGCAGGTGGGGTGTCAGCTGGGGCTGGGATGATGGCCTGCTGACTCTGGGAACCACGCTGAGGCTGCAAAATCTGTGGAGGTGCTCCAATCCTACGCATAGGGCACTCCCTAACCAGATGGCGAGTATCCCCGCAATTAAAACAAGCCCTGGGAGGACGCGGTGGCTGTGATTGACCGGCCCCGCTCCTGCTGGACTGACCCCTGGAGGTACCCCGCGTAGGAGGCGCACTAGAAATTGGGGGAGCATAATAAGGCTCCTGAGGTGCTGGAGGAGTTGTAGTACTACCAGCTGCTGGCAATGCTGAATGAACTGGACAACCGGAATAACCGCCGCCGAAATGACCGGCTGCTAAAGTACGGGCACTAGAGAAATGACCCGACTCACGAGACCTCTTGGCCTCCCTCTCTCTTCGCTCTCTAGTGAGCATACCCTCAATCCGCCTGGAAATACTCACCGCCTGCTGATACGATACATCTGTCTACAACACTCTAGCTATGCTAGACCAGATAGGAAGAATAAGGCCCTTAATAAACCTCCGCACTCTCTCCCGGACTGTGGCGACCAAGGTCGGTGCATGTCTGGCTAACCGGGTAAAACTGATAGCATACTCCGATACCGTCATAGAGCCCTGACGCAACCGCTCAAACTCCGATTGCCAAGCATCCCTAAGGCTCTGGGGAACAAACTCCCTCAATAACATAGCATAAAACTGTGCCAAGTTACCGAGGCAGACTCGTCTGGACTGTCCAACTTATAGGTTTGTCACCAATCATAAACGGCCCTTCGAAGCTGAAAAGCGGTAAAAGAAACCCCACTATTATCCACTATACCCATAGTACGGAGGATACGAAGACACTCCTCCAGAAATCCCAATGCATAATCTGAAGCAAAGCCCCTGAACACTGGGGGATCATATTTCTTGAACCTCTCCAACCTACGCTGCTCGTCCTCGGAGGCAGTTGGCCCACCTTCGGGCTGTACTGGAGTGGCAGGCTGTATAGTAATAACCTCCGAAACCTGCTCTGCGGGCTCTCGCTGCTCAGGTGTGCGGGCTGCAGGAGTTTGGGCCCCTCCCCCGGCCCTGAGATGTAGCTGCAGCAAGAGGAAGTAACCTCGCATGAGCTAGAGTAGTATACATGCTCATAAACTGGGCTAGATTCTCCTGGAGTGCTGGAGTCGTAGCAGTTGTAGTAGGTCTACCAGGTGCCTACGCTCCAACCTGATCCACCGGAGGTGCCTCAGTGGCAGCGCGCGTGGGTGCTGTGGCTGCACCCCGGGCATATCCTCTAACTCTACCATGACCCTGGCCTCTAGCAGCGACAGCAAGGGACGCGTGTGCCTAATCCTTACGAGTAGCACGTGTCGTCACCATCTATGAGAGAATAAAAGACAGAAGTTTAGATTTGGTATCAAAATATCGCATGAAAAGGAATTCAAAAGAATGAAGAGTTCCTAAACAGTTACATAGCCCCTCGTAGATAAATACAGACGTTCTGTATCGATCAACAAGACTCTAAATAACCGGTCTGTGTTCCGTGACTCCTATGAACCTAGAGCTCTGATACTAACTTGTCACGACCCTAATTCACGAATCGTGAACATGTCATGACACCGGTCTTCGCGACTAGGTAAGCCTAACACAAAGCGGAATATACACTTTTATGAATAAAAGATAAGATAACAGCGGAATAATATGAAAGAAATGTAATAAGTGCCGCTCGGCACATACACTTCGCCAAATACCAGAAGAAATACAACCACCAATACCCGGAAACTCACGGGCAACATGGACTAGGAGAGTGTAATTGTGGCTCTATACATCAAGAGTGTCTACACAACAAAAATAAGGAAATAACTGACATCACTTAGTAAAATAGAAGAAGACCCCCCGGATCTGCGGACGTAGCAGATAATACCTTGAGTCTCCTGAAGATGCTTATAAGTCACCTGTAGTGTGCCTGATCAGATGTACATGGATTTGCACAACAAAAGTGTACAGAAGCGTAGCATGAGCACACCACGGAGGTATTTAGTAAGTGCCAAGCCTAACCTCGATGGAGTAGTGACGAGGAAGGTTAGGGCCCTACCGAGAAATAAAATAAGATAATGATAATAATATATTGAACAACTCAAAATAAGAACAATTTTGAAATAACAGCAATTTAGATAAAATACTACAAATCGTCTACAGTTAAGCTAACAAAAGAAATAAACACAACAAGTACAAGTCAACAATCCAGGATCTCAAGGAATTGAACCCGCAGTCGTTTTTGTACTCAGCAACTCAGGATCTCCGGGAATCGAACCCGCAGTCCACATATCAGTATCACAGGATCTCTGGGAATTGAACCCACAGTCCTTTATCTCAGTATCACAGTATCTCCGGGAATTGAACCCGTAGTCCGTATATCAGTATCTCGAGATCTCCGGGAATTGAACCTGCAGTCCGTATCTCAGTATCTTAGGATCTCCCGGAATTGAACCTGCAGTCCGTATCTCTGCATCTTAGGATCTCCAGGAATTGAACCCGCATTCCTTCACCTTAGTAGCATCGGATCTCCGGAAATTGAAACCGCAGTCCACAAAACACAAACACAATCAATAAGAGGAAATACAGAGGAATATGAAGTACACAACTACAATTAACAACTAAATCCAGTCTCAACAGGTTCCAGGGAGTTCAATTAAGACAAGTAGGCACTTAGACAGATAATCCTATCTAATCATGCTTCCCTAGCTATCACCAAATAAATCTTGCAATTAAATCAACTAAATAACAAAGATAACACGGATTGAGCAGTTCAAGTAAGGTGGTTTTCAACAATCTGCGCAAGTACACACCCTTCACCTTGTGTACAAGGCATTTAAATGAACAAATATATATCATAGGGGAGCAAATTCCTCCACGCAAGGTTAGACAAGTCATTTACCTCAATCCCGGTACAAAACCACTAAGAAATGACTCCCTTGCCATGAGTATCTGACTTCAAGTGACCCAAATCTAGTCAAACCAATTACACAGTATAAATAACATCGCAAGTAACTAATTACAGTGATAACATTAAAGCTACTGCGCAAAAATGGGTGAAATGACCAAAATACCCCTAAAGTTATCAGCTCGGAATGGATATATTTTTATGTTTTCAGAAACCTCGTACTCTCACAAGTCTAACCACATAAAATTTATCAAAATTGGACTCCGTTTGGCTATTCATATCAATGATTTTCGACAATCCAGGCTTAGAGCAAAATCCTTCATTAATCCACCTCCAATCCTCTATTTTCAGAGGTTAAATCCATTGTTTAACAATATATTAACATAAAATTAGTCCATGAGTGATTACCTGATGTTTCCCCTTGATTTCCTCCTCAAAATCACTAAAGTCCTCTCCTAGTTCGAAGCCTCCAATGTGTTTAATGTTTCTGAAATTTCGAGTTAGACTGATACTAAACCCTTCAGGGGTTTTCGCTTCTGCGGCTCTGGGATCGCTTCCGCTATCCCGCTTCTGCGGCTCCACCTAAATTCGCCCAGGTCTGCTTCTGTGGTCCAATGTCGATCTGCGACAAATGCTTCTGCGGAATTTATCCGCTTCTACGGAAAGCTGCCATCCGCCCATACTCGCTTCTGCGGGCCCACCTAAGCGATTACTCTTTCGCTTCTGCGAACACTGATCCCCTTATCATTTTTTGCACCTGCGTACCTCACTCCACTTCTGCGGACTCGCTTCTATGGTCCAAGCTGCGCAGAAGCGGAAACAACAGAAGGCATGGAAAAACGTGCTGCAACTTCAAATTTTTTTTTGTTTTGCCTCCCGAAAACATCCCGAGGCCCCCGGGACCTCAACCAAAAATACACATCCACTCCAAATCATGATACGAACTTGTTCCAATCATAAAAATATATCATTAAACCCAAAAATAATTAAATTATGGCGAATTCAAGCCTAAGTTTCAACCAAAACGTCTGAAACCTACGTGCTATTAAAAATCCAACCAAACGACGTTCGAATGACCTAAAAATTTGCAGACATATCCAAAATCACCTAACAAAGCTACTACAATTGTCAAAAATCTATTCCAAATCCCGGATCAAAGTCTCTCCTATCGATTGGACTTCCAAAAATTCCAAACTTCGGCATTTCAAGCCTAAATGAGCTACAAACCTCCAAAATACATTCCGAATGCGCTCCCAACCCCGAAATCACCTAACGGAGTTAACGGAACCATCAGATTTCCATTCCAAGGTTATCTTAACACTGTTCCGAATACAGGCCATTTTTTCAACTATAAAGCTCTCATTTAGGGACTAAGTTTCCCAAAACACTCCAATTTCTAGAACAGAACATCCCGACAAACCACAATAGCAGAAATGAACTTAGGGGAAGCAGTAAATTGGGGATCGAGGTGTAAATTTCAAAAACAACCGGCCAGGTCGTTACACCGAACTTATCAAATTTCAGCTTATAAGCAATTTAAGTTTGACCGAAATATTTACTATTCTATCCCTAAAATACTTCTTTAAAACAAAACTCTTCGTATACCCAGTTCTTCAGCTGCATATTAATTTTAGTTCTTTTGTCCAAACACGTAACTGCTTATTTTTTAAATCAGCTTCAGCACTTAAAATTATTTTTCAGGACCTAATGCTTATCAGCTAAGCCAAACGGGCTCATAGTTACAGGACAATAGAGTAAAATAATTCAGTAAAAACATAAAATAAAATTGGTAGAAAACTAATTTGGTTATACGAATCATAGGAAGAAATCAATATTAATATGAAAACAAAGAAATAAATTTATCAATGATAAGCAATAATTATATAAATTATTATTACATATAGAGAAATAGTAATTTTAGGGCCCTTAAATTCTTGGAGCAGGCCTTGACAGCTTTATAAGTAGGGAAAAGTACATAAATAGTCAATTTAAATACAAATTTACCAACCTCTAGCCCAAAATAAGACACTTACCAAAAGTAGCCCAAAATTAGATATTAGACGTAAGGAAGGATTCTTCTATCAGATAATCACGCTAAAGATCATCCTTACTTCCCTATTTTTTCAAGCGAATAAATTTAACAGATCACGACATTCTCTGTCAAAAAATTCTCAAAAGGAGCTCCAAATTTCACTCAAAATCGATCAATTTCACTATATACCTTCGCAATTTCTAGGTAGATACAGTTTTTACAATTTCTGTGTAGAAGGAACTACGAACTACAATTTCAATCAAGGAATTAGTGAGTTTTGACCTATTTTCAGCTACTTCAATGGCAAATTTACCAATTTTTATTCAGTATGGTGGCCGATGGAATGTTGATAACAACTTTGTAGATTATAATGCAGATGTTGTAATAGTTACTCCAAATATAAGTTTTGAAGATTTTATAGACGTGATTTCGAAACAATTTATGATAGATACTTCATTGAATGATATTGAAATGAAATACATTGTCCCAAATAGTTCTCCGCCAATAGTGATACACAAAGTATGGGTGTATGTGGATATCTTGAGTTGAAAAAAGCTCAGAATTACAAAGTATCCCCTTTGTATAACATCGAGTAAAAAGGATATGGAGATGATCTGCTACAATTTCAATTATGTTGTGATTTCCTCTGAATGTGCACAAAGCTCAATTGTAAAGGAGAGATACAATGGTGATACAAGTAAGATGATCGAGTTTGGGAATGGAGAAGACTGAAATGATACAAAATCTGATGAAAATATAATAATAACTGACCCTCCACATAGATGTAGAAGAAGGCAAAATTTATAAAGACAAGACAACGATAATCAAAGTCATGGGGCACTTGGCGATAAAGGAAAAATTTAAGTTTAAGGTGCATAGATCAACTGAAAGCAGGTATTAAAATATTTATTTTATAATCATGTATCTCCATGTATATCGTAGTTGATGTTTGAAGCATAATTATGTAGAATATAAGCTGTTACTTGTAAGTATGTGGTTGTAGTACGCTTTTAAGTTGTGATTTTCACCGTCTAGTACTATATAGTCATTGTATTTTTTTCATCTAGTATTATTGATGGTGTTATGTATCACTATATATCATTGTATTTCACGTTGCTCAATTTATTGATGGAAAAATTTATATCCTTGTCGTAGGTACTGCCTAGTATGCCTCAACAACAACTGTGATTTGTATTTTAAGTCTTCGAGCCTGAAAAAAGTAAACGTTTTCAAGGTCAGAAATTTTAGCAAAGTGCACTTATGCCCACAGAAAGACAGATCTTAAGCACAACGTCAAGCTACTGCAAAACTCATCGGCAGTCCTCTGATAGACAAGTATAAAGACCCAAAAATAATATACACTCATAATGACATAATTGGAGACATGAACAAGAAATATGGCCTTCAGATGACATATATGTAAGCATAAAGATCGAAAGAATATGCAGTTCAAGTATTGAGAGGGAACCCGAACGAATCATATGAGAAGCCGCCAAGCTACTTTTATATGCTGGTTCTTACAAATCCTATGTTGATCGTAAGATTGAAAAAAACAGAGGAAGACTTGTTCATGTATTCTTTCGTTGCACTATATCCATTAATATAAGGATGACAATATTGCAAACTAGTTGTTGTTGTAGATGGAACCTTTCTTAAATCGACATATAGAGGGACATTATTGATATCATCAACACAAGATCCAGCAGGTAATATCCTACCACTCGCATATGCCATAGTAGATTAAGAGAATAATGCTTCATGGGAGTGTTTTTTTGCGAGATTTGAAGGATGCATTTGGGGAAATGAGGGAATGTGCATAGTCTCAGCCAGACATGAAGGCATTGAAAATGCAGCGACAACATTGTATCCATAAGCACCTCATTGTGTCTGCATATGACATCTATGGAATAATGAAAAAACAATTAAAAAATCCATTTGCTGCTCAAAGACATATTCTTTTCTATTTTCAAAGCATACGTAGTTGAGAAGTTTGATTACCACTTGGCAGACGTAGAGAAAATTGATAATAGGGTCAAAGATTACTTAATGAATGTTGGATATGAAAGATGGTCCAGAGCACTTTCCACTGTCAATAGAACATTGACGATGACTTTAAACATTGCAGAGTCGATCAATGTAGCACTCAAGGCTGCTAGGGAACTCCCAATATTGCTTTTGCTAGACTACATAAGGAAATTGATCGGACGATGGAATGTTACAAACCTAAATAATGCAGTAGAGTCATTCATTGATCTTGGAAAAATATGATACAATGTTGATGGACAATCTTGAATTGTCACATCAGATGAAGGTATGACTGGAATCTGTAGATACTTGCACATAGAATATGTAATCATGCCAAATTTCACAGATCTATTATAGCTTGAACCTTTTTTGTGATTCTGTTAAACTAGTGTCCACCGGCACAAAGCAAATGCTTTCAATTTAATGTAGCATTTATGCCTACCCGACTCCTGAAATATTGGTTGGTTTGACATGATATTAAGCTATTTTGAATCTTCTAGGCTCTCTAGTATATGTATTTTGAGGGCATCTGCTTTGTCACCACTAATGGCAGTTGATAAATTTTGTAGGTGACCCCTTCGACGAGTTACTTATATTCAGTACTTGACAAGGGTAAGCAGAGAATGGTGTTCCTAAAAGATCGAACCTGCACTTGTAGAAGGTTTCAGTTGGATGAGCTGCCATGTGCACATGCTTGGGAAGTATTAAAATACAAATACATTAATCACGTTGAGTACTTGTCGGTGTACTACACTATGAAGTACCTATTGAAGACCTATGAAATTCCAATTTATCTGGTTCCTAATGAAAACACATGGGAAATTCCTGCAGAAGTTCTAAATGAAAAAGTCTTGCCACCAGAGGTGACTAAAACAATAGGAAGGCCAAGGAAGGGGAGGTGCAAGCTAATATAAAAAAAGGAACGAAAAAGGTCAATTTCATGTGGACGGGAAAACTTGTAAAAATAATCCAAAGAGAGGATGAAATATGTCAAATTTAGAATTACTTGTTATTGAACTTTACTGAATATCATAGAGATTTAAAAGAATGTAATATATCAAGAACTATATCATCGTATAATGTCATTTGAATTTTAGATATAAATAAATACTTGACCTATCAATTAAAATCGTGTTGCAAGTTTATATTATACATCTGTTTGATTAAAAAAAAGTTGTATCAGCTATGTAACATATTTGTATCATATATTTATCGCTTGTGCATCATCTATGTATCGCTTGTGTATCATCTATATATCTCTCTATATAGGCTCTTATCATGCATGTATTTGTGTAGTAATAAAGCTAACTAATGGAAACAGTCGTAGCAGCTAGAAAAAAATGCAAATTGTTTTAGAAATTTGCAAATAGGAGTGGCTTCAACAATACATATTTGAGAACTGTGTATCATATGTGTATCATATCTATATCATATATGTATCATATTTGTATCATGTATGTATCATGCATGTATTTCAAGAGACAATGTATATAAACTATCGTATTTTTTTCATATATATAATTCACAACATAAAATCATGGGAGAAAACACAAAAATAAACTATACTGCAATAATCCAATATCGCACTGAAACTCATTAAACATTTATAACATAGCACACATCTCATTTTCCATATAGTTCTTAAAAGTACACCTAAAATTCAAATACAAACAAATCTGATCCGTCTTATAACAATGACAAAATAACAGGACACAATACAAAAACAAGATTATAGAGTTCATCCTACAATAATGACAAACGTAACTACTTCTTCTGCTTTCGTGGCTTATTCTGTCGACCAATAATCTAATCATTAGTTTCCGCGTTCACTTCCATCTTCTTTCTAGCATAATCCCACAAGAGAGCACCAAATTTGCGTAGATGTGCATAGGCACTAAATATTTTAGGAGGAGTCTTGCTCTCGATGAAATACTCGGCAAATAATGTCGCAAAAAAAACCGCAATCATTGCAAAAATAAAAAAAATAACAACTATCAAACTGCAGAATCTTAAAACAAGACAGATTGTGTTGAAAGAAATTCATACGCTTCATTTTGTTGAGGCAATTCTTCGACCAGTTATACATCAAAAGGGGTAATAAAGTCTTTTGATTTGTAGACTCTAATGCGCCAATTGATATCTTTTTTGTTTAAATAGAAATGTATATGCACGAAAATATGAGGCAACAACACAGAATACATGGCCATGGTATTATGAACTTGGGCTTGATGAGCAGCTCCACCGCGCATAGAGTCATACACATAAATGCACCTATTCATGAAGTACCTCAAAGCCATTATCCAATGTCATTGTTCTGCAACATTAATTGGCATTAAGACATGATCGGCAGTGTGCCATGGAACATTGGCATCCAAGACAAACCCCTAAATATGTTCTACAATGATATGTTTCGGAGTGCACACATCACTGGCTCCATCTGTATCAATAAACGCCTGTCACAACTCATTAATTTTCTCGTCGAAGTACCAATCTGTGGTGGTGAATGTTACAGGTAGGTCTTTGTCATGCTTCCCCTTCTTCATCAGATAATAGAACAAAATATCAGTGTGCTAAAATAAAACATAACAAATAACTAATCACTAAAAGCTCGTACGCTTTAAGCAGCTACACTTTTTCAAACCAAAATCACAAAAAACAAATGAAAATAAAGGCTCATTGCTATCTCTTGTGCGAGGAAATATCAATTAATAATCTGTACTAACTTAAGAGGACTTAATATTTTTGTGTACACTGGCTAAAATTTAAAAAAAAATCTGCAAAAGTTAATTCTTACATACCGAGTCATCCAAGGGCTGGCCATTATATGCCAAAGTGTAAAACCATTTTTTTCCGCCAACATGAAATATACCAAGATCATAAGCAGGATTGAGTTCACTAACATGCTTCGGATAAATTTCATTTCTGGTAACATACACAGACAAAAGAGTATAGTGATTTGATATAAAATAATGTTATAAGTGACAATATATTAAATATAAAACTGAAAAAAACTTAGAAGTTCGAACACATACTTCTTTCTGGACTTCCCTTCTCTGACCCATGCAGCAAATACATTCAACAACGAGTTGTTAACAACTATTCCGATTTTGCTTTGAAAGGATGTGTAATAGCTTAAATTTGCCTTTCTTCTTTTGCTCCACCAACACCAGTACTAGAAACTGAATCAAACACAGTAATGAACAGAGACTGCACTGCCTTTTGTAGGACATCTCTTTCTTTTTTCCATTTGCGGCGATACTTTAGGAAGTAATTTAGCATATTATAGAACCATCTCCGATGCCGCCTCATCAACACCTACAGTCGCAAAAACAACACCAGTCTGAGATTCAGGAGCCTTTTGTTTCTCAGATTCTTACTCTGTCTCCCTTGCCGCCACATCAACACTTGCAGTCGCACAACAACACCAGTTCGGGATTCAGGAATCTTTTGTTTCTCAAATTCTTCCTCTGTCTCCCCTGCAGCCGCATCTTCTATCTCACCAACAACACCAGCATGTGCTACATCTGGTGTGAACATTACTTTAGCAACAAACATGTCAACTTTCATACCAGAAGGTTCTTCCATATTATTGAAACCTAACTGATCTGCTACACTAGTATCTCTTTGAGAATGTGGAACATTTATGCCTTCATTTCCACCGACCTATTTTTTTTTTTAAAAGAATCGAATTATCAAAGACAACAAAGAAAAGAAAAGGGAAAAATGCAGAATGTACAACTAAACACACCTGACAACTATCCATTTCAACATCTTCATTGCCACCAAACTCCATATTGCTCACAAAATCATTATTGTCCTGACGACCATTGGTGTCTCCCTCTGGATGTGCACCATATTTGACTTCGCTTGCACCAAGCTATTTTAAAAAAAATGATATAGTAAGTTAACTAAAAAATAAAAAGAAATGCACAATGGAAAAGAAACACATACCTTAGAATTTATCAACTCAAAGAGCTCCTTGAATTTATTAGAAACATAATACATGAAGGAATTTAACTACTTATTGAGCTGCAAGATGAAACAAACAAGAAAGATAATAAACTTTAAATATATATTGAACAATACTTTCAAAAAATATATATATAAAAAGGACCAATACATACTTGCTTCACATCAGCTTTCAACTGCTGCAACTCACGGTCATAATCATCAGGTTGGATACCTCGTGCGTTTTTGGTGGGACAAGCTCCTTAATGTGTTTCGGGGGTGGCGTGACAAAATAATCGCTATCATCAATAGGAAGTTTTCTCTTGTTATAATATATCAAATATTCCCGATATTAATCAGTAACTTTAACTGGAAAAGTAAATCTCCTTAGTTCGTCAATTGCCGGAGAGATATTTTTAAACTACAAAAGTAATCAAAAGTGATTCACTCCTAGATGTATCAATGATGTATAAGAATAGTATGTTTTATGTATCATAATAAATTACAGTGTATTATAAATGTATATCCCATCAAGACATAAAATATGGTATCTTATTCCTTGTGCTATTGAAAAAACCAGTAGAGAAGTCCTCACGCGTAGTATGTCATTTTCAAATTCAAAATGCGTGGTGTATGATCTCCAACGCGAACAATGAACTTTTGATCAACTACAGTGCAACATTCATAGAATCACACGTGTAGTGCAAGAGGAAATCAACCAATCCTATAAATCTCAGACTTTTCCCTCAACCCATCCCTCACCGACTTTATTAAAGCTCAAATCTCAATCTTACCCCATGGAAACGACACATACTCACCACTCTTGACAAGATGGAAATAACGTTTACTTATAAATGTCTTCTGAGCCTGAGTGGAGATTAGAAATGTGTTTATGAAATAAATGATTGAAATCTTAATTGCGTCTTCATCAGACTGCCATTTAGTTTTCTCAAAACAATCAATAAGTGATTTCTTTGACACCACTTCAAAAACAGAAAAATAAGTATCCACCAACCTATTGGGTCTATTGAATTTACCCTCAATATGTTCATTACCAAAATAGGTTAAACCACTTATAATACCAAATTCTCGAAGACCAAAATGTAAAACACATTCGTCATTCAATTTCACATAAAATTGATCACACTTACCTTGAACTAACTCCCTAAATATTAAAGAACATATAAGTTGTGCCTAGATAGAAACTCGAGGTAAATCAAGAAAATAGCCAAAATAGTTTTCCCTAAACATCCGAAGCTGGACATCAGTCAACTTTGACCGTAAAATCGATACAATGTCCACATTAGTGTATGATAATCAATGAGTAACAGGAAACGACTCACCAACTGGAATATAGGGCTTCCAAGGCCACAAATAAATGACCCGAATTAAAAACAAACAAATACAAAGTAAATTCAAATTTTTAAGAAGAGTCAACAATAGAAAAAAGTATAACTGAAATTGTATATACCTTACAAACATTGTGAGCAATTTCAACTTTTTCTGCCTTTTGAATCTTTTTTTTTTGGCTTGACATCCAAATTCACTTCGTCCTCCACGACACATTTTCTCTTACCTTGATCAACATCCATTATAACCCCATTGCTCTTCTTTTTCTCAGATTTTCCAATAATATCCTTTCGAGATTCTAACACATTAACATTGTCGGACTGATTTTGTCTTCGCATATTTTGTTCATCAATCGATTTGTAAACTAAAATCAGGGTTGAATGAAGAGATAAACTCATTGACCTAGTTTCTCTTTTCATGCTGCTTGATTTCTCAATTAAAACCAACTTTGAATGAGGTGATGAACTCATCGAATGAGTTTGTCTTCTCATATTTGGCTGTTTCAAAATTGAAACTAGGTTGAATCACAAATTTTTTTAAAAACATACGAACAAAAGGTTACAGAAATTTATGAAGAAATTAATACAAAAACTCAACCAAAACTTACAAAATCAGTCGTAAAAGCCTAAAGAAAAGCAATATCCATTCTACAAAACCTATAAAATCAGAAAAATATACAAAATAAGAGATTTTCTACTCGAAATTACCTGGAATTAGACGAAAA
Source organism: Nicotiana noctiflora (assembly GCA_032618575.1). Classification (NCBI taxonomy): domain Eukaryota; kingdom Viridiplantae; phylum Streptophyta; class Magnoliopsida; order Solanales; family Solanaceae; genus Nicotiana; species Nicotiana noctiflora. Next base: position 127,882 of record JASVEL010000466.1, on the reverse strand, counting down.
TAACCGACACGTATCTTGTTTTGTCGTCAATTTTAGCAATTTTGGTTGAATTTTGAAAAATATCGGAGAGATAGAGAGAGAGAGATATAGAGTGAGAGATACAGAGAAAGAGAAAGAGAGAGAGTGTGTGAGAGATATAGAGAAAGAGAGGGAAAACTTGGTTTTCTATACGAAAAATAACGGATACAAAAACTGACATTAATTTGAAGTATTTGGGCAAAAATGATATTTGGGCCTTTTTAGTAGATATTTTATTTTGAGATATTTTCTGTTAGGAAAATTTATAGAGTGACATAGCTAGTAATTTCTCTTATAAGTATTACTCTTTTTGGTTGGTTTCTAATAAACAAGTTCTGCTTCCACTGTTTACGTTTAAGCAATACCGTGCTATTTGTATACCATACACTTTACAATTATGATTTAAAGAAAATGACCTTTTTAGTTTTCTTATGTGTAAAAGACATTCTTTTATATGTAAAAGTAAATTTCCTAAAACCTAAAAATCTAATTGACTAGAATTTTAAGTTTATGGGTTCTTAAAGAAATCTCAAATTATTACTATATAATAACAATTGGATAAGCAAATTTTGATTCCAAACGAAATATTCTTATATATTTAATAAATTTTCCAATATAAATATAGAATCTTGACAAAAATTACTGGGTAACGGGCCTGGTCGTTGGTCGGTCAGAATTTTTGGCACTGAATATATATCCATTATCTTTCCTACTGGTTATTTAAATCGTTGCTATGAGTGAACCCGTTTCCAACTAAAAACCGTAATACAATGGACTGATCAAGATCTTTGTAAAACTCTTTAAATAAACTTATATACCCGTGATCCTTAGAATTTCCTCTGCATACATTATATAGCTCAACATTATTCGTTTATAGAATCTTCAAGTTTTTAGTTATGTCTTCGGCTTCATTTTGAAGTTATTTTTTCCTTCTCTGGAGTTGATAAATTCATGAGTAACTTTAATAAAGGAATTAAAAATTGGAACTTAAAATTTATAAATGTAACATAAATAACCAAATTATTTATTGTTGTAAGCAGTATTTTAAAAGGTTTTTTTTCGGGATTTGCCTCGGGACTCGTCTGGGGACGGGACACAATCAAAATGCCCAGAGATTCATGCATGGAGCTTATTCTGTGAGGAATTACGCCTCAAGCGCTCGACTATGTGCTTTAAATACGCCTCAAGCCCAACACTCGGGGCTCGCTCAATGATTATTACTCAAATCATGGATCAAATATCCTAATTAGTACGATTGACCCTCAAAACTCTTTAACAATGAACAATTAACGTTATATTCATAGGAATATGAAGATTGAGAGTAATTTATAACGAATCATAATATTGCAGATTTACTAATTGAGCATAACGTGAGGGGTGAATATCTAAAATAGATAGCCAAAATTTATATCTTTACTTGTTATTGGAGAAATACAATTCTGAAACTAAGAAAATGTAATTTTTAGATCTCTTATGTATAAAAGATAGATCGAGCTTATGTATAAAAGTTTGATAATAGCAAAAGGAGTAATATTCTAAAATACAACATTGGTGAAGTTTATTAATTATTTACTTTAGGAAGGTAAAATATTTTGTTTAATAATATTTATTAATTTTTTATTTTTATTTTTTATATTTAAAATTTAAGACGTTAAAATTGATTTCATAGTAACATTATTATTATTATTATGATTGTTTATGCCGATAAAAACATTCTAGAAATTTTATTTTTATGAGTTTTTTTAGTTATTTGTAATTTTTTTAAACTTGTAATGTACTTTCTATATTTTGATGTTATTATGTTATTTTATTAATTTATAATTTCACAAATTTTAAGATCCATATAATTTACGCCGCGGGACTTGGGCCTCCCTCATAGTAGGTGAAACGCTGCCTCACGCCTGCCTTTTAAAATACTAATACTAATTGTAAGAAGCACAAATCATATATGTGGCCGAACCGAAGAGGAAACTGGACAAGAGAGAGTGTGACATATTTATTGGGCTTTTCTGGGCCTGTGTAGCTGTATAAAGAGGCTATTGGAAAGACAAAATTGATGGACAGGACGCAGTGTCCATGATGGAAAACGGGGGAGAGGAAGAATTGAAACAACAGTGGAAAAATGGAAACCAATTTTCAAGGTATGGACGTGCGAATGTTGGATCAGAACTAGGAGTGGCAAACGGCACGGGTCGTGTATGGTTCGGGTTGAAGACGGGTAGTAAATAAATGAATAAAATATTCGATCCGATAAATATTTGATACGGATAAAAGCGAGTTAACCATCAGATAATATGGGTGTATGGGTCAGAATCCGATCCGACGATAATTGACAGAGTTATAATATGGGTGTATGGGTCAGAATCCGATCCGACGATAATTGACAGAGTTAATCTCGTCTTGAGCTAATCCATAATCAATAAATGGAATGACAACTCATTCAGAACATTAGTCGACTCTTATTCGGTTTGATTTACGAGGGCACGACCCATCCACCCCTTATGGGGACAAAATCTCAGCGTGGCCACATCCAGTTGCTGCCAGCTCACGGAGCTCATAACTACAAATACTAAAAGAGGGAGCCCTAGTAGGGGGGCTTATTCTTGACCACTATTCTACACACACATAGAGAGAGAGAGAGAGAGAGAGAGAGAGAGAGAGAGAGAGAGAGAGACAAATGTACCCATATTGTGGGAAGAAAAACACCATTGTAAGGCTCTGAACCTCTTTATGGAGAGGCAGACCAAATCAGTATTGTCAATAAAAGTTGTTAATGTTTCTTCTCCTAATCTTGAATATTTATTATCATTTCTTTCAGTTGGTCCATGGATTATTATAATTTGCTATAATTTTCCCATAACTCATGTATATTGTTTTGTACTCATCAAGTATATCACAACTTTTGAGCCAAATAATCTGTGGAGATTTCCAAGCAAAATCGCGTAGTTCTTCCCTGGACCAAAAGGAAAGAAATGCCGAAAAAGACAAAAAAGAAGGAAGAACAACCCCGCTCGAACAAGCCAAAACGGCACCTCCGACAAGAGGAACTCGAAGATCTCAAATCAAGATTCAAGTTCTCTCTCTCTCTGATCTCCGATAGTGCGAGCAAGAAGAAGAAGGCTCCCCCCTCAAGGGAGAATCCATGTGAGGCATCTCCCGCATCCCAGATACGGGACCCGGCCAGAAACTGGCGTTGATATATCTCGAGCCAAGAACCACCTCAAGACAGCCTATCTGCCCCAATTGGGAAAACAATGCATAAACTGCTCAAAGTCACGAATCAAAACTAAGCTTCAGCACTCGATATCCACAGCGTGAAGACTCAGGCTATGTACCTTAGCTATCGACATTGACAAAGTTCAACAATAGATGAACTAGGTCTCAGGCTATGCGCCTTCACCAACAAGTTCAACTATGGTTGAACCAAGACTCAGGCTAAGCGCCTTCGCCATCAAAATTGACAAAGTTCAACAATAGTTGAATTAGGACTCAAGCTATGCACCTTCGCCAACAAGTTCAACTATTGTTGAACCAAGACTCAGGCTATGCTCCTTCGCCATCGAAATTGATAAAGTTCAATAATAGTTGAACTGGGACTCAGGCTATGCGCCTTCGCCATCAAAATTGATAAAGTTCAACAAAAGTTGAACTGGGACTCAGGTTATGTGCCTTTGCCAACAAGTTCAACTATGGTTAAACCAAGACTCAGGCTATGCGCATTTCCCATCGAAATTGATAAAGTTCAACAACAGTTGAACTGGAACTCAGGCTATGCGCCTTCGCCAACAAGTTCAACTATGGTTGAACCAAGACTCAAGCTATGCCCCTTAGACATCGAAATTGCCAAAGTTCAACAACGGTTGTACTGGGACTCAAGCTATGCGCCTTTGCCAACAATTCAACAATGGTTGAACCAAGACTCGGGATATGCGCCTTCGCCATCAAAATTGACAAAGTTCAACAATAGTTAAATTGGGACTCAGGCTATGCGCCTTCGCCAACAAGTTCAACTATGGTTGAACCAAAACTTAGGCTATGCGACTTCGCCATCGAAATGGACAAAGTTCAACAACAGTTGAACTAGGACTCAAGTTATGCGCGTTTGCCAACAAGTTCAACTATGGTTGAACCAAGACTCAGGCTATGCGCCTTCGCCGTTAAAATTGACAAAGTTCAAGAATAGTTGAATTGGGACTCAGGCTATGCGCTTTCTCCAATAAGTTCAACTATGGTTGAACCATGACTTAGGCTATGCACCTTCGCCAGCAACTTCAAATATGGTTGAACCAAGAATCAGGATTTGCGCCTTCGCCATCAAAATTGACAAAGTTCAATAAATGTTGAACTGGGACTGAGCCTTTGCGTCTCCGCCATCAAAATTCACAAAGTTCAACAATAGTTGACTGGGACTCAGGATATGCACCATCGACAACAAGTTCAACTTTGGTTGAACTAAGACTCAAGCTATGCTCCTTCGCCAACAAGTTCAACTATGGTTGAATCAAGACTCAAGCTATCCCCAATCGCCATTGAAATTGACAAAGTTCAACAATAGTTGAACTGGGAATCAGCCTTTGCGCCTTCACCATCAAAATTCACAAAGTTCAACAATTGTTGAATTGGGACTCAAACTATGCACCTTCGCCAAAACGTTCAACTATGGTTGAACCAAGACTCAGGCTATGCGCCTTCACCATCGAAGACAAAGTTCAACAATAGTTGAACTGGGACTCAGGCTATGCGCCTTCGCCAATAATTTCAACTAAGGTTGAACCAAGACTCAGGCTATGTGCCTTAGCCATCAAAATTGACAAAGTTCAACAATAGTTGAACTGCGACTCAGGCTATGCACCTTCTCCAACAATTCAACTATGGTTGAACCAAGACTTAGGCTATACGCCTTTGCCATCGAAATTGACAAAGTTTAACAACCGTTAAACTGGGACGCAGGCTATGCACCTTCGCCATCAACATTGATAATGTTCAAACTCAGGCTATGCGCCTTCGCCAACAAGTTCAACTATGGTTGCACCAAGACTCAGGCTATGCGCCTTCACCATCGAAATTTACAAAGTTCAACAACAGTTGAACTGGGACTCAGGCTATAAGCCTTCGTCAACAAGTTCAACTATGGTTGAACCAAGACTCAGGCTATGCGGCTTCGCCATCGAAATGGACAAAGTTCAACAACAGTTGAACTGGGACTCAAGCTATGCGCCTTCGCCAACAAGTTCAACTGTGGTTGAACCAAGACTCAAGCTATGGGCCTTCTCCATAAAAATTGAAAACGTTCAACAATAGTTGAAACAAGACTCAGGCAATGCATCTTCGCCAACAAGTTCAACTATGGTTGAACCAAGACTCAGGCTATGTGCCTTCGCCATCGAAATTGACAAAGATCAACAATTGTTGAACTGGGACTCAGGCTATGCGCCTTCGCCAACAAGTTCAACTATGGTTGAACCAAGACTCAGGCTATGCGCTTTCGCCATCAAAATTGACAAAGTTCAACAACAGTTGAACTGGGACTCAGGCTATGTGCCTTCGTCAACAAGTTAAACTTTGGTTGAACCAAGACTCAGGCTATGCGCTTTTGCCATCACAATTGACAAAGTTCAACACAGTTGAAGTAGGACGCACGCTGTGCGCCTTCGCCAACAAGTTCAACTATGGTTGAGGCAAGACTCAGGCTATGCACCTTTGCCATCAAAATTGACAAAGTTCAACAATAGTTGAACCAAGACTCAGGCTAGACACCTTCGCCCTCAAATCTAACAAATTTAACCACAGTTGAACTGGGACTTGGTCCAAGCTCCTTCACCGGCAAGCTCAGCAAAACCCAACCACCAACGAATCAACGTTCGGGTTAGGCACGCTCGCTATTCAAGTAAGTAAGCTCAAGTCAAACTAAGATAAGGGGCACGAAAAGTTCGGCCCCGATTGAACTACATGGTCACGGTTTTTATCATCACGACCGGTACTTCGACCGCACCCGAACTGGGACTAATGCCAAGCGCCGCTGTCGCCAAACGACATTTCCTACTCATTCACTCCAAGTCGAAGAGGAAAAGGCGTCAACAAAAAACTAACATGCCTACCAAATCCAAACTCAAAGGCAAATCACCCCATTGAACGCATGCAAAGAAAAATCCAAGGAAAAAAGGGCGAAGTACAAAATAAGTACAAGGCAGATGACATAAAGGAGATTTCATTTATCTACAAAGTTAATTGTGGGTCATTCCCGCTTACACCTAGCCAAGGTCGGTCAATGATAATAGGTGAATTGGACTATATTTATGCCCTAAATAATCACACTTTATTGTTGTTTTGATATTGTTTATGATGACAAAATACTTTTATTAGTGCTTCTAGTATGTTTTAGGTACACATGAGCAAATGAAAACTAAAGGAGCAGTTTTGGAGTCATAAGATGGTGAAAAGGCCAAGTGTGAAACAAGTATAAAAAAAAGAGAAGAAAAAAAAAGCAAACACTAAATGGCAAACAAGACAAGAAAAATGCATAACTTTTTATCGAGCGCCTTCCGCACCACCATCAGCGCCATCGTCAGCCTTTGGCATCGCCGCATCAAACCTACAGTGAATACGGGCCTCACGATCCTTTTTGCACGCTCTCTCAAAAGCAACTTCGGCCACGATGCCGGCCTCCCACAAATTCTTATATACATCACGTTGGGCCTCAACAAAAACCCAAAGTTTGCGAGCCATGCTGGAAGAAGCGGCTCGGTCTCGTAGGTGCTGATTATCTTCTTCTAGGGCCATAATCTGGTTCTCTATAACTTGGGAATCCTTCTCAAAAACACCGATCCGCTCCTTGAGGTTCTCTTCTCTAAAAGCCACAACAGCCCTCTCCAACGCCAGCTGGGATTCATGAGCGCGAATATCCTTCTTCAATGCCTCAACCCTCGACGAGGCATCACTCACCTGACACTTCAAAGTTGCGACTTCACCCGCCAATGCAGTCACTTTCCCGCTCCATGCCCATGCAGCCTTCGCTGCCTTAGCCTGGCCCTTACGTTCACACTCAGCTGCGGCCCTCTTCCCTGCCTCGAGCTCCCCGTTCTTTTGACACAGTTGCTCCTCAAGAGCACTTATTCTATCAATTTCTTGCTGCATATGAAGCTCCCGCCTTGCCAGCTCCTTGACCAGGGACCGGCAACAGGGATCGTTCCTCAAGCGCGCACGTATCTCCCAACATCGATCTCAACAATGGTATTATTTCTCCAATGCCCGCAAAAATATTGCCGAGCGGATGTTAGCTCGTCAGATGCTCTCCATCTCCAACAAATAAGACTGCAAAGTAAAGGCAATGATTAGGATAAAAAGCAAACTAAGACAAAGAAGAAGCAAACCAACGTCATATTACGCACCCTCAAGCCCATTACAATCACCTCATTCATCAGCCCGTTGTCCATGACGTCCCTCAATTATGCATTCTTGGCCTCCGAGCATAGCAGCCCAAACTGCATCACCAAACTCTCCCCTTGGAGAAATAAGTTCAAATTCGTGGGGACCTCGAAGAGGCGAGACCTCCCCTCTACACGTACCGCAAAATTTGTAAAACCTTCTCTAAACACACGGACATCATCGAGGTCCAAATTAGATTCGGACTCATACTTATCTCTTGCAACATCCCTTCCACTTTCCACCACTAGCGAGGCAGAATCACCCGCCGCAACCACCAACGGAGTGCTTGACTCTCCAACCTTAGCAGCCACTGAGGAACTACCTCCCATATTAGCGATTGGAGTCACCATCTGAGTCACCGAGGTGACGATATCATCACGGCCTAAGATAACTGAGGCAACCCCCACTATTTGTTCACTCTCGAGGGTGGGTATTACAGCCGCACTCTCTTCCACATCCGCCGGAGGAGAGTCCCAATTAATTACCATAGGAGGAGCCGGTGTGAACACGACCCTGTGCCTTATCAACGACCTCTCCTCCTCCCCGTCTGACGTGATTCCGCTCTATGGTGCACAACCCCCGACGCCCCCTCGTCCAGAAGTACAACCCATGGTGGAGAAAGAGCCGCTGAAGATTCAACTAACGCCGCCCTCGGTATGTGGCACAACACCGGTGCTGTAGAAAGCCGAGCAACTGCACCCGGTTTTCGGAAGGCCAACTAAGGGACCCTGACACGACATGACCTCCCTATCATATAAAATCAAAGTTGGTAAATAAAATCGAATCAAAGCAGAACAAAGGAGGAAATAAACTTCTCACCTATAGCAGGGGTGCGGCCATGCCTCTCCCAAAAATATGCACACGTATGTATCCCCTCCGTATGAGGGAGCACGGCCTCGACCCACCCGCGTATCCCAGCTAACGGAGCAGGCGTTGATTTTTCGGCTACAAAATTGGCACGAGTTAGCGCTCACATGTGCAAACATAAGGAAAGGTATAAAACAAAATTCGATGACAAAGGAACTTACATGCATGATTCCAAGCCTCTAGGAACCCCGTGGGGCACGCCACTAAATTCTCAGTCCTGATGTAAAAGAAATGCTCAAAAGGGCAAGGGTTAACCTTATCATCATGTGTCGCAGTCAGGCCCCTAGACCCACGAGGGAACGCCCGAATCATGGTACCACGAACTCTTGAGGGAGCGTAGAGGTTGAGCACATATTGCAGCGTGACCACTCTACCGGCCAATTCTACATACTTAATTTCTTGAGATAAGGAGTGAGATGGCCTGGGCATACCCCGTAATAACGATAGTAATCCACCACCAACGTTGGGAGGAGATCTTAAACCCCAACCTTAAGGGATAGGCGTAAAAGATGCAGTATCCCCAGCGGTCGGTATGGACTCTATCCTCACTTCAAGCAAGAATGATGTCTGCATGAGTGGGAATGATCCCCTATTCCCGTAATCGGTCCATTCTAATTTCCCCCATTAACGTGGCTTCATCCCCCGAATCCTCCCCACCATCGACAGTGAAATCAATCATCGGACCTCTAGGCCGAGCTACTATCTCGTCAACCGGTGGAATTTCACTGGTCTCGACCTATTCTGCAATTCCCATTACCGGAGATAGCCTTTCCACTACCAAAGAATTGATCGAAAAATCCATCAAAAGAACATTGTGGGAAGAACTGCCTTCCATTGTTAATTTACTAATGAGAAAGGAACAAAGTTCGATGGGCAAGACAAAGGTTATCACGATCAAAGAAAGAAAGGTGACAGTGAGTTAGCAGGAGGAAAAAGTATCATCGGAATCACTCTCAGATGAACAATGAAGATATGAGAAGTGAATGCCCCAACCCACCTTTATAGGCAACATACATGGCTTTTGCGAAACCTAATAGACATCATTAACTGCATGACCAACCGCAAAATAGTTCGGTTCTGCCAAAACGTGCGTCATTATGGCAAGCTCCATAAAGTGACTTATCAGTCATCCACAAATGTCTCACCGTCGAAATGACTGGAAAAGCTTGCGAATGCTGAAAGAATGTTCTGTACACCTTCAACATTTTGGACCTTACTAGATACGTACCCAGCGTACACTTATCTCCCTCGGCTGCACCACATACGACCTGTCCCCCATAGTCGACGGTATGATCCCAAACAAATGTGGGGATTAGAACGTAACGAAGTTCGATCTCTCTCAAATTGTGTTAAAATGTCACGTACCTCCGCTGAGGAGAGGCGTTCAGTCTTGATCATACGGTGACTTGGTAACATGATAACAAGATGCTAACATTCTACAAGATTTAGGCCATTGCCAAAGAGAATTTAGTCTCGACCGAAGCAACAGTCGACCTCCTTATTCGAGTTTTTTCAAATCACAATAAAATAAGTCTGCTCATAGAGCTCGGCCGAAGCATGAACTTAATAAGCAGAGGGACTAACTGTAATGGTCAGAATCCGACCCCACAATAATTGACGGAGTTAATCTCGTCTTGAGCTAATCCATAATTAATAAGTGGTGTGACCACCCATTCAGAACATTACTCGACTCTTATTCGGTTTGATCTACGAGGGCATGGCCCATCCACCCCCATGGGGACGTAACCTCAACATGACCACGGCCACTTGCTGCCAGCTCACGGTGCTCATCACTATAAATACTAAAAGTGGGAGCCCTATTAAGGGGGTTTCTTCTTGACCACTATTCTCCAGAGAGAGAGAGAGAGAGAGAGAGAGAGAGAGAGAGAGAGAGGTACCCAACCTGTGGGAAGAAAAACACAATCGTAAATCTCTGAACCTCTTTATAGAGAGGTAGACCAAATCAATATTGTCAATAAAAGCTGTTAATGTTTCTTCTCCTAATGTTGAATATTTATTATCATTTCTGTCACTTGGTCCATGGATTATTATGATTTGCTATGATTTTTTCGTAACTCATGTATATTGTTTTATACTCATAAAGTGTATGACAACATTTGAGCCAAACAATGGGTAACCATATTACTCATGACTTCTTGCATATGATCACTTTTGTTAGAATTATTATTAGTTTTTTAACTTGAGGAAACCCCAGTTTGAGGCTTTACAAGTGTAAAAGTTAGACCCATTGTTTACATATTAGCAGAGGCAGAACATTTGCTAAGGGGGTTCAAAAAAGGAATATAAGTTAAAAAAATTTAATGAGATTGTAGCTAGTTGGAATTGAATCAATGACCTCATAAAGGTTTTTAACTACCTTGAGCACTGAGCCATAGTTTTGGGATGTGTGACGGGGATTCAAAACATAATATATATAGGAAAAAACCATATTTTTACCTTATATACTTAGTGTAATTTTTGGCGAAAGGGTTCGGATGAACAACTTTGCGCCCCCTAAATCCGCTACTACCTATTAGTTAATATGATTATAATCAATATTTGACTTGTTTTTAAAAGTTCATATTCAACCTATTTTTAGTGAATAATATAGGTTGTTAATTGTTTTCTTTTAACCATTTTATCACCCATTATCAGAACACTTAGTAATTGTTTATGCATTAGCATAACAACAATAACAACAACAACTACCCACTATAGGGAGGGTAATATGTAGACAGGACTTACCCCCACCCTAAAGGGTAGAGAGGCTGTTTCCAATCGACCCTCGGCTCAGGGAAGGAAAGGGAAAACAACAACAAAAACAAAAGGGCATTAGTAATTCCAGCAGAAATTGCGTAAATTGTTATCTAAACATAAGAACCATAAATAAACTGACATGCAATAGTATCAAACAGTAACTACCATAAATACCCACCATAAGGGGGACACAATCCAATGCACAATAATCTATGGATCGCCCTGTCAAGCCTCACCCAGCCCCTGGAGAGAGTACGAAAAATTCTAGGAGCCCCTATCCTACAATCCTGATACTAAACCTCCAGAATTTTCTATCAAGGGCCATGTCCTCGGAAATCTGCATCCTAGTCATGTCATGCCTAATCACCTCTCCCAAATACCTCTTTGGCCTCCATCTGCCTCGCCTCACACCGACCACCGCTAGTCGCTCACAACTTCTCACCGGTGTATCAGGACTTCTTCTCCGCACATGCCCAAACCACCTAAGCCTCGCTTCACGCATCTTCTTATCCATCGGGCCACCCCTACCTTCTCTTGAATAACTTCATTCTTAATCTTCTCTAACCTGGTGAGCCCGCACATCCACCTGAGGATCCTCATCTCCGCAACCTTCATTCTCTGAACATGAGAGTTCTTCACTGGCCAACACTCCGCCCATAAAATATGGCAGGTCTAACCACAGCTTTATAAAATTTCCCCTTGAGTTTCAGTGGCACTTTCTTGTCACATAGGAATCCTGATGCAAGCCTTCACTTCGACCACCCTGCTCCTATACGATGAGTGACATGTCAATATCTCCGGCCCCCTGAATCACCAACCCAAGATATCTGAAATTGTCCCTCTTGGCGATGACCTGAGATCCAATCTTCACATCCCTGCCTACTTCGCTCGGCTCAGCGCTATACTTGCATTCCAGGTATTCAGTCTTAGATTTGCTTATTTTTAAACCCTTAGACTCGAGAGTCTGTCTCCATAAAGCTAGCCTCTCATTCACACAGACCCTCGTCTCGTCTATCAATACTATGTCATCAGAAAATAGAATACACCAAGGCACATCCCCTTGAATATATCGGGTTAGAGAATCCATCACCAAGGCAAACAAGAGAGTGCTAAGCACCGATCCTTACCACCGGGAAATGATCTGAGTCACCTCCCACCGTCCTAACCCTTGTCTTAGCTCCATCATACATGTCCTTGATTACTCTAACGTAGGCTTCCGGCACGCTCTTCGCCTCCAGGAACCTCCATAGCACTTCCCTTGGGACCTTGTCATACGCCTTCTCCAAGTCGATATACACCATGTGCATGTCCTTTTTCTTATCCCTGAACTGTTCCACCAATCTCCTGACGAGGTGGATAGCTTCTGTAGTGGAGTGAGCCGGCATGAAATCGAACTAGGTCATCAATATAGATGTCATCTCCTTAACCCTTGCCTCGATCACCCGCCCACTGACCTTCATGGTGCGACTTGTTAATTTGATACCCCTATAGTTGTTGCAACACCAGATATCCCCTTTTTTATTGTACAAGGGCACCACTGTACTCCACCTCTACTCCTCCGGCATCATTTTGGTCTTGAAGATTGCATTGAACAACTTGGAGAGCCACTCCACTCTTGACCTACCCATGCATTTCCAGAACTCTACCGGGATCTCGTCAAGCCCAGTCGTTCGGCTCTTACTCATCCCACGGAAAACCCTCATGACCTCCTCCACCCTAATGCGCCTGCAGTACCCAAGATCTCTATGATGCGCTGAATGCCCCAGCTCCCCTAGCTCTATGTTTTGATCTCCCTCCTCGTTAAGCAGGTCTCGAAAGTACGCCTGGCACCTCTGCTTGACTTGAGACTCTCCCATCAGAACTCTACCATCCTAATCCTTGATGCACCGAACTTGGTCTAGACCCCGCGCCTTCCTCTCCCTTACTTTAGCTAACTGGAATAACTTCTTGTCCCCGCCTTTCTCCCCTAGTTCCTCGTACATGCGACCAAACGCCGTGTTTTTAGCTACCGAAACCGCCAGCTTCGCTTTCTTCCTCGCCACCTTGTAGATCTCCCTATTCACTCTCCTTTCTTCCTTGCTTGTTGTCCCTGCCAACTTAGCAAACACCACCTTCTGCCTCCACTTTTACTTGGACTATATCGTTCCACCACCAGTCACCCTGATGTTTGCCTAAATAGCCCTTGGCTACCCCGAGCACATCCTGGGCTACCTCCCTAACCAAGTTAGCCGTCTCTCACCACATTGTGTCCGCTTACCCAAAAATTTTCCAAGCTCCACCATCAACTAACCTCCTCTCCAACTCCCAGGCTTTGTCCTTAGTCAGAGCACCCCATCGAATTCCCGGTCATCCCCGAGCACACCTCATCTTGAGACGAATAATAAGTCATGGGAGCTATTGGAAAATGGAGGACGAAGCCAAAACACACACAAGAAAAACCATGCGATAGATAGATCATCCATAAGAAATAGTCCCTCACGTTCATTTTAGTTGTTATATTTATCTTTTGCACGCCTTAAGAAACTATTAATGAAAAAGAGTTTTTTTTAGCAACTACACCTTATTTACCCTTCATATTTTTGTTCCCTATGCTATGTATTTATGTGTTTTAGTTACAAAAATAATTAATTTTAAGGAGAAAATGGAAAAAAATAACTTACATCTTGGTTTTCTAAAATGATAAGTACAATCAGACCTTTCTATGACATCATTCGTATATAATAGACATTCACTATAACAATCAAGTTTTTCTCGGAATCAATTTTTATGTTATGTTATAATATATGTCTTAAAATTACTAAAAAGTAATTTTTATGTTATGTTATAATATATGTTATTTGATCCATGCCCGAATTCCAATTTTTTTTAACCCTAAACTTACTAAAACTAACTAGTCTAAAATACAGTCAAACCTCTCTATAACAATCTCATTTGTTCCGATTGTTTCCCCTAGTATAATGAAGTGCTATTATATAGGACATATATTATAAAAACAACAACAACATACCTAGTATTATCCCGCACCGTGGGTTTGGGGAGGATAGTGTATCGCAGACCTTACCCCTACCTTGTGAGGATTTAGAGGCCAATAACCTCTCTGTCCTCACTAGGTAGGGAGTAAGCCTCTCTATTCTTACAAGGTAGAGCGTAAGGTCTGCGACATACTATCCTCCCCAAACTCACGGTGCGGAATAATACTTGGTATGTTATGGTTGTTGTTATAATATATGTTCTATATAACAACACATCACTATAACAATAAAAAAAAATCGGAATAGTGAGGCCTGACTATATTTTAGACTAGTAACATTTAGTAATTTTAGGGCAAAAAAAAATTGGAATTTAAGCCTGAATAACCTAAAATTTCGTCAGACCATAAAATATGACTTAAGAAACAATAGTCATCGCCTCGCTATGACTTTTGTTTTTTGCGTTTTAGGACCATAAAAATGAAATTTTGCTCAATTCCCAGATTTTCGTGTGTTATAGCCCAAGCAATCTGCATAAATCAGGGCGACCATAATCGAACCACCTAAAATTTTATCAGACCATAAAAAATGACCAAAGGAACAATAGTCATAGACGTTCCATGACCGTTCCTCAGATTTGGTGTTTTAGGGACATGAAACTCAAAACCCCTCATGATTCCCAAGTTCCACGTCATTTGCATGGATCCGGGCGAACAGACCTGAATTGCCTAAAATTTTATCGAATCATCAAAAATGACCATTCCTTTTTTAGCGTTTTAGTACCATAAAACTGAATTTGACCGATTCCCAAATTTCTTGTGCTATATCCCACACCATCTGCATGCATCCGACAATCAAAGCTGAATAGCCTAAAATTTTTCTAGACCATAAAAAATGACCTAGAGAACAATAGTCATCGCCTTGCTATGATCGTTCTTGAAGTTTTGGCATTTTAGTGCCATAAAATTAGAACTCCACTCGGTCTATAATCCACGTCATATGCATGCATTTGGGTGATCAGACCAAAATTGGCTACAACTTTATCATACCATAAAAAATGACCTAAGAAATAATACTCATTACCTCGTCACGACCGTTCCTCGTTATTTGGCATTTTAGGATCGTAAAATTAGAATCCCGCCCGATTCCCGGATATTTGTATGTTATAGACCATTCCATCTGCATGCATCCAGGAGACTAGATCCATATCACCAAAATTTTTACCTACCATAAAAAATGACCTAAGGATCAATAATTATTGCCCCACCATTACCATTCTTTATCTTTTGGCATTTTGCCGGTCCATAAAAATGTCCTAAGGAACAACATTTACCGCCCTGGTATGACCATTGCTCATTTTTGGTATTTTAGGGCTATAAAATTAGAATTCTACCCTATTCCTATATTTTCGTATCCTATAGCCCACACCTACTGCATTGGCTCGGTGGCCTAGACCTAGATCGCCTAAAATATCCGTAGTCCCATAACAAATGACCTATGTAACAATATTCACCACTCCACCATAACCATTTCTCATATTTTGGCATTTAGAGCAAACAAACTGGAATGGCGTCTGATTCCCAGATTTTTCGGTGTTATAATCCACGCTTTGTAAATGAGGCCGTTCACCTGGACCTAGATTGCCCAATATTTTTATGGAACCATTTTGATAATCTAAGGAACAATATTCACCACCTCGCCATATTTGTTACTCTTTTATGACATTTTATTGCCATAAAACAAGAATTGTAACTGATGGCTAGAATTTCGTGTCCTATAGCCCACACATTCTTTTTATGCCTTTTCGTCCGCATTCGGATTGCCTAAAAACATTTCTCCTCACAAAAAACTACCTAAGGAACAATATTCACTGCCTTTCCATCACCGTTACTTATTTTTTGTCGTTTTAGGACCATAAAACTATAATTCCGACCGATTACAAATTTTTTGTGTGCTATGGCCATGCTTTGTGCATGGGCTCGGACTCTCGGGCTCGGATGACCTAAAGTTTTATAGGTCCATAAAAAATGACCTATGGAATAATAGAACCGTTTTAGGACCATAAAACTATAATTCCGGCCGATTACCAAATTTTTTTGTGCTATGGCCATGCTTTCTGCATGGGCTCGGACTCTCGGGCTCGGATGACCTAAAGTTTTACAGGTCCATAAAAAATGACCCATGGAATAATAGACACCGCCTCTCCACAATCGTTACTCATCTTATGTAATTTTAGGTCCATAATACTGTAAATCCTGCTAATTCTCAAATGTTTGTGTGCTACAACCCATGCCTCCTGCATAGGACCGGGCGCTCGGACTTGGATCTCTTAAACTTTTGTCGGTCCATAAAAAGTGACATAAGAAATAATAACGACTACTTCACCATTACCATTACTCATGTTTTGGTGTTTTAGGGTCATAAATCTGGAATTTTGCACGATTCCTAGATTTTTGTGTGTTGTAGCTCATGCCTCCTACAAGAGCCCGAACTCCTGGGCCTAGATCGCCTAATAAGATTTTGGCTAGGGGTGGGCATCGGTCGGTTCGGTTCGGTTTTGGAAATTATCAGTTTTGCCTATCGGTTATCGGTTTACAAATATTATAACCCGATAACAGAATTAATAAGATATTAGTTATCGGTTATCGACTTATCGGTTATTGTTCCTTATTGGTTCGGTTATCGGTTTACCCGATAAGATAAAACTAAAATTAAAAGTGCTCAATTATTCAAACTGGATATCAAAAAATTGCTGCTCCTCTAACTATAAATTTCACATGAGTAGAGAACACACCAAGACTGGTGGTTAGCAAACAAAAAACATAAATCACAAGCAAACAGAGGCAAAAATCAGAGGCAAAAATCTTGAGCAAACAGAACAATTGAGAAGAAGCAAACAAAAAATCTTGAGCCAAAACTTACACGATGCGATTGACGAGTGAGGGAGTGAGTCGATGTGACTGGCGGAGAAATGGTGAGGCTCAGGAACTGGCGTGGCGTCTGGCGGAGAACTAGTGATGAGCTTGATAGGCGAGGCTCAGGCGTCTGGTGTTACATGATGCGATTGACTGTTTGGAGTTGGGGACTTTGGCGGAAATATAATGAGAGAGACAAAGACTGAGTGCACTGAAGAGGGAAGGGAATTAGTAAAATAAAACCCTAGTATATACTTAAGGGTATATTAGTAAATTACTTCATTCTTATTGGGTTATCGATTTTTACCCAATAACAAAAATGCAAATCGAGACCAAATCGATAACCCAATAAATTGTTTTACCCCGATACCGAACCGTTAACCCAATAACCCAATACCGATAACCCAATAAAGAATTAACGGTCCGGGTTATATGTTTTACCTGATATATGCCCACCCCTAATTTCGGCCCATAAAAAATTACCTATGTGATTACCTCTGTAAGGCCCCGGAAAATTTCGCTAAGTAATATAGGATTCTGTGGTACCACGTAGGCTAATTATTATATTTTATGTGCTATGAACATGATGGACATCAATTAGACTAGATAAATATGAGTATGAGTCTTATGGTAAGTGATATGAGGTCCAAATGGAAGCCCAAGTGTAAGCCAAATGGGAAAATTTTCGAAATAGGCCAAAATTCCAAATGGATTCGCACAAGGCTCCACTTTAAACGACCATAGATAATTATGTATAAGGTTTTATGTGGTGAATAGCATATCAAATGAAAGCCCTTTGAGTCTAGTTTCCAACGCTTCAAACCGTTCGTCATTTGGACATTCCTACACAAAGTTATGATCAAATTACCAAAGGCTGGAAAATGCGATCGTGTGTGAGGTCAAATCTGCGATCCGCATGTTCGTTCTGCGGTCCGCATGTTCGTTCTGCGGTCCGCATTTTGACCGCAGATTGAACCAGTGTAGCTCATTTTTGGCTGCCGATTTTGCGGTGCATTTTGCGGCCCGCATGTCCATTCTGCGGTGCATTCTGCGATAGCAGAATTGACATCGCAGGGTTATTCTTCTAATTTTTATAACCCGACCCCATTTCAATATATAGGCTTTGGGGTTCATTTTGGGGTCATTTCTTACTGATTTTAGAGATAGGTGAGAGTATTTTAGAGAGAGAAGGAGGAACCCAACATCCAAATCATCCAAATCTTGCATCAATCTTCAAGAATCAAGAACCCAATAGCAAGTTCTTCATCTAAGAGGTAAGATTCTATACCCTAGGGTTTAATTTCGAGTTTGGTGTATAAGATGAGTTATTGAGGTATGATTCTTAGGTTTATTAGTATTGTGTATACATGCATGTACAACTTAGGTTTATAGGAAGATTGTTTAACTTAAATAACTAAAGATTGGGTTAGGGAATGAAGGAAGTCTTAAAAAGGGGATTCGAAATCAAGATGCTCAACTAGTGTTTGATAAATTGTTCAAATGAGCTAGTTTCATGAATATCTTTCTAATATGTGTTTAAATTTGTTATGTTTCATAGTAGATTGGAATTGCTAGAGTTTTTGGAGTGTTGTAGTAACTTAAGGAAAGCTCAATCGAGGTATGTATGGCTAACTTTGATTCTTGTGAAATCGCCCTTATGTGTGCAATTCGTTTGGCATGTGTTAATTTGAGAGATTGTGTGTAATTTGTTGATTTTGTTGTTGGGTATCTAATTGATGTTAAACTACATGTGGTGTGGTATGAAATATGAATTGAAAGTTAATAAGGGAATTGGAATTGGTGAAGAATTGTGAATAATGGTTATGATGGCCTTTATGGCACCATGTGGAAAAGAAACGAAACACTTGAGAATTGGTTTATTGTGGAAAGAGACGAAGCACTTGAATTGTGGAAAATTGTTGAACATACTTGTGTGAATATTTTTGATTATGGAAATATTGTAACTTGGTTGTGATATTGGCTTGATAAGTAATTGAGAACATGGAACAATGTGCAAGTTGCTTATTTGAACTTGTTGAAATTGTGTGTAGTACCTTATCTGCTGTTTGAAATTGTTATGTTTTAAACTGTAAGGCGGGGTCGTGTTGCGCGCCGCAACATGAGGAAATAAGGTGTGGGTTGGGGTGATAAGGGTGGCCGAGGTAATAAGGGTGGTCAGGGGGGCAATAAGGATGGAAAGCGATCGAAATCGCTATTGAAAATTGATACAAAAATCAATGATGTGAAATTGTGAAAGGAGATAGCAGGAGAGTTTGCAACCTGGGGGGCACTGATTGCCCCTATGTTTGACTACTTGCAACTTGTGTGGTTGATTGGTTGTTGTTCTATTTGTTTACCTTGAACGTGTTTGTGTTGAGGCTTATCTGAAATGAGTAAAAGGTGGAAAACATGGTTGGCCGGCTTGATTAGTTTTGATGTAATTTAATGGCTTGAGTTTACTTGGGACAAAGTTTGTCCATACATACCAGTACAATTCCAGTGTACTGACGTCCCTTTTGCCGGGGACGCTACATTCGTATTATGATTGTAGGTGAATCGATAGCAGGTACTTCAGCTCATCGGCAGTAGCATCCTTCATCTTCCACTGCCCGTTTTGGTGAGCCCCTTTCCTTTCGAGGCCCTACGTGGCTCATTCCACTCTTGTTTAGACTTTATTTTGATTTTGTGTAAGGTATAGCCGGAGCCTTGTTACCGGCAAGTATTGTATCGTCCTTTGTATCCTAGAGGTTCCGTAGACATGTAAACTGTGGGATTCGAGGCTCATGTATATATTATGTTGGGCGTTGTAAAAGCTGTAAACTTGTTAATGAATCACTCGCATGGTTATGTTTGTATATTGTGAAATCAGTTATAATTGGTAAGGTATTTGGTTAATGAGAAATAATCAACACGGGGGTAACACGTGGGAATGAAAGGCACCCAGGTCCGCTTGACTGGGGCTACCTAGTCAGGCGCCGGTCATGTCCCTCGATTTGGGGCGTGACAAACTTGGTATCAGAGCCTAAGGTTTTTAAGTGTCCTAGGATGTCTCGGAGCCGTGTCTAGTAGTGCCCTTCTTATCGGTGTGTTGTCGACCACATCATATAAGTTGGGGGCTGCACGGACATTTAGGAATTTACCAATTTCTTTGATATTCCAGATCGTGCGATATGGCTCAAGATAGGGAGATAATTTCCTCTCTAAGTATTACTCTCAAGATTGGTAATTTTGATACCATAATCTGTGAATTCGAAGCATGTAAGGTGGGATTTATCCCACCATTGAGTCCAAGTGGATTACCCAAGGACTTGTTAGGAGAATGTGTTGAGTCATGGAGTGATTGGTAGAAGTTGTTGTTAAGGAGAGTACCCTCGTTCTTACTAATGTCATTGTACCACCAGATCATGTAGTATTTCATCAGTATGTACGGCTAAAACCCCTTCTCTTAGAAAATAAGCTTCCATGGTGCCCACATAAATGTTGTAGGTTCAAAATATAATTGATGCAGTACCCGTTTTGTTATGTTAAGTGAATTATTGCTGTGAAAATATATGTTGGAGGTACTTTTTCATTTGTTTAATATATTATTCTTGGTAGATGAGGATATGTAAAGAATGTGAACTATGTGCTAAAATGTCTAGACTTTAAGTCAAGTTTGAATTGATATTTTGATGCCAAATTTTGTGAGAAAACTTGTTATGGTTGATTCTTCCAAAATGTTCTTACGTGTACCTAAGGTATTTGATTGATTGCGTCTTGTTGTTGGTAATGTATAAAGATGTTTGGAAATGAAGTAAGTGACTTGTGTAAATGTGGTAAGACTAAATGTTGGACTCTAGCTGTGATTGATACTTTACATGAATTGTTGTTGTGACCCGATATTTGTGAAAGATGCATTCCAATATGATCAATGTGCTATTATTGACAACTTAAAATAGGTTTTAGAAGTATGAATCATGTATTCAAATGTGAAGTCCTCTATGCATAGAGATGTTGAAATAAGTCAAATGTTTTTGAGAAATAGAGTATAGACAATGTGTCAAGAACTCGAAATGAAATTGTACCTGGCAATATTTGTGACATGAGAGAATATGAAACGGATTATGATGTTGATGTGAAATATGCGGAAATGATGTGAAATGTGGGGAAGAAGAAACTGTGTTATGGAATGTGGCCTAGTGCCAAGAATGATGTGATAATTATGGCCCCAAGAGCCGACGGACAAATATACGAGAAAATGGCATGATTCTTTTATTTGATAATGTGGTGATCATTTAAAGTGTTTGATTCGTAATTGTGATTTCCTTATTATTGTATGAAGCGTATAGGTGAATAATTTTATATGTGAACCCTATGGAAGGGCTATGAAATGCAACCTAGAGGTATGGAAATTATGTAAAGAAAAAAAAACTATGTGATCCATTTTATTTGGTAATGTGGCGATTGTTTAAACTTTTTGTTAAACCCTTATGATTTCCTTGTCCTTGCATAGATATGTTCTTAAAAAGAATCTAAATTACAAAACAGTTCATGCACATGCACCTACTCTTTAAATGAGACGTATTATTTACAAAGTCTCCCTATCAGAGTTCTATTGTTTACAACCTCCTATGGAATTGAGCTCTATAATTATCTTCCAGAATTGAGTTATAGCACTATTGATACTTCCTACTTGCTTTTCCTAAATTCTTAACAAAGGACTATTCCCGATGAATTTCTTTTAGAAACGCCTCATTTAAATTGACAACATCCGCTCACTTGTGCCTATACATGCACCATCGTAAAGTTTGTACATGTGGTGTCAAGTTCCATGCAAAGAATCCAAGATTTGTGATCCTTCTCGAGTCACTCTTTTACTTAGTTGTGTGTGTCTTATATGGCTTGATCATTCAATCTACTCTCTTACGAGTATCATCATGAGACCCTTTCACTGTCTAGTAACATATATGCACATCTCAGTGCCTATCATATGAGTTCATATCAATCAAAATGGTCACCGTGTGCATAAAGTCTCTCCGAAAAAAAAAATTGAGATCCTCACATCCCCATCATAGATATCTTGTGTCGCCATGGTTTTTGTGCCCACTAGGAACATCCCGCAGTAAGTAGCTCACTCTGTCCTAGTATTGTGGTTTCTCGTGGCATGGTCATGTATTGCAGTGGGGAGTTAATATAGTAGAAGTGTGTCCAGCTTATAACCAATGATTATTTTCTGATTATGTCTCCACAATGTGTTAAATTTATTCCTTCTTTAGTGAATTCATTGTGCTAGTTCCTTACACATGTACGACAACCATAAAATAACATGTCCTTCTATGTATCACTATGACACTTCCTTTTTCAAGTCAAAACCTATAGAGATCTCATCATGAACATCTGCAAACCTTCGGGGATTATTGTGCACTGTCTCATTGTGTTTGGTTTTCTTCACACCCTCAACTTCTAGAATCATGGACTATGTCATTGTCATGTGTGGAGAGTTTTACTACCCTTGGTATCTCACCTTCTTGGCTAGATATGAGTGTTATTTGCCTTCCCCCTGGAGCGTCGTGTTAACTATTAGAACCATCTAACCAATTCATGATTTTGTCCCAATATCAAGATTTCCTAGCTATTGAGTTTCACTCGTGAAAGGTTGAGATTAAATGACTTCGGATTTTTGTACATATCATGAACATGTTGATTTGAATGAAAAAAATGGTCGTAATTTTTTTGTCTCCTCATATAAGATCAATTACCAAGAAGAGTTAAGTTTTCTAGAATATGGTAATCTCATAAACGTCCAATTCTTTTCATCCTTATAGGGTTGTGGCATAGATTTAGTGCGTCAAGTAATGTTAAGAGTGTAATTCAACTTCGTGTATTTTGAATCCCATATCACATTCAAAGTGCTAGAGTATTCCTATTCGGGGTCGACGGATTTTCCCTACCCTTTAGAAAATGAGTGGTTCACGTACTTGAGTATTCCTCCTTAATGATTCCTATTTCCCATGTACTACTTACTCCTATGCCTCATTTGTGTATTAATTAAGGTAGTCACAATGATTAACCATGTCAGTATTGTTAGTAGTAACATTTTGTGTCTCTTAGTATACGACCTCATATAGTACTCTACCCAGTGCATTAATGGATTCTTGAAGAACTCCAGCCTGATCTTGAACTTTGTTGTTCCTCATTGATTAGATCCCGATCCATTGAGCATTGTAAGTTTAGACGAGTCAAAGATGAAGCTTCACAGTGTGGTCACATATATGTTGGGTAGGTAATTTTATGGTCAGTTTATGAAAGCACATCTTAGGGTAATTATTAAGGGTCATCAAGGGTTTAGTGTGAGTGTAACCCTAAAAATGTTATGTGAGTTGATAATAAAAGTAACATGACTATATTACACTTTAGGTTGCAATATGTGTATGATATTCCCCGTAACTGTTCCTCATGTACTTTGTGTTTCCATATGCTTATGTCTAAGAAGATATTGATAAAAAAAATGTGGGTACGAATTCACTCGATTGCACTATATGATCATGATGCACTACTAGCAAGACTCGTGATGTCTTGATTTCATATGGACTGTTGATTGAAAGAAAATTATATTCTTGTTGATGAACACCTTTGCGATTACATTAATGGTTGGTAAGGACTATTATGAACACATGATTATTTGTTTAGTATGAACTGATATCCTTGATGGTATGGTGTCAAGTTATGGAATTGTGGGTTATTGTTGTTATCATGAATTGCAATATCCAGTGGAGTGTAAATTGTACAGTGGAAGTTATAAAAAGGTAAAGTCAATGGATAGTTATCTCATGCAAGATGTTATCCGTCATCCTTATTATGTATGTTTGGGAGTTGATATTATTTTTGAGAAGGTGTTATGATAATGCTTGTAAGTCGATAATGTCGCGTAGAAGGATAAATGTGTCGTGGAAGGAAAGTACTTTCGTTTGATTGAATACCAGTTAGTTTTGACTTGGAATGTATCATATGGGTATTTTGATGTAAAACTGTGCAGTCCATGTTCTGGTATCCATATGTTAATGTAGTTCTTGTAATACCGGGATTAGGATTGTGGATATATACATTGTGGTGCTATGTACACTTGTGGATGTGTGGTAAAGACGATTTTGGTGATTCTCTGGCAGGTGGATATGCCTAGTTACAAAGGAAACTCTGCCGAAATTTTTGAAATATTTATGAGTTAGTGAAAATTTAGATATTGGAGGTAGGTTAGAAAAGAGATGTGTGATGTTAAAGTGTTTGGGAAAGACTATACTCCTCATTCGAGGACGAATGATCCTAAGGGGGGGAGAATGTAAGGCCCCGGAAAATTTCGCTAAGTAATATAGGATTCTGTGGTACCACGTAGGCTAATTATTATATTTTATGTGCTATGAACATGATGGACATCAATTAGACTAGATAAATATGAGTATGAGTCTTATGGTAAGTGATATGAGGTCCAAATGGAAGCCCAAGTGTAAGCCAAATGGGAAAATTTTCGAAATAGGCCAAAATTCCAAATGGATTCGCACAAGGCTCCACTTTAAACGACCATAGATAATTATGTATAAGGTTTTATGTGGTGAATAGCATATCAAATGAAAGCCCTTTGAGTCTAGTTTCCAACGCTTCAAACCGTTCGTCATTTGGACATTCCTACACAAAGTTATGATCAAATTACCAAAGGCTGGAAAATGCGATCGTGTGTGAGGTCAAATCTGCGATCCGCATGTTCGTTCTGCGGTCCGCATGTTCGTTCTGCGGTCCGCATTTTGACCGCAGATTGAACCAGTGTAGCTCATTTTTGGCTGCAGATTTTGCGGTGCATTTTGCGGCCCGCATGTCCATTCTGCGGTGCATTCTGCGATAGCAGAATTGACATCGCAGGGTTATTCTTCTAATTTTTATAACCCGACCCCATTTCAATATATAGGCTTTGGGGTTCATTTTGGGGTCATTTCTTACTGATTTTAGAGAGAGGTGAGAGTATTTTAGAGAGAGAAGGAGGAACCCAACATCCAAATCATCCAAATCTTGCATCAATCTTCAAGAATCAAGAACCCAATAGCAAGTTCTTCATCTAAGAGGTAAGATTCTATACCCTAGGGTTTAATTTCGAGTTTGGTGTATAAGATGAGTTATTGAGGTATGATTCTTAGGTTTATTAGTATTGTGTATACATGCATGTACAACTTAGGTTTATGGGAAGATTGTTTAACTTAAATAACTAAAGATTGGGTTAGGGAATGAAGGAAGTCTTAAAAAGGGGATTCGAAATCAAGATGCTCAACTAGTGTTTGATAAATTGTTCAAATGAGCTAGTTTCATGAATATCTTTCTAATATGTGTTTAAATTTGTTATGTTTCATAGTAGATTGGAATTGCTAGAGTTTTTGGAGTGTTGTAGTAACTTAAGGAAAGCTCAATCGAGGTATGTATGGCTAACTTTGATTCTTGTGAAATCGCCCTTATGTGTGCAATTCGTTTGGCATGTGTTAATTTGAGAGATTGTGTGTAATTTGTTGATTTTGTTGTTGGGTATCTAATTGATGTTAAACTACATGTGGTGTGGTATGAAATATGAATTGAAAGATAACAAGGGAATTGGAATTGGTGAAGAATTGTGAATAATGGTTATGATGGCCTTTATGGCACCTTGTGGAAAAGAAACGAAACACTTGAGAATTGGTTTATTGTGGAAAGAGACGAAGCACTTGAATTATGGAAAATTGTTGAACATACTTGTGTGAATATTTTTGATTATGGAAATATTGTAACTTGGTTGTGATATTGGCTTGATAAGTAATTGAGAACATGGAACAATGTGCAAGTTGCTTATTTGAACTTGTTGAAATTGTGTGTAGTACCTTATCTGCTGTTTGAAATTGTTGTGCTTTAAACTGTAAGGCGGGGTCGTGTTGCACGCCGCAACATGAGGAAATAAGGTGTGGGTTGGGGTGATAAGGGTGGCCGAGGTAATAAGGGTGGTCGGGGGCAATAAGGATGGAAAGCGATCGAAATCGCTATTGAAAATTGATACAAAAATCAATGATGTGAAATTGTGAAAGGAGACAGCAGGAGAGTTTGCAACCTGGGGGGCACTGATTGACCCTATGTTTGACTACTTGCAATTTGTGTGGTTGATTGGTTGTTGTTCTATTTGTTTACCTTGAACGTGTTTGTGTTGAGGCTTATCTGAAATGAGTAAAAGGTGGAAAACATGGTTGGCCGGCTTGATTAGTTTTGATGTAATTTAATGGCTTGAGTTTACTTGGGACAAAGTTTGTCCATACATACCAGTACAATTCAAGTGTACCGACGTCCCTTTTGCCGGGGACGCTACATTCGTATTATGATTGTAGGTGAATCAGTAGCAGGTACTTCAGCTCATCGGCAGTAGCATCCTTCATCTTCCACTTGCCTGTTTTGGTGAGCCCCTTTCCTTTCGGGGCCCTACGTGGCTCATGCCACTCTTGTTTAGACTTTATTTTGATTTTGTGTAAGGTATAGCCGGAGCCTTGTTACCGGCAAGTATTGTATCGTCCTTTGTATCCTAGAGGTTCCGTAGACATGTAAACCGTGGGATTCGAGGCTCATGTATATATTATGTTGGGCGTTGTAAAAACTGTAAACTTGTTAATGAATCACTCGCATGGTTATGTTTGTATATTGTGAAATCAGTTATAATTGGTAAGGTATTTGGTTAATGAGAAATAATCAACACAGGGGTAACACGTGGGAATGAAAGGCACCTAGGTCCGCTTGACTGGGGCTAACCTAGTCAGGCGCCGGTCATGTCCCTCGTTTTGGGGCGTGACAACCTCACCATGACCAGCCCATGCCTCGTGCTTGTGAACGGGTGTCTGGACTGAAATTGCCAAAACTTTTGCTGGCTCATAAAAAATAATCCATGGAACTTCAGTCACCACCTAGATTTAGCCCTTACTCATTTATTAATGTTTTAGGGCCATAAAACTATAATGGTGGCCGATGGCCAGATTTTTGTGTGCTATAACCCACGCTTCTACATGGGCCTAGGCGCTGGACCTGGAAGGCCTAAGAATTTTCCCGCACATAAAAAGAAACTTAAGGAACAATAATCACCATCTCGAAATGACTATTACTCATATTTTAGCATCTTAGGTACATATAACGGAAATTCCGCACGATTCCCAGAGTTTTGTGTGTGATAGCACCCACCTCTGGCATAGCCCTAAGAGCCTGGACCCGGATTGCTTTATACTTTGCCAACCAATAAAAAAAACCTAAGAAATAGTAGTCTCCACCTTGCCACGATTGTTAGTCATTTTTAGTGTATTAGGGCAATAAAAGTGAAATGACGACCAGTGGCAAGATTTTCGTGTGCTATATCTCACGCCTCTTGCATGGGCCCAGGCGCCTGGACTGGGATTGCCTAAATTTTTTTTCGGACCATCAAGAACGACGTATAAAATATTAGTCACCACCTCGCCATGACCGTTACACATTTTTCGCATTTTAGGGCCATAAACCGGAATGACGACCGATGGCGAGATTTTGATGTGTATATAGCCGATCTGCGTGGGCCAGGGTGCCCCGGACCCAGATCACCTAGAGTTTTGTGGCCCATAAAAATGATCTAAGTAACAATAGTCAACCATGATCATTACACATTTTTTGGCATTTTGAGCCATAAACCTGAAAGTCCGCTCGATTCCTAGATTTTTTAATGCTATTGCCCACGTCTCCTATATGGGCCCGAGTGCCCGGACCTGGATCACCTAAAAATATTTTGGCCCAAAAGAAATACCTAAGGAACAATATCCATTGTGTCGCCATGACCATTAATCGTTTTTTGGCGTGTTAGGGCCATAAACCGGAGTTCTGCCCGATTTCTAAATTTTTGTTTGTATTAGCCGACACCTCTTGCATGGACTGAGTGCCTCAATGGAGATCGCCTAAAATTTTCCCGGTATATCAGAAATGACTGAAGGAATAGTAGGCCTGCGTTGCCATTGTGAGCACGTGATTTTTGCACTAGGCAATAAAATTCCAAAATTAAAATAAATAATATTTTTGAGTACAATTGCATGTCTTGTTTGAAATTAGATACATTTTGTGTGTTTGAATAATTAAAATATATATATATATATATATATATATATATATATATATATATATATATATATATATATATATATATATATATATATATATATATATATATATATATATATATATATATATATATATATATATATATATATATATATATATATATATATATATATATATATATATATATATATATATATTTTAAGGAAAAAAATCAACAAAAATAGCTTTAATAACAGAAATTATGGAAAAATTGTAGAAAATTGCTAAAAAATGCCAGGAAATTAGTGAAGATAGGAAATTGAGTAATTCGAATAATACAAAAAGAAAAAAATGAAAATACAAAGAAATTATCACAAAAATAATTGAAATACTAAGAAAATACAAAAAATATATAATAACACTGGGCTAAAAGAATTCAGAATTAGTGGCCCAAACATATTGGCCCAAAGAACCGGTCCAAATCGGATGCAATCTCAGTCGTTCATCCATGCAAATCCAACGGCTAAGATATTAAGTGAGTACTAATTAGTTAATTAAACCTGAGATTGAATCTCAGCCGTCCAAAGCTTTTGATCTAACGGATGAGAGCGGACCTCTCATTTAAGTCAGGACGGCACCGTTTTGTATTCACCAATCTTGACCGTTGATCATCAATGATCCAATGGCCAAGATTTCATCAAACACCCCGAGTATATAAGGCCAATGTCTCTTCAGAGACCAACCATTTACACCCTTGCCTAACCCTAGCCGCCCTTCCCTCTCCTCTCTTCATCGTCTTCTTCATTTCTTCTAAGCCGCCGGCCATGGAGACTGTCAACTCCACGGCGGTCTCCGGCCATACCACATCTCCCCTTCTCCTTCTTCTCTTCTTCTTCACCTCAAAACCTACCAAAACTCCGAGAAACCCTCAAAGCCTTCCACCTTCTTGAAACTCCGGTCATCGGAGTTCACCGCCGATGACCAAAACCATGCAAACCTTTCCCAGCTTAACACCATAGCACCCTCATAACAAGATCTAT
Organism: Nicotiana noctiflora; assembly: GCA_032618575.1. Taxonomy (NCBI): domain Eukaryota; kingdom Viridiplantae; phylum Streptophyta; class Magnoliopsida; order Solanales; family Solanaceae; genus Nicotiana; species Nicotiana noctiflora. The sequence goes on along the minus strand of JASVEL010000466.1, from coordinate 98,812 downwards.
CACCTCTCGTACCCAGTTTCCCTCGAATCTCCCTACTCCGTCTCGAATATTCAAAGATAGGTCGCCGGAAACCTAACTCCGGCGACTTTAAACAAACCCACCCCAAAGCTCTCACCTTTCCTACTTTCTAAACACCCCTCCATAACCAGAAAACCACAAATATGAGTCTTTGTGTGAGAAAAGAAAGTCAGAAAAGAAAATAAAGAAAAAGAAAAGAGAAACTGGGAAAAAGGAAAAAGAAAAAGAAAAAGGAAAATGGGAAGCTTAGGGGACAGTCCCTACAAGCTAAGTTCCCTGTCCATTTCTGCTTGCTTTCTTTACTTGTTTATTTTTTGTTATTTCTTGTTATTTACTGTGTGTTCAACATGTTTCTTCTGATTAGTTAGTCGTATGAACTAGGGTTTTAGTCTTTGATAAATTCTTGTCTGTTTGTTCTGTTTTCTGTTAAAGATCTATTCTTCTTCATCTTATCTATCTTAGTATATTAGATGCATGTTTAGATTAGGGTTTGTCTTTCAGAAGTCTCGTTCATTTGTTCTGGTTTTTATTATCTTTATTTTCATATCTCTCATTTTTATCACTCGTATGTTTAGATTAGGAACTTTTGCCTTTAAGAAATTCTCTGTTTGTTTTATCTCTCCATGTCTACTCTGTTTAAGGGTTACTTTAGAACTATTTTGTTTAAGCTTGGTTGTTCTCTGATCTTTGCAAACCATGTTCTCTTCTGAAACTGCTTCATGAGTTTTACCTATAAATGTGTTTATGTCAAGAACATCTTAAGTATGACTTGGGATTTTTCAGTGGTTCATTAAGTATAAGGAAGTTTTGAATGTGCTTGTTTAATGACTAATTGACACTGTGTTGTGAAATTTAAGTTTGTAAGTCTATTGATTGAGATTCAACAATATTCAACCCTTTTCTCTGAATTTTGATTAATTGATAAACAATTCTGATTTCATTGGCTGTGTGTGCAATTATTTGTGAAACTGACTATGTTTACAACAGCCTTGTGTTAAGTGAACAATGTTAATACCTATCATGCCTAGGTGGATTGGTTATAGCTGCAGTAGTGTTAAAACTTATAAGTGGTTAACATTGAAAACATGTGTTAAGTCTCTTAGAATAGGCTAAAACTGAAAATCACAAAAATAGGCTATAAATTAAATAGGTGACCAAGAGTGGTCAATTTTGCAATTGACCTACTCTGTTAGGTCTCACACACTGTCTAATACTTAAATAGGCTAGATGTGTAATAAAGATTGGTTTAAGTCTGAAAGATTAGACTTACCAATGCCCTGCTTGAGCCATGATCACAGATGGCTAGACCTGCAAAGGTCTTAGCCATGCCTATGTTCAGTAATGGGCCTCAAATTGCAAAGCCAAGTCCAATCTTTGGACTGGCTGGGTATTAAATAGGATAAATAAGCAGGTCAGACCTGCAAATCAGTTTAAATAACAGAAATGAAACAAAACTGGTTAAAATTGAAATAAGTCTCAAGTCTGATATGGCCTGTCCTTAAATATTGATACAAAGGCTGGCCATTAGTTAAATAAGAGCTGAATCTCTAAAAATTTGACCTAGGTAGGTCGGGTAATTAATCAATGCCTTTAAGGGCATATAAGGAATTTGAAATGGCAAAAAGGTAGATTTAATAGAGCCTATAGGGATATATAAGACATTTGGGCTCTTGATTTCTGCAATTTTGCAGAGAATTACGGGTATTTTGGTCTTAAGGAAAAGGCAATTCAGTAAAAAACAATAACAAGTAGGGGCACCTTAGTAAAAGCCCCAAAATGGAATAAAAAAGAACCTTCCAACACATGCTGGAAGAGATCTTGTAACAGAAATAGGGTGTAAAGTGTAAGATTTGGTATATTAGGAGGGGAGGGAAATATAATTATATTCTATCTTTCCCCCCCAAAAATTTCACCTCTCTACACCTATAAATACCCCCATTTAGGACTAGTTTAAGGGATGGATTTTGGAAACAAAATTTTCAGAAAGAATTATACACTAAAATAGAAAATAGTTCTCTGGTTTTCGAGTTGAAATTGCTGTTTGGAGTCATTTGGAATTTCTGCTCATTTGCTGGGGTTTCTATTGTTGTTGCTATGTTATTATTTGCTCATCTGGAACTCAATTCTTCACTGTTGCATTGCCTGTCGAGTCTATTGATGTGCCTATTTATTCTCCCCTAGAACTCATCGAGGTTATTTTGCTGAATCAGGTACACATTTATTCAAGGCTATGTAATGAAGAAGCTATGATGAAATGAAGTTCAAGTTTTTTAAAAATCTATGTCGTCTTCTGCGTTTTCTGTTTTCCAATTAGCTATCTAGCATTAATTTAGATTTGTAATTCATTAGTGTAGCATTGTATGTATAAGTGAAAGCTCGGATAAAAATGATGTAATAAGTAGTAATTAGTAGTAGTATAGCTATAGTAGTTAAATCACTTAGTAAAATAGGTTAAAACCATAAAACAAGGCTAATTAATCTCGACGTGGATCTATAATATACGAACTCACAGTTAATAACTTCAATCAGCTTGTGTAGATAGTCTAATTTGGAAAGTGATATCTGGATTTGATAAGTTTAAAAGCGGAAACAATTAGATGAGATAATACTTATATTAGACTGATTTTTGTGATAATCAAACGAATTAGACTCTTAGTGAATTTCAGTAAAAGCACAATTAGCATCTGAATATTGTGTATAAACAGGTGAACCATTTGGTCTGATCGTGTTGTATATAGTTAAACAATCTCTTAACTCCTTAAGCTGATAGGTAATTCAATTAGTGTAAATTCACCATTAGGAAACAAAATGAAAACAGTTTATTAATTCCGTTTTATGTACATTAGATAGTCATGATATGAAGCTAACATTGATAATTTGTATAGTGATTTCTCCTTGATAAATAAAGTGCAATTTGAATTCATTCTTAATTCCAGATGTTTGTTCTTGTTGTAAGTTTTCCGTTTCTATTTTCATTACCACTGTTTCAATTTGGTCTGGGCATAATGTACGACGTGGGCCTGGGCTGTATTCAAAAATTCACTGGGCCATTGACTAAAAGCCTAAGTCTGGTCTGGGTCATTAAGACCCGGACGCATATGATATTCTGTTAAGTATTAATCCAGAAGTCCAGGCCCAATAACTATGGAAACAATAAAGGCCTGGACTCACTCTTATGGAAGTTCAGCTAAATAAAACGATTACGGGAAAAACAATTATAGAAAATGTAGTGAAATATTAAATGAAATTTTAAAATGCATGGGATGAGCCTCACACAATAACAAGAATAGTGGGTCCCCCTTTATTAACGAAGTGAGATATATAATAGATCCGGGAAGGTTAATAGCGAATTCCATAACCTCTCCCAAAAGATTTAAAGCCGTTAGACACTTATTAGGCACGATTTAATAAATATACTTTCTCTAATACGAGTGTGCACTTGGTACAACTCAAATCTTAAATCCCGACTAAGCCGAAATATGTTAAAAGTCACAGGCGTACTGATTGCCGTGTGACTCGAAATACGTTTTCGCGACGTCGCAATTCTTAAAAAATATCAATGTTGGAAACACATACATATTGTTAAAAAGTATATAACAAGTCATATAAAATCGAGAACGACGGTTGAGCGACCGTGCTAAAATCACGGAATCCGGGAGTGCCAACACCTTCTCCCGGGTTAACATAATTCCTTATCTAGGTTTCTGTTTCGCGGACTGTAATACAGAGTCAACTTCCTCAGATTCGGGATTAACCGGTGACTTGGGACACCATTATTTTCCCAAGTGGCGACTCTGATAATTAAATAAAAATCCCGGACCGATTGTCCTTTATTTGGAAAAACTCCTTCCTCTTTGTTATTATATCCTTCTCGGGTATTTGAACATTGAGGTATACCCAACGTATCTTTTTTAAAAGGAATCGTAAAAAGGGGTAGTAAAATGGGAGGTGTGACAGCCATGTCTGTTACTCGTATTTTGACATTTTAGGGCCATAAAAATAGAATTGTACCAGATTCTCAAAATTTTGTATGCTATAGCCCACGCGTCCTACATGGCCCCGGCGCCCGGACCTGGATCGCCTAAATTTTGCTGCCCCATAAAAAATAGCCTAAAGAACAATAGTTGCCACCTCATCATGATCGTTACTCTTTTTTGGCGTTTTAGGCAGGATTGGGCATATATTCGGTAAAATCAATAGCCCGAACAAAAAAAAAGCTTGCTCAGTTATCGGTATCGGTTATTGGGTTAATGGTTCGGTAACATTTTAGTATTTTTTTACTATTGGATTATCGGTTCAGGCCTCGGTTTGCCAAATATTATTAACGAGTTAACCGATAATCCAATAAAATTATGATTTTATCTTAAGTATAAAAATACATCTAGAGCTTCAGCCTTTAGTTCATTCTCGTTTACTCCGAACTTTTCTCAGCAGCAAGTCTTTACTCTTCATTCCATCAATGGTAGTAGTGAGATGTACTCATGAAATTTAATTTTGAGCTTCTTGAATGATCTGAGGTAGGATATAACCTCCTTAACATTTACTATTCTTCCTTTATTTACTGGCCAAATTAGCCACAAAATACCATTTGTGACGTCCACACTCCAGTGAATTGTTATTTTCTTTATTGCTTAACTGCATGTCAACTTTAAGTAAAACTATTCCTTACTTGATAACTTCCTTTTCTTGTTTGTAATATGAAAAGTTGATGGAACTTGCAAATGACATCCTATGGGAAGTAAGCAACTTTCAACGAGTAAAACAAAAGTATTTTTTTACAAGAAATATAGAACGGTGAATGGCTATGCTCAGAATTTTATTATGCAAACTTCAGTGATTGAAGTTCAGTCCATGTGCATTATACAATATGCTTTTTATTATCTTATTGGGTAAACCGATAACCGAATTGATAACGTCGATAACCGACTAATTGATAATCGATAACTGATATCTTATTAGTTCCGTTATCGATTTAGTATGTTTATAAATTGATAACTAATATCTTTTCAGTTTTCCTATCGATTTAGCATGTTTATAAACCAATAACCGATATGCTAAACCGATAATATTCATAGCCGAATCGAACCAACCGATGCCTATCCCTAGTTTTACGGTCATAACACTCGAATTCTGCTTGATTTCTAAATATTCAAGTAGCCCACGCCTTCTGCATTTGCCCCGACGTCCGGACCCAGATCGCCTAAATTTTTCGACCAATCAAAGCCGACCTAAGGAACTATAGTGACTACGTCGCCATGGCCGTTACTCATTTTTGGCATTTAAGGGCCATAAAACTGGAACACCTCCCGATTCCCAAATTTTTGTATGCTATAGCCCACACCTCCTTCATGGGCCTACTCGTCTGGACTCGGATCGCCTAAAATTTTGTTCGGGCATAAAAAATAACCTAAGGAACAATATTAACCGCCTCGCCATGACCAATACTAATTTTTGGCATTTAGGGCCATAAAACAGGAATGACAACCGGTGGCCATATTTTTGTGTGCTATAGCCCACGCTTCCTGCATGGGCCCAGGAGCCCGGACCTAGATTGCCTACTATTTTTCCGATCCATTTAAAATGACCTAAGAACAATGGAGTTTTGGGGCGATAAAATTGTAATTCCACCGGATTCCCATATTTTCGTGTGCTATAGCCCACACTTCATGTGTGAGCCAATTCACTCAGACCCAGTTTGCGTAAACTTTTACCTGCCAATAAAAAATGACCTAAGGAAAAATAATTCATAGCATTGCCATGCCCGTTACTTGTTTTTGGCGCTTTACTGTCACTAAACAACAATTTGCTCGATTCTCAGATCTTCGCCTACTATAGCCCACGCTTCCTGGATAGGTCTAAGAGTCCGGATTCGAATAGACTAAAATTTTTCTAGCCCATTAAAAACAATCTAAGAAATTATAGTCACTGACTCTCCATGAGGTTTACTCATTTTTTGGTGTTTTAGGGCCTTAAAATTTGTATTTCGCCCGATTCCCAAATTGTCTTATGTTATAGCCCATGCCTCTTGCATGGGCCCGAGCGCCTGGACATAGAATGCAAACATTTTACCTGCCCATCAAAAACAACTTAATAAATAATAGTCATCGCCTTATCACGATCGTTACTCATTTTTTTGGCATTTTAGGGCCATAAAATCGGAAGTCCGCCCGACTCTAAAATTCGTATGCCATAGGCCACACCTCCTGTATGGGCTCGGGCGTCCTGACTCAGATCACCTAAAGTTTTCTGGACCATAAAAAATAACCTAAGAAATAATATTGACCGCTTCGTCATGAGTGTTACTCATTTTTTAGCGTTTTAGGTCCATAAAAATAGAATGTCGCTTGATTTCCAAATTTTCGTGTGGCCACGCCTCATACATGGTGCCTGTGCATCCGAACACAGATCGTCTAAAAGTTTGCCATCTCATAAATAATGACCTAAGGAACTATAGCACATTCCATCTGCATGTATCCCGACAACCATATTCGAATTGCCTATTTTTGCCCGATTCCCAGATTTTCGTATTCCAATGCCCACGCCATCTGCATATATTCGGGGAACGAACTAGGATCACCTTAAATTATGTATGAGCCTCCCTCGTATTTTAGAATTGTAGGGCCATAACTAAAATTTCTCCCAATTCCTAAATTTTTGTGTGCTATAGCCCATGTTTCCCGCCTGTGCATTGGCGTCTGGACCCGGATCGTCTAAATTTTGCTGGCTCATAAAAATGACCTTAAGAATAATAGTCACTGCCTCGCCACAACCATTATTCCTTTTAGGCATTTTAGGTCCAAAAAAAATTGAATGGCGATCGGTGGCTAGATTTTAGTGTGCTATATCAAACACCTTATTCATGTGGGAGAATGATCGGATCTGAATTGACTTAAAAAATTTTGAACCATCAAAAGAAACCTAAGGAACAATATTCATCATCTCACAATGAACGTTCCTCATTTTTGGTATTTCAGGGCCATAAATTTAGAATTCTGCTCGATTCCTAGATTTTTGTTTTTTATAGCACTCCATTTTCATTAATTTAGGGTCACAAAAATGTCCTAAGTAACAATTGTCATCACCTCGCCATGACAGTTCCTTGTATTTTTTGCATTTAGGGTCATAAAATTGGAATTCTGACCGAATCTATATTTTCGTGTTCTATAGCTCATGCCATATGCATGCATCTGGGAGACCGGACCTGAATCACCTAAAATATTGGCGGATCATAGAAAATGACCTAAGGAATGATAGTCATCACCTTGCAATAACTGTTCCTTATTTTTTGGTGCTTTAAAGCCATAAAATTGGAATATCGCACGATTTTCAAATTTCTTTGTGCCATAAACCACGCCATATGCATGCAAATAGGAGAATGGATATGATAGTCATGACCTTGCAATGAATGTTCCTCATTTTTTGGTGCTTTAAGGCCATAAAAATGGAATTTCGCCCGATTTCTAAATTTCTTTGTGCCATAAAACTAGAATTTTGCTCGATTCCCAGATTTTCTGTGCTATAGCCCACACCATCTACATGCATACGGGCGACTCGACCCAAATCGCCTACTAACTTGATGTATGCATCTAGGCGACCAGACTATAATGTCCTAAATTTCCATAACATAAAAAATAGCCTAACAAACAATAGTTATTGCATCGCCATGACCGTTCCTTGTCTATTGGCGTTTAGGGCCATATAATTGGAATTTCACCAGATTCCAAGTTTTGTGTGTTATATAGCCCACGACATCTACATGCATCCGGGAGACATGACCTGAATCACCTAAAATTTTATTAGACCATAAAAAATGACCAAAGAAACAATAGTCATCGCCTCGCTATGACCATTCTTCAATTTTGGCATTTTAGGACCATAAAACTGGAATTCTGACTATTCCCAGATTTCAAGTGCTATGGCCCATGCCACAAACATGCTTCTAGGAGTTCGGACTCGAATCACCTAAAATTTTGACGCAATATAAAAAAGGAACTAAGTTACAACATTCACCGCCTCACCATTATCATTTCTCACTTTTTGGCATTTTAGGTCCATAAGACTGGAATTCTGTACGATTCCCAAAATGTTATGTGCTATTATAACCCATGCCATATGCATGCATCTGGGTGAACGGACTCGAATTACATAAAATTTTGTCGTGTTATCAAAGATGACCTAAGGAATAATAGTTATCACCTTGCCATGAACGTTCCTAATTTTTCATGTTATTAAGCCATAAAATTAGAATTTCGCCCGATTTCAAGATTTTGATGTGTTATAGCCCCCATCTACATGCATCTAGGAGATAGGACCCGAATAAACATAAAAAATAACCTAAGTAATGATAATATCTACTTCACCATGAGTGTTACTCATTCTTTTTGCATTTTTAGGCAATAAAATTGGAATTCATTCCGATTCTTAGATTTTTCGTATGCAATATTCCACACCTCATGCATGGGCCTAAGCGTCTGGACCCGTATTGCCAAAAATTTTACTAGACCATAAAACATGGCATAAGTGACAACATTCACCACCTCTCCGTGAGAGTTATTCATTTTTAGCACTTTAGGGCAATAAAATTGGAATTCCTCCATACTCCCAAATTTTTGTGTTCTATATCCCAAGCCTGCTACATAGACTGAGACGCCCAGACCCGGATTCTCTTAAATTTTACTGGCCCATAAAAATAATCTATGGAATAATAGTCACATCCTCGCCATAATCATCACTCGTTGTTAGCCATTTTAGGGCCGTAAAATTGGAATGGCGATCGGTTGCTATATTTTCGTAGGCAACCGATACCTCCTGCCTGAGCTTGGATGCCCGAACCCAGACATTCTTAAGTTTTTTCGTTCACATAACCAATGAGTTAAGGAATATAGTCAACACCTCGCCATGACTATCACTCATGTTTTGGCCTTTTAGGGCCACAAAATTGGAATGACCACCGAAGGAAAATTATCATGTGCTATAGCCTCTGCCTCCTGCATGGGCCTTGATGCCCAGACCTGGACAACCAAAATCTTTGTTGAGCCATCTAAAATGACCTAAGGAATAATAGTCATCATTTTTCCATGACCGCTACTCTATTTTGGCATTTTAGGGTCATAAAACTGGAATTCTGCCCGATTATAAAAAATTTTGTGTGCTATAGCTCATGCCTCTTGCATGGTTTGGACGCCTAGACCCGGATCGCCTAAAAGTTTCCTGGCCCTTAAAAAATGAACTATGGAACAATGTTCATCGTCTCTCCATGATCGTAAATCATTTTTATTGCATTTTAAGACAATTAAATTGGAATTTCACGTGATTCCCACATTTGCTTGTGCTTTAGACCATGACTCCTACATGGGCCTGGACCCGCACCTGAATCACCTAAAATATTTTCAGAACAAACAACCTAATTATCTATAGTCACCACCTCTGCAAGACCGTTACTCATTTTTTGGTATTTTAGATCTATACAACTAGAATTCCACCCGATTCTCAGATATTTATGTGTTATACCCATGCTTCTTGCATGGGAACAATTTCCTAGACACATATGGTCATAAATATTTTCGGCCCATCTAAAATAAATTGAGGAATAATAGTCCTCGCCTCACCATGACCGTTACTCATATTTTTCATTTTAATGCCATAAACTGCAATTCCACTTGATTCCTAAATTTTTGTGTGCTATAACCCATGAATCCTATAAGGCCCGGGCATCCGGACACGGATCTTCAAAAAATTTGTTGGCCAATAAAAATGACCTAACGAATAATAGCCACCGCTTCTCCATGACTGCTACTCGTTTCTTAGTGTTTTAGAGCCATTCAAGTGGAATAGTGATATGTGGCATGATTTTCGTGAGTTATAGTCCACTCCTCTTGCATGTGCCCATGTGCCCGAACCCGTATTACATTTAATTTATCTAGCACATCACAAACGATTGAAGGAGTAATAGTCACTATCTTTCCATAACAGTCATTTTTCTTTTGCGTTTTAGGGCCTTATAATTGGAATGGTGACAAGTGGCCAGATTTTTGTGCTATAGCCCAGGCCTCCTGCATGGTTCTAGGCGCCCGGACCCAGATCACCTGAATTTTTATCGGCCCATAAAAAAAATCTAAGTAACAATAGCCGCTGTCAATGATTTCTACTCATTTTTTAGCATTTAAGTGCCATAAAATTGAAAGTCCACCCAATTTTTAGATGTTCTTGTATTATTGCCCACGCTTGAGGTATGGGCCCTGTCAGACCTTCATTTTTTTACTACTTTTCTGAAAAATAAAGTATACCCTTTAATTACTGATACATCCCGATATAGGATATAATAATTATAACAGGGAAGGAGTTTTTTCTCTTTAAGGACAATCAGAACGTGATTTATTTAGATTTCAGAGTCGCCACTTGGGATGATAATGGTGTCCCAAGTCACCGGTTTAATCCTGAATCCGAGGAAATATGACTCTGTTTTAACAATCCGCAAAACTATAAATCCGGATAAGGAATTCTATTAACCTAGGAGAAGGTGTTAGGCACTCCCGAATTTCGTGGTTTTAGCACGGTCGCTCAACTGTTGTTTTTGACTTATTTGACTTCTTTATACGCATTTACAAATGTGAATGTCCCATTTTGTTATTTTTTAACGACTTGCGATGTCGCGAAAATGCATTTTGAGTCACACCGCAACTAGTATGCCTGTGACTTTAATACGTTTCAGCTTCGTAGGGATTTGAGATTTGAGTCACATAAATGTACACTTGTATTTAGGAATGTATATTTTAGCCGTGCCTATAACGTATTCGCCATATTATCTTTAGGAAAGACCGTGAAATTTGATAAACGCTCTTCCTGAGTCTAACATTCTTATTAAAATTCATATGGAGGCCCCGCGTGTCTTTTCATTTTAATACGAGGCTCATCCCTTTATTTTATAAGTCCAAACTTATCGTATACTATATTTGTAAAAATGTGTTTTTTTCTCCTAATTAAAATACAGTTTTTGTACTTTTTGCTGAATTCATTATTATTATGTCCAGGCCAATTACTTATTGCTAGGCCTGGACCTCTGGACTGTGTTAACAGTCCATTAGGCGCGAGTGGGCTTCTGAAGCCCGGAGTATTTCCACATACAAACCCAAAGGGATTTTAGTCGAATCTGGGCCTGTATTCATAATCAGGCCCAGAGTAAACAAACGAATTATATAACAGAAATGTAATTTCAATACAGAATCAAAATAATCATTCTTCAAACAACAGAGTAGTTCAATAAAGGTCATGTTATTTCATAATGTTCCGGAATACATGTCAATCAATACTAATTACAAGTTCTAATAACTGATTAAACGATAATAGGAATTTGATACGACCACTTTCACTTAAAGTACTTAAGCAATAACTATAATTCTAATTATGAACTTATTTGTTGTCCAATTTTATCTAAAGGAAAACAGTATTGAAATGTTAGCTGAATAGGCTTGGATTGTTATCGATTACAGAATTCTAACTTATATTATTATTAAATGAGACTGAATAACAAAGCAATTTTAACTTATCCACTTACTTCTCTTTTTCTGAACTAATTGTTCCTAATTCAGGACTTGATTAACATAGGTAATTAGTTACCAGTTCATGTATTTATATAAGTTTCATAGATGAATTAGTTTCAGTGTTAACCTGTTTCGAACTTAAACTAAACGATAGCTATATCTAATTATATAATATTACTATACTATCTACTCTATCTTCTACTTCATATATGTGTTAGTTATTACAATCCATCCTAATGAATTACAATAGTTCTAAGAGATATTAATTGCAAAATCAAAGGAAAAATAGAGGTAAAATCATCCAAAACAGCTCATATGATTTTCATTTCTTAAATCAATGTGCAATTACATCTCCAGAAATAAGGGTGCACCTGATTCACAAAATAGTCTATGAGTCTAGGTTTGAGGATGAAGAATAGTCAGCAAAGTAGCTGCAACAGAGCAGCAACAGTGCAGCAAATAGAGCAGCAAATAGAATTCCAAATACAACAATCCAACAAATCAACAAGTAGAATCGAAGAGCTCAAGCAGAATCCAGCAGAATTAAAGAATAATAGACTCTAGCAGGAACTCCCAGATTAATACCCAAAGCAATCAACTAAGAATTTCAGAGCTGAACTCTTTGTAATTGCAAAATCTAGAACCCAGAACGTTTTTTTAGATATTCGAATTCTAGCCTTAGGTTGTAACCTACAGAAATGTTCAACCCCTTTTTCAGGCTTACTAGAAGCCTATTTATAGATCAATTTTGGGGTGGAATTGGGGGGAAATTCAAATAAGTTATTTCTAATTCCCTCCCCTTATTTTTTCAATTATTTACAGTTTAGTTCTCTGAATGTATGTTGAAATGCCTTCCAGCCCTTGCTGGAAGGTTCTAGGCAATTCTTTGGTGTTCTATTGGGGGATTTTACTAGGTTACCCTCACTAGCTAAGTGTTATTACAAGACTGTGTTTTCATTATGCCCAATTTACCCTTTATTTTATAGTTAATCACAAGAATACTAGGCACTAAAGTCATTTCTAACACTATTGGCTCGATTAAATCCTCATTATTGCCATTTATTGTTTCCTATTATACCTTTATTATTTTTCCTTATTTACCCGACCTACTAAGGTCTTGGCAGACTAGGGTTAAGGCGCATTTAACTAATAGCCAATGTTTATAACTGTTTTAAGACTTAGCCTAGATTTAGACCCCGAATCCCTTTCAAATTTAACCACATTTAACAGACTCCATTCTTATTTAAAATGTAACCTCTTATTAATACAAAGTAACTAATCAGAGATAAGTTTGCAAAACTAACCACTTAACATCATAACCAATTCATATCAGGGATAGCCATTTTAACAAACAGACTTAGTCATTTCACAAATAGCCACACATACTTTAGCTTTCAGAACTAACACCAAATCGTTACAGCTATAACCAAAATCACAAAAGCATCACAGGATTCAGAATGGTCTACCAGGTGAATCAAATTACAAATATAGCCAATTCATGCTATATTGCACACATAGCCTTAATCGTAAATTAATTTCCAATCAATTAGAACTCAGAGAGAAATTTTGATAATGGTTGATTCCCAATTAATCAAAGCTCAACTTTAGACAAGGCATGATGAACAAACACATAAACAAGCCTATTTAACCATGATTCATATGTAATAATCATTAAAAACCCTAAGAATGCTATGACAGATTTAGGCATGTGTAACGAAATAGTGATAGATCTTAAGCATGCAAAGAATACAGGCTCATAAGAACATCAAGAATAGATCAACAAGACCATTTTCAGAAAACAAATAGACAAAGAAAAAGAAGATGGGTAGTAGAACTTAGCTTTTCCAAGACTTTTTCCTTCTCTTTTCTTTCTTTCTTTCTTCTTTTTCTTTCTTTCTATATTTCCAGTTCAGAAGTTTTTGAGGACTTTAAGTCCTCTGACTGTTTGATTTTTTTGGTGGGGCTTCTTTTGAGTTTTGGTGGGTAAGGGGGTGGTCTGGGGCTTGATTTAAAGGTTTAGAGATAAGGTTTGTTTTTGGGTGCTCGCCAGAGTAGGGTTCCGTCGAGCTTCTTTGTTATATTCGATGGATTCTGGCCACATTCAAGACCAACCACCTATATGAGGTGAAAGATCTCATCGAGATCGTTCTATGGTGTTAAGCTTGAAGATTGGTTCATAGTTTTGAGGTCATCGGCAAGGGTTCCGGCGACCGAATATTCAAGAAGAAAATTGATCTTTTGGTTTTTTGGGGTTTTTTGGTGGTTGTGGTGTTTGTTGGCCAGGGGTGAGGTGTTTGGTGGTTGTTTGAGCCAGAGACGGCGGTAGTTCAATGCCAGTCCGACCAGTCTCCATGAGAGACCAAGAAAGAAGAAGGGTGAAGGTCTGAGGCGGCTAGGGTTAATGTGTTACACAAATGTGTATGTAATGAACGGAGATTGGCACTTTTATATTCCCCTGATCTCATGTGATCTTGGCCTTTGGACCAACTGAGATCAATGGCCAGGATTTCTTCTTTAAATCGGCGTCGCTCAGTTAAATGAGAGGTTTCTTTACATCCGTTAGATACTTAAGCTTGGACGGCCAGGATTATTTCACTATACTATGTTGTTTAACTCCTAATGAGACTCAAAAACCATCCATCTGATCATTCTTTTGGACGGCAAGGATTAATTTGAAATACGGTGTCGTTTGGTTTTCAATTGAGCCGCCTTATCTAATTCGTTGGATTATTTCATCAACGGTTAAGATCAAAATAGCCTATACGCTCTCATTTGGTTATAGGCTTAGACTGCCCGGCTGGTCTCTTGGGCCTATTACACTTGGGCCTATTCCAATGTGTATATATTTCACTACACAGCCCAAAAATATTACATTTTTTGAATTTTTCTTCTATTTTAATTATTTTCTTGGTATTTTCTTTTGTATTTCATTTTTCTCTTTTTGTATTGATTTTCAATTGTTATACTTGTTTTATTTTCCTATTTTTCCTGATTTTTCTGGTATTTTATGATATTTTTTCCATTTTCTTTTTTTTTCGGTATTTTGTATTTTTTTGTTGATTTTTCTAATTTTTCATATTTTTGTGATATTTTCTAATTGATTCCTTTGTAATTTTAATTTCAAAATTTGTTTTAAAAGACAAACACACAAGTATTTCAATTAAAACACACAATTACACACCAAAAACTATTTTTGTATTTATTTGTATTTATATTGTAATTTATTTCTTTAGGGCAAAAATCACGTGCTCACTGATGCCCCTCTTTGCTCTGGAACACGAAGAGTTTTCAGTGCAAAGATAAGTGAGCAGTAACGAGAGATTTTTGCACACTGGCATATTCCGTAAGAAGCATTTTGAAAATCTTTTGACCACACCCTGCTTCAGAGGATGCCTACATATCCTGGGCTAAACAGGAATCAGGTCAGTGTAGTTCGGGAAGGTCTGGTAGTTTGAAACTACCAGGACTTGCTGTTGCTGTTGTTGTTGCTATAATCACTGACTAACTCCTTATTACACCGGGATAAAAATAAAATCAAAGAAGCTATTCTAAGCTATGATCTTATGAATTACCATAAAATCATATCTATGTCTTGTCTTCTTGCATTGTCTTGCTTTCCCACATCACATGTTGCTCTTTTATTTGCATCCTTTTTTTGTGGATTTTTGATCATTTCTTGTTTCTGATATATTGCTTCCATCCCTTCGTGTGACTTCCAAATGTGCTTCTTGCTTCCAGGTCGATACCTTTTTAAAACAAAAACAAAAACAAAGAAAACTTTTTCCTCTGCCCTAGTGTTAGGCTTTCCATGTGTTATGGTGTTACTCATGTTAGAAAAACAATTAAAAATGCAGAAAGTATTCCCTCATTATACAAGTGGGCGTCTGAACAGAAGTTAAAATGCTGAAAAGTATTCCCTTGTTATACAGGTGGGCGCCCGAACAGAAATTAAAATGCTGAAAAGTATTCCCTTTTTATACAGGTGGGCGCCTGAACAGAAATTAAAAATGCTGAAAAGTATTCCCTTGTTATACAAGTGGGCACCTGAACAGAAATTAAAATGCTAAAAAGTATTCCCTCGTTATACAGGTGGGCGCCTGAACAGAAATTAAAATGCTGAAAGTATTCCCTCGTTATACAGGTGGACGCCTGAATAGAAATTAAAATGCTGAAAGGTATTCCCTCGTTATACAGGTGGGCGGCTGAACAAAAACTAAAATGCTGAAAAGTATTCCCTCATTATCCAGGTGGGCCCCTGATGCATGAAATGAAAATGCATAAAAATATTTCCTCATTATCCAGGTGGGCGCCTGATGCATGAAATGAAAAATGCAGAAAAATATTCCCTCATTATCCAGGTGGATGCCTGATGCATGAAATGAAAATGCAAAAAAATATTCCCTCATTATTCAGGTGGGCGCCTGATGCATGAAACGAAAATACATAAAAATATTCCCTCATTATCCAGGTGGGCGCGTGATGCATGAAACGAAAATGCAGAAAAATATTCCCTCATTATCCAGGTGGGCGCCTGATGCATGAAATGAAAATTGCAGAAACGTATTCCCTCATTATCCAGGTGGGCGCCTGATGCATGAAATGTAAATGCAGAAAAATCTTCCCTCAGTTTGATAACTGGGGTGTGAGTTTTGAAAAGACAATACCTCCCTTGCTGTTTGGGTAAGTTTCTTGATAACCGAGTGAGTCCTCCTCTGCGGATTCCCCCTTTTATTGTTGTTTTTCTTTTTGATGTTTTCTTCCCACATTGGTCACATTCACTTTAAAGTGATTAATGAGAATTTAAATCTTTTGTCCCTGTCTAAATCAGTGAACAAACTTATTTGTTTTAAAATGATGGTTAGCAAATGGCATTCTTGTTGGCCCTGCTTCCATCATCCGCCTCTTCTTGTTTCATCCTACTTTGTAGTTCATTGCCAGATTTTCTTTCAAATTTCTCTTGTAATCCTTTTTTGCTTTTCTCCTTTTTGTGTTTCTTTTCTTTTCATTTTCCTTCGGTTTTGATTGCCATCCGTTGTTTTTTCTCTTTTCCTTTGACCCAATGTTATTATGCCTTTTAATCATGGGAAGCTGGTAGTTATTTTTCAACTGGCAACATGGTTTTGATCAATGAAATGCAGAAATATGAATTTGAAGGGGTAAGGGTATTTTGAAGTAAAGACAAAACTTATTTGGGTATGACGGCTGATTCCTCTGACCATGCCATATATCTAAATTCCAACCCAGTATGTCTAATCGAATTGTTGCTGTCTTAATTTCATCTTCTTCTTCAACCCAAACCTTTCTTATTTTTTGCTATTTTTTTCTTTCATCAAAATATTCCTCAGTTTTGCCTTATGGTGCCTGTTAAGATTTTCACCAATAAGACTCTCTCATTTATTCTTCTCTCATCTCACATTCACCTTATGGCACCTGTTAGGGTTTTCACCAATAAGACTCTCTCATTTATTTATTTTTTCTCATCTCACATTCGCATTATGGTGCCCTGTCAGGGTTTTCACCAATAAGACTCTCTTATTTTTATTTTTCTTTACTTTTGTTTCCAAACCTCTGGGTATTGTCCATGCCATATTTCTCTTTATTCATATTATATCATCATTTTCTTGAAATTAATCAGAAGGTCTTTCTTTGGACTGTAATGTGGCTTTTGGATGGGTTTAGAAAGAAAGGTATAAAGGCTCAAAATTTATGTGAGGGTTCAAAAATATTTACAACTCTCGGAATCATAAACATAACTTCTGCCCCAATTTTGATATTTGGGGAATCTTGAATTTTATTTATGTCATGATTGAACCTCAGTGAGACTACCTACGCACCCTTTTGGGATCAAGTCAAAACGTAGTTCGGAACATAAGATCGCTCCATTATTGCGATTTGACTTCTCCCAGTTTCTTCTTTTGTATGCATTCTTTTCTTTCTTTTCTTTTCTTTTCCTTTTTTTTTCTTTTTTTTTATTTTCTTGTCCATAATTGATTCCGAGAGAGGGATATGAAAGAATAACGCAATAAGGCTCAACAGGGGTATCAATGGATAAAGTGTTTGGATAGAGAATAAAATGCCTTCATCATTTAAATTTCAAAATTATGACAAATACAATTGTACATATGAAAAAGGAATCATACATAATATCTCTTGACTGCATCTGAGTTGATAGCAGTCTCTACACATTTTCCTTCAACATATGTTAAATATAAAGCTCCGTTGGACAATACCCGAGACACCATGAACGGTCCTTGCCAATTAGGTGCAAACTAACCTTTTGCTTCGGCCCAGTGAGGCAAAATATGTCTTAGAACCAACTGTCCAACTTCGAATTTCCGTGGACGTACTTTCTTGTTGTATGCTCTGGCCATCCTCCGCTGATATAACTGTCCGTGGAAAACTGCCGCTAACCTTTTCTCATCAATCAAGCTCAATTGTTCTAGCCGAGCTTTTACCCATTCATCATCATCAATTTTAGCCTCAGCTATGATCCGAAGGGAAGGTATTTCAATTTTTGCTGGTATGACTACCTCTGTTCCGTACACGAATGAGTAAGGTGTTGCGCCAATTAAAGTACATACAGTTGTACGATAACCCATAAGAGCAAATGGCAGTTTTTCATGCCACTGTCTTGACTCTTCCACCATTTTCCTGAGAATATTTTTAAATATTCTTATTTGCAGCCTCCATTGCTCCATTTGCTTTAGGCCTATAAGGTGTAAAGTTATGGTGCAGGATTTTGAACTTTTGACATGCTTCTGCCATGAGGTGACTGTTCAGATTTGCTCCATTGTCTGTGATAATCACCTTAGGAATTCCAAAGGGACAAATGATATTTGTGTGCACGAAATCCAATACCGCCTTCTTTGTCACTACTTTAAATGTCTTCGCCTCCACCCATTTAGTGAAATAATCAATTGCTACCAAGATAAATCTGTGCCCATTAGAAGCTACGTGCTCTATTGGTCCGATGACATCCATGCCCCAGGCGACGAATGGCTACGGTGCTGACTTTGTATGCAACTTATAGGGTGGGGAGTGAATCAAATCTCCGTGTATTCGACATTGATGGCATTTCCACACATATCTAATGCAATCACGCTTAATGGTGAGCTAATAATATCCTACTCTCAGTATTTTCTTTGCCAAATTATATCCGCTCATATGAGGTCCACAAGCTCCTGCATAGACTTCAGCCATAATTGTGTCAGCTTGCTGTGCATCTATAAATCTCAATAGACCCAAGTCCGGTGTTCTTTTGTATACAACTCCTCCATTGAGGAAAAATCCATTTGCTAATCGCCTTATAGCCCTTTTCTGGTCCTCTGTGGCCTGCTCCGGGTACACTTCTGTCCTCAAATATTCTCTAATATCATGATACCACGGCTCGCCATCAAGTTCTTCTTCCACAGTGAAACAATAAGCATTTTGATCACAAACTTGTATCTGTAGGGGATCTATGTAAGCTTTATCTGGATGGTGCAACATGGATGATAATGTGGCTAGATCATCCGCTACTTCGTTGTGCATTCTTGGGATATGCTTGAACTCTATGGATTGAAATCTCTAAGACAGTTCATGCAGACACTGTCGATAAGGTATCAGTTTCAAATCCCTTGTTTTCCATTCTCCTTGAATCTGATGTATCAAGAGATCCGAGTCACCCATGACCAAAATCTCTTGAACACCCATGTCTATTGCCATTCTCAATCCCAATATGCATGCTTCATACTCGGCCATGTTATTAGTACAGAAAAATCAAAGCTGAGCGGTAACAGGATAATGCTAGCCCGTTTCTGAAATGAGTACTGCTCCAATTCTGACTCCCTTATTGTTGACGGCCCCATCAAAGTACATTCTCCAGCTTGGCTTATCATCTTGCTCTACTTCTTCAATATTCATGGTCTCCTCATCAGGAAAATATGTCTTTAATGGTTCATACTCATCATCGAACGGATTCTCTGCCAAATGGTCTGCAACTGCTTGTGCCTTCATTACCGTACGAGTTACATAAATGATGTCAAACTCTGTAAATAGAATTTGCCATTTAGCGAGCCTTCCTGTAGGCATAGGCTTCTGGAATATATACTTCAGTGGATCCAACCGAGATATCAGATAAGTATTATAAGCCGACAAGTAATGTTTCAATTTCTACGCAACCCATGTTAAAGCACAACATGTTCTCTCCAACTGAGTGTATTTTACCTCGTAAGATGTGAACTTCTTACTAAGATAATATATTGTTTTCTCTTTCTTCCCTGTTTCGTCATGCTTCCATAGTACACAGCCAAAATAATCATCCAATACAGTCAAATACAGGATCAGAGGTCTTCCCGGTTCTGGAGGAACCAGTACAGGAGGATTAGCTAGATATTCCTTAATTTTGTCAAATGCTTCTTGACATTCATCGGTCCAATTCACCGCAACATCTTTTTTCAATAATTTGAAAATGGGCTCACAAGTCGATGTTAACTGGAGCAATAAATCTGCTAATATAATTCAACCTGCCCAATAAACTCATCACTTCTTTCTTGTTCCTCGGCGGAGGCAAATTATGGATTGCTTTTATCTTTCATGGATCTAATTCAATACCACACCGGCTTACTATGAATACCAATAACTTTCCTGACAGCACCCCGAAAGCACACTTTGCTGGATTGAGCTTGAGATTATATCTTCGGAGCCTCTGGAATAACTTTCTTAAATCCTTGACATGGTCACATTGCTTTTTGGACTTGATAATGACATCGTCCACATATACTTCAATCTCTCGATGTATATCATGAAACATAGTGGTCATTGCCCTCATATATGTAGCCCCGGCATTCTTTAACCCAAACAACATCACCCTGTAGCAATATGTTTCCCAAGTCGTGATAAAGGCCATCTTTTGTGCATCTTCTTCGTCCATTAGGATCTGATGATAACCCGCATAACAATCCATAAAAGAACCAATTTCATGTTTGGCGCAATTGTCGATCAATATATAGATATTTGGCAATGGAAAATCATCCTTTGGACTAGCTTTATTGAGGTCCCGATAATCAATGCACACCTTGGTTTTTCCATCCCTTTTTTGAACAGGCACAACATTAGCTAACCAGGTGGGATATTTAGTGACCCGTATGACCTTCGCCTCGAATTTCTTGTTAACTTCTTCTTTTATTTTCACCCTGATGTCCGTTTTAAATTTTCTTAACTTCTGTTTTATCGGCCGACATTCTAGATAAATGGGCAATTTATGTACTACCAAATCAGTACTAAGCCCAGGCATGTCATCATAGGACCTAGCAAATATGTCCTTGTACTATCTTTGTTTCTCGGACATTCTCCTCACTCCCCAAATTTATAGACACCGTCTCATTTAAGTTTGGTTTGGGTTTTTCCTCATAATGACTCAAATCTTTACTAATTTCCTCCAGTACTTCCTCATCCTCATATTCCACTTCATGTTCATTTTCAATTTCCTGTATAACTATTCGATTATCAAGACTGGACCGGAAATCTTTCATGCATGACATATCATTGGAATCAGCAAATATTGAACTGTGCTAAAGAAAAAAAATAAAATAAGGCAAAAATGGAGGTAGAAAAGAAATTGTATTTCATTGAATTTTCAAAAGGTGACAAGAGTTGGATACATTTGATTTGACGGGATATGGGATTACAATTTTAAAACACGACAATTTTGGGGAGTGAAATAGTAAAAGCTAACTACCACAACTCCCTCCTGATCAGAAGATGAGTAGCTTCCTAGTTATTTAGCATAGTGTGGGGTCCCACGAATTGAACATCCATTTTGCTTGTTCCGTCACCCGTCTCCAACACATTCACATCTTCAAATAGCCTCTCAAATCTTGCTATTAGCTCTTCATCCGGTTTAATCTTAGCACGGTGTGGCATAACAGTCGCCAGACGTCTCTGTGTACCAGGCTTGACAAAGGGGTTGGATAGTTTTGGGATAGGTTCTGGGAAGGACCACCCTTTCTTCTTCAATTTCTTAGCTTTCTGGATATCGGCAATGGTTGGCTTGAAACCTAAGCCAAAAGTATCAGTACTGCCCGGAAAGTGTATCGGCTGTGTTATACCTTGCAAGGTCACTCCTAAGCCCTTTCCTGGAGAAACCCCATTCTTTATCATCTCCTTGGCGACCATAACTGCTGAAGGGGCCACCGTGGGTACTGGTATGTTTTCTCCCTCAGATATTTTGTTCACGACCACGGTGTCCATTACTTGGTACACCCACGGGCCTTTATCTCCTTCAACTTCCTCAAATGGTGTAATAGCATTGCAAACATCGTGTTCCCGGTGCACTATTATCTCTTGCTGGTCCCATTCAAATTTTACCATTTGATGCAAAGAGGATGGTATTGCTTTCGCAGCATGGATCCATGGACGTCCTAACAAGAGGTTGTATAATACAGCGACATCCAGCACTTGAAATTCCACAATGAAATCCACCGGTCCAATGGTAAGCTCTAATATGATATCCCCCATGGTGTACTTTCCTCCTCCATCAAAACCCCTTACACATACACTATTCCGATGAATTCTCTCATGATTGACCTTCAACTTCCCCATGTTTGACATTAGGCAGATATTGGCACTTGACCCGTTGTCCACCAAAACACAGGTTACTATAGATTCTTCACATTTAACCGTGAGGTATAGTGCTTTATTATGCTTCGTCCCTTCCAATGGCAACTCGCTATCTGAAAATGTTATTTTATTTGTCTCAAAGATCTTGTTTGTGATTTTCTCCAGATTACATACTGAATCTTCTCCAGTACATTGGCTTCATCTGGAATTTTAATCAACGCCTTTCTATGTTCATCAGAATGAATTAGCAAGGATAAGAACGAAATCTGCGCGGGCGTCTTCAATTGCTCAACTATAGAATAGTCTTGAGCTATCATCTTCTTCAAGAATTCCTCAGCTTCCTCCTCAGTGACTGCCTTCTTCACATGAGCCGGGTTTTCTTTCACCACTTTTGTCTTTCTCAGTTCTTCCGGGGCAAAGCATCGCCCGGAGCGAGTTAAACCATGAGTTTTACCAACTTCTCCTTTAAATTCCTTTCCTTTATACATCACTGTCACCTTATCATAATTCCACGGTGTAGCCCTGGTATTCACAACTGGCATCTGCACAACCGGTTTGATAACTACCGGCTCTACATAAGCTCCCTTCACAGTCAGCAAAGGCTTCACTCCAGGTACTACTACTTTCACGGGCTCAATCGTCGATGGCTTTTTTGTTGGTAACTCAATTGACACTTTCTCTTTTTCAACTTCCCCCTCCACCTTGTTATTTGCCTTGGTCATCATCACTGACTGAGAAGGTTTTCTACAGCTCTCTCCCTGTTATAGCTCTATCATATATGTCTCATAATGTTCTGGCAAATGATTCTGCTTTATATTGGGAGATTCTGGAGCTTGCACCTCAATTCTCCTTGTATCAATAAGTTTCTATATTGCAGACTTTAAATGCCAACACTTCTCTGTATCATGTCCCGGTGCCCCGGAACAGTATTCACAACGAACAGATTGGTGTAGATTTCTGGGTGGATGGTTAGGAATTTTTGGTTCAATAGGGCTCAACATCCCTAGTTCTCTCAAACGATGAAAAAGACTGGTATATGATTCCCCCAAAGGAGTGAATGTTCTCTTCCTTTGAGCCCTATCACCTTTTACTTTTGGATCTGGATGGAAGTTAGGTCGATTTGGATTTTTGTAGGTCTTTGAAGGTGGATAGGCATTTTGTGCATGGTAGACATTTTGTGGAGCTGGGGTACTCCACGAATGTGGAGGCGGTGGGTAAGGTTGAGCATGTTGGATAGAAAACTGTGGACTGGTTGGAGGATAATATGGTGGAGATGGATTATATGGTACTGGTGGATATGGTTGGTATGGGCGAGGTTGATGATGATATGGGTTGGGGCCCCGGGACCAAGATCTTCCTTCAATGACCACAACTTCTTCCTTTTTCTTCTTAACAATTGACCCCCCAGTTCCAGTTTGTATTGCTTGGTTTGTAGCCTTGATGGCTGAATAGCTCATAATCTTATTTGTCTTTAACCCTTCTTCCACAAAGCTTCCCATCTTGACTACCTCGTTAAAGGTTTTTCCAATTGCGGACACCAAGTGGCCGTAATATGTCGGCTCTAAAGCCTATAAGAAGCAATCCACCATTTCTAATTCTTTCATTAGTGGGTTTACACGTGCAGCCTGTTCTCTCCAACTGAATCCATATTCCAGAAAACTTTCTCCGCGTTTCTTCTCCATCTTAGTTAATGACAACCTGTCAGGGGTAATTTCCAGATTGTATTGGAAATGGTTTGCAAATGATTGAGCTATGTCATCCCAAATGAACCATTGGGTATGATCTTGTCGAGTATACCATTCCAATGTCGAGCCACTTAGGCTTTGACTGAAATAAGCCATGAGTAACTCATCCCTTCCTCCTGCTCTGTGCATTTTACTGTAGTAACCCCTCAGATGGGCTACTGGATCTCTGTGACCATCATACATCTCAAACTTGGGAAACTTAAACCCGGCAGGTAGTTGTACCTCACGAAACAAACATAAGTCTTTGCATGCAACACTCACTTGGCCTCCCAACCCCTGCATGTTACGAAATGACTGCTCAAGACTTTTTATTTTGCGGGCCATCTCTTCCCGTTCAATGTTTCTGACAGGTTTTTCCTCCTCTGTCATGTCTATGAGTGGGGTGTAAGAATCATGTTGCCTGAATGTGGGTTTTGGCGGGTAATAATGGGTGTCCTGGATATGGAACACAGGTTCACTGGAAGATTTATGTAAAGCAGCTGGTGGCGGTGCCACGTATACTGGAGCAACCTGAGGTGGTGGTGGTGGAGCTTGTTTAGGTAAGGGTGGTGGTGCTTGTGATGTTGTAGTATAGTAATGCGGGTAAGTCGGATATGTGGAGGATGAGTTCATAATGGGTGGTTCAGGGTTTGGGTTCGGAGGAGGAATATATGCTGGGTTGGCTGGGTAGGAAGGTAAGGGTTGACCCCTCGACCAGGCCTAGTACATCTCTAGCATTTGCTATTTCAATTTGTACATCTCTTCTTTCATACTAACTACGTCCATAACTTCTTCCTCTTGTACCAGATCCATAATTGTAGGCTCGATTTCCTGAGTTACCTCTTTGGTTATGACTTTAGAACGTGTGTTGTAGCTGTGATGTGCCAGAATGCCAGTTGCTAACTGTAAATCTGATACTCATCAACAACAAAACTTGTTAATAGTTAGATCATAAGGATTAAACATCACAAGTTCTAAAATCACAACTTTTGCCTAGTCATTATGCATCATCCCGACATTATTCTTCTTTGAACCACCAGCTTTCTTTTCCACTTTTTGTTTCTCATCATTTCATTGCTTTCTGTTTATTTCTTTTTCTTCTTTTCTTTTCTTTTCTCTTTTTTTCGTTCTTGTTTTTCCATTCCTATACAAATCGCCCAAGCAATGTACATATATAAGAGAAAAATAATGGCAATTTCTTTTGAATTTTCATTGATACTCAAACACTGGTACAAATGATGTTGTACTCCAAATGTAGAAAGAAAATACAAATACAAAATTCATGCCCTATGAATACATTAAAGCTACTAGTGCCCGTGAGACATCGTTCGGTCTTGCCGCAGGCCTATATGCTAATCCATTTTGGAGTTTGTCCAGGTCGGTCAATAATTTCTTTACAAAGAACATTACTACTAATGAGAATGCTGACTGAGACATATCTTCGCATAGTTGGCATTTCCTTGTGATGTACTGAGCAATGTTGACAATTCTTTCCCCGATGACCCCTTTTTCTTGAAGCAACCTCCCAATCTGTTCGACACGAGCATCTAAGGTTTGCGGGTTCTTCTTTTGTAGTTGTTGTAGCTCCAATTCAAGCCGAGCCATAGACATGTAGAAATGTTCTCTTTCTACCTCAAACTCTTTGGTTTGTTTGCTATTTTTGACTTCGGCTGTAATGACTTTCTTCCTTAATCGGGCTACTTCAACATTACGTTCATCTTGTAACCGCTAAACCATTCGAACTCTTTCTTCAGCATTCTTGGCCTGTTGTTTCCTAACCCCGACTAATTTTTTCTCAGCTTTATCTAGATCGAAGCTATAGTTGTTCACTTTGCGCAGAAGATTTTCAATCAGCTTCTCATCTCGGGCAAGTCGAACTGGGGTTTCAGCTGTTGTTTTCATTTGTGCAATCTGACCCTTCAGGATTTCATTTTCTTTCCTCAACTGTTTTTTTTCACCTTTATCGGCTGCTGCTTGTAAGCTGCTTTCAAATTTGAGGTCTTAGAATTGTTTCTCTAACAAGCTGATCCTGGCTCGGTACTCATTATTCTTGGCTATCCAATCTTTTTGTTCCTTAGACTTCTCGGCCAACTCTTGAATGTGAGGCCTCTTCATTGGTCTCTCATGCTCAATATCTCGGCGATACCATGCATCATACCCTGGTGATACTTCTCCTCGTTCTTGGTTTCCCACACAAGTGTCTATTCTCAGGCATTGACATTCATTCCAGATTTGCCGAATCTTTGCTTCTAAGAATTGCCCGTCAGGACTGATTTCTATGGCTTGCAAGCTGAGGTCCCCATCTTTTGGTATGACCTGATATCTCCCGAGTTGCCTTAATACCTAGTATGGCGCATAAGGCTGGATGCTTTTAAGACCCATTATCAGAAAATACGACCCTTCTGCTGGCATGTATATAACCTCGTTGAAGCGCCTATGTTCCTCTCACTTAACCCGGTTCGATTTGCTGCAGAGTTTGTTCGTTGGGACATTAAATCCCCCAACATGACCATATCTACGGTATATGAAACTCATAGTACAGAACCCGTGAGCCAAGTCTTCATTGTGAACGTTTCTAGTTATATTTAGGGAGTCGAGGAATCTATGTACCGTAATTGCCCTTGGGGCCACCAGATATTTGTCCTTTAGGGGAACCTCGCCTTTCCCGATAATAAGCAACTTCTTCCAATATCGGAGTGAGCTCAAAATCTGAGAAATGGAGCACATTATGTGCAGGATCCCAGCAAGCAACGAGAGCCCGAATAATATCACCCCGAGGTATTATGTCCATCAACCCAGTAAGATCTTTCAGATATCTGTTGACCCAAACCTGTCCCTCATGGCCTAAATCGTTCCACTATAACCGCAACTCCAAAGGGATTTTGTTCATTAGTGCAAAGGGTTCATTTTGTATTGTGCTCATCCTGCACATTTATTAAAGGTGATTTTATTCAAAAAATAGGAAAATATTTTTCAAAGACAATTATTTCATTATTTTGAAAGAACTAGCCTTTCCATATTTCATTTGAAAATTTCAAGGCTATTATTTAAAAAGGAAAAGAAATGACTTCAATGTGGCCATTTTTGCAAAAACAGCCTTCCGGCGTCCTTTCAGAATATTCGGCTATTTTCAAAAACAGCATCACTTCGATTTATTGAGAATTAAAAATTCAACATTTTTTGGTCACTCGTCAAGGGTTGCCTACGTATCTCACTTAGTGGTGAGAATCAAACCTGCGTAGTTCGGTCAAATTGTTTTGTGACCAATTATTTCAACAAAATTTGTTCTACCTATTTTTCAAACTTCCTTTTCAAATTTTCGATAGTGTTTCATTAACATTTTTGATATTTTCTTTTCTAAAATTCTCTTTCTTTTTGTTTCAGAAAATTAGCCGGTCCGCATAATAATCCAGGACAAATAAATGCAACATATAATATGCTCCGTCTTTGATTTCCGGGTTACCTGTCCTAGACGGACCCAACCCCTTTTTTGAGTCCCCTAAGTCAGATATGATGCAAATAATCGTCCTAAATCTAGGCTCAATATCCTGATATTTTCATTGTACTAGACTGTGTACCCGAGTGGACAACTTGGATCGAGGAGGGGGCTACGTACCGGGGACCCGCGGGGTCATCCGGCTTTGTAACTTATCCGGCCTCTATTTCTTATTAAGGTATTGGCACTAATAGAAAGTGGAGTCTCAACCAGTAAGCACATCCCCGGAGGTAACAGGAGAAGGGTTTTCAGCGCAATTTTTATATACAATTCACGTAATATCAAAGTGGTAAACATGTAGCACATTGATCAAATCATATAATGAAATCAAGTAATATCAAAAACGATAATTTAATCGAGCTCGAATTCTTAAACCCTGAACCGAAGTTCTGGGTTGTTTATCCCCAGCAGAGTCGCCAGAGCTGTCACACCTCCCTTTTTTACTACTTTTCCGAAGAATAAAGTATACCCCGTTAATTACTAATACATCCCGAGATAGGATATAATAATAATAATAAGGAAGGAGTTTTTTCACTTTAAGGACAATCGAAACGGGATTTATTTAGATTTTAGAGTAGCCACCTGGGAAGATAATGGTGTCCCAAGTCACAGGTTTAATCCAGAATCGGAGGAAAAATGACTCTGTTTTAACAGTGCGCGAAACTAGAAATCCGGATAAGGAATTCTGTTAACCCGGGAGAAGGTGTTAGGCACTCCCGAATTCCGTGGTTTTAGCACGGTCGCTCAACTGTTGGTTTTGACTTATTTGATTTATTTATATGCTTTTACAAATGTGAATGTCCCGTTTTGTTATTTTTTAATGACTTGCGACGTCGCAAAAATGTATTTTGAGTCATACCGCAACCAGTACGCCTGTGACTTTAATACATCTCTGCTTCGCCGGGATTTGAGTATTGAGTCACATAAATGTGCACTCGTATTTAGGAATGTTTATTTTAGTCATGCCTATAACGTCTACGCCTTATTATCTTTAGGAAAGACCGTGAAATTCGTTAAACGGTCTTCCCGAGTCTAACATTCTTATTAAAATTCATATGGGGGCCCCGCATGTCTTTTCACTTTAATACGAGGCTCATCCCTTTATTTTATAAGTCCAAACTTATCGTATACAACATTTGTAAAAATGTATTTTTTTCACCTAATTAAAATACTCTTTTTGTACTTTTTGCTGAATTCATTATTATTATGTCCAGGCCAATTACTTATTGCTAGGCCTGGACCTCTGGACTGTGTTAATAGTCCATTAGGCGCGAGTGGGCTTCAGAAGCCCAGAGTATACGTATATTTCCACATACAAATCCAAAGGGATTTTAGTCGAATCTGGGCCTGTATTCATATTCAGGCCCAAAGTAAACAATCGAATTATAGAACAAAAATTTAATTTCAATACAGAATCAAAATAATCATTCTTCAAACAACAGAGTAGATCAATAAAGTTCATGATATTTTATAAAGTTCCGGAATACATGTCAATCAATACTAATTACAAGTTCTAATAACTGATTAAACGATAACAGGAATTTGATACAACCACTTTCACTTCAACTACTTAAGCAATGACTATAATTCTAATTATGAACTTATTTGTTGTCTAATTTTATCTAAAGGAAAACAATATTGAAATGTTAGCTGAACAGGCTTGGATTATTATTGATTACAGAATTCTTACTTATATTATTATTAAATAAGATTGAATAACAAAGCAATTTTAACTTATATACTTATTTCTCTTTTTCTAAACTAATTGTTCCTAATTCAGGACTTGATTAACAAAGGTAATTAGTTACCAATTTATGTATTTATATCAGTTTCATAGGTGAATTAGTTTCAGTGTTAACCTGTTTTGAACTTAAACTAAACGATAGCTATATCTAATTATATATTATTACTATACTATCTGCTCTATCTTCTACTTCATATAAGTGTTAGTTATTACAATCCATCCTAACGAATTACAATAGTTCTAAGAGATATTAATTGCAAAATGAAAGGAAAAACAGAGGTAACATCATCTAAAATAGCTCATATGATTTTCATTTCTTCAATCAATGTCCAATTACATCTTCAGAAATGAGGGTGTACCTGATTCACAAAACAGTCTATGAGTCTAGGTTTGAGGATGAAGAATAGTCAGCAAAGTAGCAGCAACAGAGCAGTAATAGTGTAGCAAACAGAGCAGCAAATAGAATTCCAAATACAACAATCCAGCAAATCCACAAGTAGAATCGAAGAGCTCAAGCAGAATCCAGTAGAATTGAAGAATAATAGACTCAAGCAGGAACTCCCAGATTAATACCCAAAGCAATCAACTAAGAATTTCAGAGCTGAACTCTTTGTAATTGTCGAATCTAGAACCCATTACTTTTTTTTTAGATATTCGAATTCTAGCCTTAGGTTGTAACCTACAGAAATGTTCAACCCTTTTTTCAGGTTTACTAGAAGCCTATTTATAGACTATTTTGGGGTGGAATTGGGGGGAAACTCAAATAAGTTATTTCTAATTCCCTCCCCTTATTTTTTCAATTATTTACAGTTTAGTTCTTTGAATGTGTGTTGAAATGCCTTCCAGCCCTTGCTAGAAGGTTCTAGGTAGTTCTTTGATGTTCTATTGGGGGTATTTTACTAGGTTACCCTCACTTGCTAAGTGTTATTACAAGACTGCCTTTTCATTATGCCCAATTTACCCTTTATTTTGTAGTTAATCACAGGAATACTAGGCACTAAAGTCATTTCTAACCCTATAGGCTCTATTAAATCGTCAATAATGCCATTTATCGTTTCCTATTATACCCTTATTGTTTTTCGTTATTTACCCGACCTACTAAGGTCTTGGCAGACTAGGGTTAAGGCTTATTTAACTAATAGCCAATGTTTATAACTATTTTAAGACTTAGCCTATATTTAGATCCCAAATCCCTTTCAAATTTAACCACATTTAACAGACTCCATTCTTATTTAAAATGTAACCTCTTATTAACACAAAGTAACTAATCAGAGATAAGTTTGCAAAACTAACCACTTAACATCATAACCAATTCATATCAGGGATAGCCATTTTAACAAACAGACTTAGTCATTTTAGAAATAGCCACACATACTTTAGCTATCAGAACTAACCCCAAATCTTTACAGCTATAACCAAAATCACAAAAGCTTCACATGATTCAGAATGGTCTCACAAGTGAATCAAAATACAAATATAGCCAATTTATGTTATATTGCACACATAGCCTTAATCGTAAGTCAATTTCCAATCAATTAGAACTCAGAGAGAAATTTTAATAATGGTTGAATCCCAATTAATCAAAGCTAAACTTTAGACAAGGCATGATGAACAAACACATAAACAAGCATATTTAACCATGATTCATGTGTAATAATCATTAAAACCCTAAGAATGCTATGACAGATTTAGGCATGTGTAACGAAATAGTGATAGATCTTAATGTCACGACCCCAAATCCGGTCGTGATGGCGCCCAGCACACTGCTAGGCCAGCCCGACCAATCAACAATAACCACGGAGCCACAAGCTCACTTTATCCAATTTAAGCACAACAATGATAGATATATTTAAAACAGGGAACCAAGTCCCAACATGTGCCAACTCCCATAGACCGAAGGGTCAAGAGTCATGAGCCTCTACAGAGTATACAAAGTGTAAATAGTGAATATAACCGTGCACAAGTGTGGGATGATCAGAACAAAATACAGACAAACTGGAGAATCAGGTCCTGCGAACGCTGGCAGCTACCTCGACTGTCCAAAAGCACTCCCGAGCCGCAATAGAATCGGCCCTGCTGTGATGTACCTGAATCTGCACACAAGGTGCAGGGAGTCGGGTGTGAGTACTTCCAACTCAGCAGTAATAAAAGTAAATAATGCTGAAGGGAAGAAAACCACGATAGGCACTATCTCATGCTACACAATACGGAACTATCTTTTTATTCCTTTCAAGCATATGTGAGTAGATTATTTAGAAATCTCAATTTTAGCTACTTTATTTCATAATAATATACCAATACCTGGATACAATCTCAAGTAGTGCAAGTCCGCACTCAAATCAGCCCCTCGGGCTCAACACTCCTTATCAATTTACACCAGGAGATCTGGTCAATAAGGCAACTAATGCATGTGTGCCAGTAATGTATGAGTGCTGAATGTTATGCCACGTAGTACACGTAAACCAATGTATGTATGCCATGCAATGCATATGACCGCTACGGCGTGTAGCCCGATCCAATTTGGGTACCCGTGCTCACTGTGGGGGTTCAAACTCCGGAGGGGCTCCTACAGCCCAAGCACAATATTAATATCACACCTGCTGCGGCGCGCAGCCCGATCCGTATACCACTGCGGCGTGCAGTCCGATCCATGCATGTGTATGCATATGCTCATATGAATGTCATGCCCTAACATATGGCCCTCGGCCCCAATCAGTCTAACAAATAATCAAGAAAAGCCCTACGGGCAACAATATCACAATATCTCACAGCTAAAATATTATTAAGACCTTGTTCAAGTTTTTCATAACCTTATAAGAATGCTAAATAGCAAAAATACCATTTAAAACCTTAAATTAGAATAAAATATGCACAGGTGTTATCAAAACAGTGATACCAATCCCCGAAGGACTCAAATAATTGGCACGAAGTCCAAACATGATAATTAGTCCAATTCACTTCAACAATTAGGTGTTATTATTTATTACGCGGGACGGACCAAGTCACAATCCCCAATGGTGCTCTACCCCACGCCCATTATCCGGCGTGCAAGTCACCTCAACACAGACAGCACTAAGATGTGCAAGTCCGGGGTTTACTAACCCTCGGGACATCATTTACAAGTATTACCCACCTCGAACCGACGAAAGCTCATGCCCGCGATGCCTTAGCTCCTCGAACCGGCATCCACGCACGTCAAAACTAGCACAAATCAGCACAAATATATCAAAATAGGCTAATGGAACATAACCCAATCGAAAGAACTCGAAAAATATCAAAAATACGAAATTGGCAAAACCCGAGCCCCGGGCCCACATCTCGAAAAATTTCGAAACTCATATTTCCAGAACCCTCGTCTCGCCACGAATCCGTACATATAAAATTTACCAAAATCGGAGTTCGATTGGCCTTTCAAAACCCAAATTTTCGTTTTCAATACCTAGGCCACAATCCTTCACAATTTCTACCCAAATTCATGAAGATTGATGTTAATCCTATCATAAAATGATGTTTTTGAGTCAAGAAACTTACCTCCGATGAATACCCGATGATTTCCCAGCATTTTCCCGTGATTTCTTCTCTCTAAGGCTCAAAAATGGGGGTTTATGAAATGAAACCCGTATGTGAAATGTTTCTGGTTTTAATTCACTGCCCGGGACTTTTCTTCTACGCGTTCGCGTTCCTTGCCACGCGTTCGCGATGCCCAGCTCCGGATTGACCTTCGCGAACGCGACCTCCCCAACACGTTCGCGATGCACTAGCTCCCAGCCGTCTGATTTTCCTTCTACGCGTTCGCGATAACCCTCACGCGAACGCGATGCACACCCTGACAAACCTACGCGAACGCGACACCCTGAATGCGATCGCGAAGCTCAAGAATCTTGACCTACGCGAACGCGGTAACCTGTCTCGCGATCGCGATGCTTGACTCGCCCGGCCTTCGCGAACGCGGCCCATGCCACGCGAACGCGAAGGCTTGGATTTTGCCCAGTGATCTGCAATTTTTCTGCAGATTTTTAAGTTCCAAAAGTGCCGGATGATGGTCCGGATTCACCCCGAGGCCCCCGGGACCCCAACGAAAACCACCAACATACTCCAAAACACGATACGAATTTGTTCCAATCATAAAAACACCATCCTAAACATCAAAATCACCAATTACACACGGATTCAAGCCTAAGTTTCTTCAAAACTTCCAAATTACACATTCCATCAAAAACCCGACCAAACGACGTCCGAATGACCTGAAATTTTGCAGGCACATCCAAAATCACCTAACGGAGCTACTGCAACTGTCGGAATTCCATTCCGACTCCCGGATCAAAATCTCACCTATCGATCGGATTTCGCCAAAATTCAACCTTAGCCAATTCAAGCCTATTTCTACACCGGATCTCTAAATTCAATTCCGATTGCTCTCCTAAGTCATAAATGATCCCTCGAAACTAGTCGAATCATCAGAATCCTATTCCGAGCAATCTAACTCGATAGTCAACTCTAGGTTGACTTTCCATATTCAAACTTCCTTCAAACATGCTATTTGCTTCATTTTTAATTCAATTCACTCCTAACTCACCCGATAGGTTCTAACACTGATATAGAAGCATAAGATATGTAAATGCAAGGTAACGGGGTGGAAATTTTCGTAACGACGGGCCGGGTCGTTACATTCTCCCCAACTTAAACAAACGCTCGTCCTCGAGCGGACTCAGAGTCGTACTAGAAGCAACTCAATAGCAGAATGACCTTACCAAGCATATACTCGAGCAATCATACGTCACCCTATCTCACATAAGTCCGAAAACACCATATAGTCAAAATTTCACAGACCATCTGAACCATAAATCACATTGCACTTTCTGAAATCATAAGCCAAATGCAAATCCCATGCCTATACTCAGGATACACTCGAATCCACTGCAATAACCCATATTCACTACTCCGGGTGAGATCATATGATGTATCAAACAACCCAATCACTCGAGACAATAGTCTCTAATCACACAATTTCCCATGATAACCAAATACCAACTGAAAAACCCTTTTTCATTAGATAGAGTCTTGTTCCAACACCTTCATATCATGCCCACGGCAACCGAACACGCGATATATCGAACCCATCTCTCAGGTCAACCATTCATGAATCCATTTCACTTTTAACTGATACCACAATAGGTTTCGGAGCCAAACCTCGATTTTTACCTTTCTAACAAGCTAAGATCCAATATGCTCGTATTCATAAATGACTCCAAAGGTCATTTCGATTATAACACACCGCACTGGTGATATGACACCTCAACACCGGCCTAAGCCACAACGAGCACAACATAGGCTCCAATAGAAATGTTTGCACACACTCGAATCATGACAGCTCAAATCATGACAATTGTCTCTAGCAAATAGAGCTGCAATTCAGTTCCTCTGTGCCATCATAACATAGAACTGAGATCGCGTCTCGCATTATAGAAATAGAGTACCTGAATCCTCCTCGAGAGGTCATAACATCACGTGGCCTTGCCACGATTCGTGATTCTATCCCAACATTATTAATCATGAAGCACCTCAAGTTACCAAGCTCAAAAAGGTCGGCCACGCACAGATCTAGGTCTGAACCCAAGCAATCAACCTCACCCACGGTGAAACCATTAACCTATGCTATTAAATCCTGAAAGGACACAACCGATGTGCCATTCGCCAAGCGATACTCAAAATGGTCTTTTCCTCAGAAAGCTAGGAAGTATTGTATACAAAGTAACTTATAACTAACTCTATTTTCACATTACACTGTTGCGGCGTGCAACCCGCTCCAATGACATACCCGTGGCGGCGTGCCACCCGATCTAGATACCATACCCGTGGCGGCGTGCCACCCGATCCAAGTAACCCTCGTCAAATAAATACGCGTCGAGTCAAGTTGCTCATCATAATAAACTTATATAGCCTCAAGTTTGGCCACAAGAAACGCATCCGACAAAGTTCCTCAATACCAGGACTAATCAATGGTAGATACTTCTACACTAACATCCGCCACTAAGGTCCAACTGACAAAGCAATGCCTACCAGCCGTCCGCTGGTCCTGTGTACAACTACTCTGTTGGAGCATACTCTGATGCTCTCTGCTACGCAATTTGTGTCATTTTCCGACATCGTCCATATCACATTTGTCTAGATGACCTGTCTTATGTCAACCAGTCCTGAAATAAGGTATCATAACCCAAATTCATCATATCAAGCTAAGAGAGAGCCACTAGGGCTTCCGATTTCCAATAATCACAAAACGGTGTCGATACACGCGATATACAACCACTGCATAGGCGGATTACGAGGACTTCTAGTCTCCAACACATATATAACACATGAATCGCTATACCTGGTTCCACACTCCACCGTACGAATACATAACGCACATCAAGCGTCCATTCATACCACGACGGCCATTCGGAAATTTCACTATGCCATCAACGATTCAGTTATTATAGTCAATCCAACAAGAGAATACCACCATACAACTGGATATCATCATTTTACATTACCTTGTCCTTTTTGGATCATATTCCCTGCCAAGTTAATAGAATAGCAGTATCATTTTCTTAAATTATCAGAAAGATCGATTCTTAATTCACCTGCAGCTGTCCGCGCTGCTCAATAATTTTATTGACTTCCCATATATTATGAACTGATCTCAAAACCTAGAATATACCATTATCAACTTTTCCATAACACATCGCATATACAATACCATACTAAAATAACATGGAAATTGTTATCCCTTTCCTACGCCGCAAACATCGACGCACTCAACTGGTCAAGGACTTTTATGATCCCATATAGAGAAAACTCATTACACATTCCAAGCTTTGCATACCAACAGGAAAAATACACTCATTTTTCAAACCACATTAAAACACATCATAAACTCTTTCTCCCAATCACATTGCATAAGTTAAAACTGCCAGGACCGAGTCCTTATACCCATATTATACCCATATCGGGTTACACGACTGCCAGCACTCAAAAGCTTTACTGCAATGTCTGCAAGACTCATTACTTCAACCACACACCAGGAATCAATCGTATTCTTTTTATACCATTCTGGTTTATTAACAAGTCGGTCCATTTACCCAGTTTCCTTTCTGATTCATCTTTGATTTAATATTAGCCATTACTGTAGCACCATAACACATCAACTCATTCCACACGAGATTTGTACATAAGACCACACGGTCTGAGACATATAGGCCACTGAATACTCTCTCAATATTTCCTGAAGGATCACATCCTACAATACTTTATTTTGAAGAACCTCTTGCGATTTGAATTCGTTATCATTACCTTCCAATACGGATTACATAGAATCCCATCATTCACATAATATAACACAAGTACCGATCTCTTCTAACGAAACCACCATCTTTAGCCACATGCACAATCTTAAGACACTTGACTGTTACAAGTAAAATCTTGAACACCGTAAACAATTCTCGGGCGTCAGTCATCCTTATTCAGCTGTAATTCAACTGTCTTATTGAACAGAACCACTCGTACCTTATTAGAACTCTGACACTGCAGATCATGATTACATACGGATACAATCAACTATCTTTCTTTTCTATACACCGAACATTCTTTACCAACATAAGTTCACAACACCCCAGTACTTCATCAGATCTACGAAGCACCATAACCTTTACCAGAATTTCCCAACATACTTAGAGACAGAATCAACATAGCACACAATAGTGCAATCGGTTAATCAATAGCAACCTCCCCAACTTAGCTCGAAGCCATTCATCAAAGCACTTTCAACCACTCATATCATTATTACGCAAGTGATGCCGAAATGTTAATATGAGATTAAACTCAAGTCATTTACAAGCCTTGACAGAGACTCGAATCATCAGAGACCTTAGCTCTTCTGCAATTCTTGCAGATATACATGCAACACCAATAAGCCCACTCTCTTTAGGTGACAGAAATCTTTCTAAGTCCCAAATTTTCCAAAAATTTCGGCAGAGTTTCCTTTGTAAATTGGCCTATCCACCTGCCATAGAATCACCAAACCATTCTAACAATACATCCACAACTCAACAAGATATCACAATGTATTTCAACAACATTAAATCCCAATACTATACGAATCATATTATCACAATTTATACTTGAACCTGTCTGTGTTGTACCTGCTCGAATCATAACACATATCAAAATCACTTTAGTCTTCCCGAGTTTAAACTCGTTTCACTACACATAAGGCACTTTACCTTCCAATTACGAGATATGATAATTATTTCTCACGCCTATAGCTAGGGCTACATATCAAATCACAATAAGAACTGAATACCTTACAGCTCTCCCATTATCAAACTGCCATTTGCACAATAAGGATCAATACCGATCGTATGAACTTCATAATACCGACTCGCAAAATTAATACCTTGGTGTTCAAGCCATAGACAAGGATCCGGCCTCAAGTCCTCCCGACTGGCCCAACATAAATTCATAGAGATTACATCTCGCCCCTCGACCAGGGAATCGCAAGCCATAAGTCAATTATATTACTGAGCGCTCGAAGAGTACACGGACGTGCGGAAGGAATTTCAAAAGCATATCTCAAGCTGAATCAAGTACGCACGATAAGAATTCCAAGAAATGTGAAGTGTTTCCTAAAGGTTCGCGGCCTCCCGAGGATAAGTACAGGCGTCCCCGTACCGATCCACAAGACTCTACTAACCGGCTCAAGACTCATGAGGCCTAGTAAACCTAGGCTCTGATACCAACTTGTCACGACCCCAAATCCGGTCGTGATGGCGCGCAGCACACTGCTAGGCCAGCCCGACCAATCAACAATAACCACGGTGCCACAAGCTCACTTTATCCAATTTAAGCACAACAGTGATAGATATATTTAAAACAGGGAACCAAGTCCCAACATGTGCCAACTCCCATAGACCGAAGGGTCAAGAGTCATGAGCCTCTACAGAGTATACAAAGTGTAAATAGTGAATATAACTGTGCACAAGTGTGGGATGATCGGAACAAAATACAGACAAACTGGAGAATCAGGTCCTGCGAACGCTGGCAGCTACCTCGACTGTCCAAAAGCACTCCCGAGCCGCAATAGAATCAGCCCCACTATGGTGTACCTGGATCTGCACACAAGGTGCAGGGAGTCGGGTGTGAGTACTTCCAACTCAGCAGTAATAAAAGTAAATAATGCTGAAGGGAAGAAAACCACGATAGGCACTATCTCATGCTACACAATACATAACTATCTTTTTATTCCTTTCAAGCATATGTGAGTAGATTATTTAGAAATCTCAATTTTAGCTACTTTATTTCATAATAATATACCAATACCTGGATACAATATCAAGTAGTGCAAGTCCGCACTCAAATCAGCCCCTCGGGCTAAACACTCCTTATCAATTTACACCAGGAGATCTGGTCAATAAGGCAACTAATGCATTTGTGCCAGTAATGTATGAGTGTCGAATGTTATGCCACGTAGTACACGTAAACCAATGTATGTATGCCATGCAATGCATATGACCGCTACGGCGTGTAGCCCGATCCAATTTGGGTACCCGTGCTCACCGTGGGGGTTCAGACTCCGGAGGGGCTCCTACAGCCCAAGCACAATATTAATATCACACCTGCTGCGGCGCGCAGCCCGATCCATATACCACTGCGGCGTGCGGTCCGATCCATGCATGTGTATGCATATGCTCATATGAATGTCATGCCCTAACATATGGCCCTCGGCCCCAATCAGTCTAACAAATAATCAAGAAAAGCCCTACGGGCAACAATATCACATTAGCTCACAACTAAAATATTATTAAGACCTTGTTCAAGTTTTTCATAACCTTATAAGAATGCTAAATAGCAAAAATACCATTTAAAACCTTAAATTAGAATAAAATATGCACAGTGTTATCAAAACAGTGATACCAATCCCTGAAGGACTCAAATAATTGGCACGAAGTCCAAACATGATAATTAGTCCAATTCACTTCAACAATTAGGTGTTATTATTTATTACGCGGGACCGACCAAGTCACAATCCCCAATGGTGCTCTACCCCACGCCCGTTATCCGGCGTGAAAGTCACCTCAACACAGCACTAAGATGTGCAAGTCCGGGGTTTACTAACCCTCAGGACATCATTTACAAGAATTACCCACCTCGAACCGACGAAAGCTCATGCCCGCGACGCCTTAGCTCCTCGAACCGGCATCCACGCACGTCAAAACTAGCACAAATCAGCACAAATATATCAAAATAGGCTAATGGAACATAACCCAATCGAAAGAACTCGAAAAATATCAAAAATCACGAAATTGGCAAAACCCGAGCCCCGGGCCCACATCTCGAAAAATTTCGAAACTCTTATTTCCAGAACCCTCGTCTCGCCACGAATCCGTACATATAAAATTTACCAAAATTGGAGTTCGATTGGCCTTTCAAAACCCAAATTTTCGTTTTCAATACCTAGGCCACAATCCTTCACAATTTCTACCCAAATTCATGAAGATTGATGTTAATCCTACCATAAAATGATGTTTTTGAGTCAAGAAACTTACCTCCGATGAATACCCGATGATTTCCCAGCGTTTCCCCGTGATTTCTTCTCTCTAGGGTTCAAAAATGGGGGTTTATGAAATGAAACCCGTATGTGAAATGTTTCTGGTTTTAATTCACTGTCTGGGACTTTTCTTCTACGTGTTCGCGTTCCTTGCCACGCGTTCGCGATGCCCAGCTCTGGATTGACCTTCGCGAACGCGACCTCCCCAACGCGTTCGCGATGCACTAGCTCCCAGCCGTCTTATTTTCCTTCTACGTGTTCGCGATAACCCTCACGCGAACGCGATGCACACCCTGACAAACCTACGCGAACGCGACATCCTAAACGCGATCGCGAAGCTCAAGAATCCTGGCCTACGTGAACGCGATACCCTGTCTCGCGGTCGCGATGCTTGACTCGCCTGGCCTTCGCGAACGCGGCCCATGCCACGCGAACGCGAAGGCTTGGATTTTGCCCAGTGATCTGCAATTTTTCTGCAGAATTTTAAGTTCCAAAAATGCCGGATGATGGTCCGGATTCACCCCGAGGCCCCCGGGACCCCAACGAAAACCACCAACATACTCCAAAACACGATACGAATTTGTTCCAATCATAAAAACACCATCCTAAACATCAAAATCACCAATTACACATGGATTCAAGCCTAAGTTTCTTCAAAACTTCCAAATTACACATTCCATCAAAACCCGACCAAACGACGTCCGAATGACCTAAAAGTTTGCAGGCACATCCAAAATCACCTAACGGAGCTACTGCAACTGTCGGAATTCCATTCCGACTCCCGGATCAAAATCTCACCTATCGATCGGATTTCGCCAAAATTCAACCTTAGCCAATTCAAGCCTATTTCTACACCGGATCTCCAAATTCAATTCCGATTGCTCTCCTAAGTCATAAATGATCCCTCGAAACTAGTCGAATCATCATAATCCGATTCCGAGCACTCTAACTCGATAGTCAACTCTAGGTTGACTTTCCATATTCAAACTTCCTTCAAACATGCTATTTGCTTCATTTTTAATTCAATTCACTCCTAACTCACCCGATAGGTTCTAACACCGATATAGAAGCATAAGATATGTAAATGCAAGGTAACGGGGTGGAAATTTTCGTAACGACGGGCCGGGTCGTTACACTTAAGCATGCAAAGAATACAGGCTCATAAGAACATCAAGAACAGATCAACAAGAACATTTTCAGAAAACAAATAGACAAAGAAAAAGAAGATAGGTAGTAGAACTTAGCTTTTCCAGGATTTTCTTTTTCCTTCTCTTTTCTTTCTTTCTTTCTTTCCTTCTTCTTTATTTCTTCTTTTTCTTTCTTTCTTTCTTTATTTCTAGACTTCAGAAGTTTTTAAGGACTTTAAGTCCTCTGACTGTTAGATTTTTCTGATGGGGCTTCTTTTGAGTTTTGGTCGGTAAGAGGGTGGTCTAGGGCTTGGTTTAAAGGTTTAGAGGTAGGGTTTGTTTTTAGGTGCTTGCCGGAGTAGGGTTCCGACGAGCTTCTTTGTTATATTCAACGAATTCTGGCCAGATTCGAGACCAACCACCTATATGAGGTGAAAGATCTCATCGAGATGGTCCTATGGTGTTAAGATTGAAGATTGGTTCATAGTTTTGAGGTCGCTAGCTAGGGTTCCGGCGACCGGATTTTCAAGAAGAAAAGGGATCTTTTGGTTTTCTGGGTTTTATGGTGGTTGTGGTGTTTGGTGGCCAGGGGTGTGGTGTTTGGTGGTTGTTTGAGCCGGAGACGGCGGTGGTTCAAGGCTAGTCCGGCCAATCTCCATGAGAGACCAAGGAAGAAGAAGGGTGAAGGTCTGAGGCGGCTAGGGTTAATGTGTTACACGAATGTGTATGTAATGAACGGAGTTTGGCATTTATATATTCCCCTGATCTCATGTGTTCTTGGCCTTTGGATCAATGGAGATCAATGACCAGGATTTCTTCTTTAAAACGGCGTCGCTCAGTTGAATGAGAGGTTTCTTTACATCCATTAGATACTTAAGCTAGGACGGCCAGGATTATTTCGCTATACTATGTCGTTTAACTCCTAATGAGACTCAAAACCATCCGTCTGACCATTCTTTTGGACGGCCAAGATTAATTTCAAATACGATGTCGTTTGGTTTTCAATTGAGCTGCATTATCTGATCCGTTGGATTAATTTCATCAACAATTAAGATCAAAATAGCCTATACGTCGTCGTTTGGTTAAAGGCTTAGACTGGCCGACTGGTCTCTTGGGCCTATTACACTTGGGCCTATTCCAATATGTATATATTTCACTACATAGCCCAAAATTATTACATTTTTTGTATTTTTCTTGTATTTTAATTATTTTCTTGGTATTTTCTTTTGTATTTTGTTTTTCTCTTTTTGTATTTATTTTCAATTGTTATACTTCTTTTATTTTCCTATTTTTCCTGATTTTTCTGGTATTTTATGATATTTTTGCCATTTTCTTTTGTTATTCCGGTATTTTGTATTTTTTGTTGATTTTTCTAATTTTTCCTATTTTTGTGATATTTTCTAATTGATTCCTTTGTAATTTTAATTTCAAAATTTATTTTAAAAGACAAACACACAAGTATTTCATTTAAACCACGTAATTGCACTCTAAAAACTATTTTTGTATTTATTTGTATTTATATTGGAATTTATTTGCTTAGGGAAAAAATCAAGTGCTCACAGGCCCAGACGCCCAGACCCAGATCTCCAAAAAGTTGGATGGCTCACCAAAAATTCCTTAAGGAACAATTTCCACCACCATGCCATGAGCATTTCTCATTTTTTTGGTATATTAGGGCCATAAACTTCATTTCCGCTCGATTCCTAGATTTTCATGCATTATAGCCCACACCTCTTGGATGGGCCCAAGCGCCTGACCCAGATCGCCTAAAGTTTTGCAGGACAATCAGAAATGACTTAAGAAACAATAGCCATCGTCTCTCTTTGACCGTTTCTATGTCTGCTTGCTTAGGGTGATAAAACTAGAATTCTGCCTGCTTTCTATGTCTTTGTGAGCTATAGCCCATGTTCTGCAATGGCTTCCACGCTAGGACCTAGATTGCCTAAAATTTTGATAGACCATAAGAAATGACCAAAGTAATAATAGCCAAGGACTCGCCATGATTATTACCCATTTTTTCATGTTTTAGGGCTATATAAATGGAATGGCGACCGGCGGCCAGAGTTTCATATGCTATAGCCCATGCCTCCTATATAGGCTTGAGAACCCACACCGAGATTGCCTAAAGTTTTGTCGTTCGCATAAAGATCACTTAAGGAACAATAGTCACCGCCTCGCCATGATTGATACTCATTTTTTGGAATTTTGGGGCCACAAAACTTGAATGGAGACCGGTGGTGAAATTTTCGTTTGCTATAGCCCACGCATCCTGCATGGGCCGTTGTGCCCGAACACGGATTGCCTATAATTTTTTTGTCCCTTCTAAAATGACCTAAGGAATAATAGTCGCCCCCTTTCCATGACCCTTATTCATTTTGTTTTTGCATTTTAGGTCCATACAACTAGAATGCCACCCGATTCCTAGATTTTCATCTGTTATAGCTCATGCTTCTTGCATGGGCATGACTCGCCATAAATTTTTTGGCACATAAAAATAATGTAAAATAGTCGCTGCCTCGCCAAGAATGTTACTCATTTTTTGGCATTTAAGGGTCATATAACTGGAATGGC
The DNA here is from genome assembly GCA_032618575.1 of Nicotiana noctiflora. NCBI lineage: Eukaryota > Viridiplantae > Streptophyta > Magnoliopsida > Solanales > Solanaceae > Nicotiana > Nicotiana noctiflora. Next base: position 55,408 of record JASVEL010000466.1, on the reverse strand, counting down.
GACCGATTGACAGATTTTTTTATGCTATAGCTTGTGCCTCTTGCATGGCCCCGAGCGCCTGAACCAGTATCGTCAAAAATTTGGCGGTCCAACAAAAAAATCTAAGGAACAATAGTCACCGCTTGGCTTTGACTGTTACTTGTTTATGGCACTTTAGAGCTATAAATATTAAATTTCGCCTGATTCACAAACTTTTATCTGCCACAGCCCATGCCTCATGCATGGGAAGACTCGGATCGCCTAAAAGTTTTCTGGCCCATCATAAAATGACTTAAGAAACAATTGTCACCGCCTCTCCATGATTGTTACACATTTTTTTGGCATTTTTCCACGAAGCTGCCAGATTTTCGTGTGCCTACGCCTCCTGCATAGGAAAAGGCACCAGGACTCTAATCACCTAAAGTATTTCTGGACCAACAAGAATGACCTAAGGAATAATAGTCAGTGCCTCGCCATGACTATTCCTCTTTCTTTTCACATTTTATGACCATAAAAGAGGAATTTCGCCATGTTTCAAGATTTTTGTGTGCTATTACCCTAGACATCTACATGCATTCGGGCGCTGGACCCGAATTGCCTATAGTTTTGTCGGCACATAAAAAATTAATTAAGGAACAATAATCACTGACGCTTCGTGACCGTTACTCATATTTTTAGTATTTTAGGATCATAAAACAAGAATTCGCCCGATTCTCAAATTTTCGTGTGCTATAATTCATGGCTCATGCATGGGCCAGAGCACCCAGATCCAGATAGATTAAAATTTTTGTGGCCCATCAAAAACGACCTAAGGAACAATAGTCACCACTTTCCCATGATTGTTACTCAATTTTAGCATTTTAGTTCCATAAAACTTGGAGTCCGCATTATTCCCAAATTTTCTTTTGCTGTAGTCCACGCCTCATGCATGGACCCGAGCACCCGGACCCAACGCCTAGAAGTTCGCCGATCAATAAAAAATGGACTAAGGAACAACAGTCACCGCCTTGCAATGATCATTACTTGTTTCATGGCATTTTACGCCCATAAAACTATAATTGCAACCGATGGCTAGAATATCACATAATATAACCTACGTCTACTGCATGGGCTCGAACGTCGGGACCCAAATCGCCTAAAAAACTTTGACCCATAAAAAAAGATCTATGGAACAATAGTCACCACCTCACCATGATTGTTACTAACCTTTTCTCATTTTAGGGCAATAAAACCGTATTCGTCCGATTCCCAAAATTTCGTGTGCTATTATAGCGCCGCCATGTGTATGCATCCAGTGACCGGACTCAAATCACCTAAAAATTCTCCGGACCATAAAAAATGACCCAAGGAACAATTTTCATAGCCACTCCATGCCCGTTACTCATTTTTTCGCATTTTAGGTCGATAAAACTGAAATTCTACACAATTTCAAGATTTTTATGTGCTATAGCCCACACGATCTATATGCATCCGAGCATCAGACCAGAATTCCCTTGTTTTGCTGGAACATAAAAATGACCTAAGGAACAATAATTACTGACTCTCTATGACAATTACTCCTTTTTTGGCATTTTAGGACCATCAAACTAGAATTCCGCCTGATTCACAGATTTTCATGTGCATGGGACATAGCGCTCGGAACTTTATCGCCTAAAATTTTGGTGGCCCATAAAAAACAATCTTACGAGAAATAATCACCGCCTCACCATGAGTGTTAACCGTGTTTGGCATTTTAGGGCCATAAAACAAGAATTTCGCTCCATTCCCATATTTCCGTGTGCTATAGCTCATGCCTCATGTATGAGACCGATTTCAAAGACCTGGATTGCATTAAAATTTCCCCGAACCATAAAAATGACCTACTGAACTGTATTCTATGCATTTCCATGACCGTTACTCATTTCTGCATTTTAGGGCAAATAAAACATGAATTCCTCCTGATTCATAGATTTTCATATGTTATAGGTCATACCTCCTGCATTTATCGGGGTGCCCAGACTCGAATCACCTAAAATTTTGCCAACCTATCAAAGAGACCTTAGACATAATATTCACAACCTTTCTATGATAGTTACTCGTTTATTACCGTTTCAGGGCCATAATACTGGAAGGGCGAATGAATCCCATATTTCGTGTGCTCTAGGTCATACCTCTTCCATGGGCCAGGGCGCCCGGACCCAGATGACCTAAAATTTGTTTACCCATAAAAAATGGCCTGAGGAACAATAGTCATCGCCTCACCATGATTGTTACTCAGTTTTTGGCATTTTAGGCTCATAAAACTTGAATTTCGCGCGATTTCCAGATGTTCGTGTGCTATAGCCCACAGCTTCTACATGGGCCCGGGCGCCCTGATCTAGATTGTTGGCCCAAGTAAATGTTAGTTTTGAAGACTAAAAAAGGAACTCATGATGAACCAGGCCCATCCAGTGGTCCATCCCCCAGGTGCACAAAAACAGGCATATTTGAGCATGTGGGTTACATGTGATGGAGATAAACTTAACCTCGTGTATTTAATATCTCCTAAACAAAAAGGTTACATAATTAATAAGGAGAACACTATTCAAGATAGGGAAAACGTTAGAAGTTGAAATCAACTAGAACTCTTCCACCAAGGAAGAGTTGCATCAGAACTCTAGTTATTTCTTCATCTATTAACTCTATAAATTGCAGGATGTTTTCACATTAAAGTGTTGCACAAAAACGCAAAATTTAAACGTGAATTTGGAGCAAAATAGTAAGGCTTTTTGAAAGCAATTCGTGTGTAATGCAAGTGTGCAAACCTGAAGCTACATGAACCAGATAAAAAAACCAGCTCCATAAAGAGTTTTATGTGTCTTTCTTTATTTCTATTTCAATTATAGTAGGTGTTTTAATATTGTACCTTTCAGATTTCATAGAAGCAATTGTATTAGGTACTTTGAGTATTAAAGTTAGAGTTAACTTGAAGTTGTCACAACAGTTATAGGATGGTTACCACAATGGGATTAGAGTTAATTCTTAGGTTTACAAAAGAGTTTTTGCCAATGCAGTTTTGGCTCAGTGATTTTACTGGAAGTTTTGGGAAAATACTACTGAGTAGTAGGTCGTGGTTTTTTCATCTTTTGAGCCAGGTGATTTCCATAAAAAATCTCCATGTTCTTTATTTTCGATAATTATTATTCCGCAAATAACATAAGTTACACCTAGAAAAACCAGGTCCTTCTAGAAGTAGTTTAAGCGAAAATTGGGTACCACACAAATCACCCCCTCTTGTGTGGTATTTATGTTTAGAACATAAATTGCTATCAGAGTAGGTTATCCTTGAAGAGGCTAACACCTTTGGAACAGATCAAGATGAGTGCACCACCTGGATACTGGGAAGGGCAATCCACCGATAGGCCTCCACTCTTTAATGGCCACTACTACTCTTGGTGAAAAAACATGATAAGAGATCATATCATAGGAGAAGACTATGAACTCTGGGACATAATGACTGATGGTCCTCCAGCAACTACAAAGAAGAATGCTCAAGGAGTGGATGTGCCAAAGACAAGAGCTGACTGCACTGCTTAGGACTTGAGGAAGTGGGAAAAGAATGAAAAGGCCAAGAAATGGCTTGTGTGTGGACTTGGTCCAGATGCGTACAGTACAATTCAAAGATGTACCACTGCTAAGGAAATCTGGGACACTTTGCGAGTGGATCATGAAGGAACACCTCATGGGATGAGGTCCAGAGGAACACTGTTGTATTCTCAATATGAAAATTTCACCCTGAATGAAGGAGGAACCAGCCAAGAGATGTATACAAGGTTCACCATACTAACAAATGAACTTAAGTCTCTTGGAAGGGTTATTCTTGAAGAGACAAAGTTAAGAAGATTTTGACAAGGGTACTACCAATCTCCTGGGAAAGAAAAATCATAGTTATTCAGGAATCAAAGAACATAGCCACTCTCAAGCTGGATGAACTAATTGGAAATCTTACTACCTATGAACTGAGAAGGTAAACCATGAATATGGATGCCCCCAAGAAGGAAAGGAGCATGGAATTAGAATCATTGAAGGTGCTGATCTAGAGGAGGATGAAATGACCATGATCAAAAAGGATTTCGAGAGGTACCTAATGAGAGAAAAAGGTCTTTCAAGAAGTGGAAGCTACAACAAATCAATGGTTCCTAAAAAAAAACCAATGAGGGGTGTTACAAGTGTGGGAAGACTGATCACCACATCAAAAACTGCCCTCAATGGGAAATTGAATGGAAAAAGGAAAGAGCTGAACGAAGGAATAGGAAGAAGGAACATGTTCATCACAAAAAGAACAAAGGATCAACAAAGGCTATGGTTGCTGCTTGGGGTGAAATCTCAAATGATGTCTTAGAAGATAAAGATGGAGATGAACAAGCACTTATGCAATTGGGAAATCCGATGAGGAATCTGAGGTAAGTATAAATCATCTAAAAGACAAGATTAAATTTTTGTCTAAAGAAAGTCTCTCTGAGTTACTTCTAGATTTCATTGATGAATTTGACATTATGAACAATGAAAAGGAATTGCTTTCTAAGGAGTGTGTGATTATGAAAGCTAAGTGCAAAAACCTGAAACTTAGGGCTAGTGAAAGTGATAGTAAAAATACTAAGTTGAAGAACCTGGTTCATAAACTTGATACCACATTCCTAAAGCTTAAATTTAAAAATATAAAGTTGAAGTTAGGAACTGGTAAAAAGAAATCCGATCATACACAACTCACTTTAGAATAAAATGTAGGAAAAATGAAAGATGCATTGTACAAAAGAGATGAGCAGTTAAGAGTCTTTAAAGAGGATCTAAACAAGGTTAAGGACGAGGTAGATAGAACCTATAAATAGAATAGATCCTCCGATGCACTTTCATGGCTACATGAACACCATAATAGCAATAAGAGAGGACTTGGATACGGGACCTATGCACCTATGTGGGATCCCAAAAGCTAGTACCTCACACTTCCTGAGAACAAAATGTGCTCATACTGTGGTTAAAATAGTCACTATAAATCTGAATGTATTGCAAAAGAAAATACTATCAAAAAGAATAAAGAAATTGTTCAAGGGAAAAATAGGCTTCCACGTTGGGCTAAAAAGAATCTGATTCACCCTTTAGTCTGTAGAAAGGGATCCAAACTAGTTTCGGTTCCTAAGACTAATCACTGATTTCCTTTTATGGATCCAAGTGAAAGGGAGTAGCCAAATATGGTACATGGATAGTGGCTACTCAAAGCATAAGACAGGAAGCAAGAACCAATTTCTTTCACTTGAGGACCTCAAATGAGGTAATGTCTCCTTTGGAAATGGGAAGAAAGGTGAGACCATTGGGGTTAGAAAGGTAGGTAAGATTAATTCTCACTTTATAGAGAATATCTACTTGATAGATGTCTTAAAGTACAGTCTCATCAGTGTATAAAATTATGTGATAAAGGTAATTTGGTAGCATTCACTACTACCAAATATTTTGTGATTAATCTTACCATTGACAAGATTGTTTTGTAGGAAAAAAAGAGTAACCAATACATGCAATGTATATTTGTCCACACTTTCAAAAATTAACTCACTTGCTAACGTGTGTTGGACAATGACCCCCTTATTTGGCATGAGAGACTTGGACATACAAGTCTGATTTAACTCAACAAATTAGTCTCCAAGGATTTGGTGATATCAAGTTCAAGGAAGACAATGTTTGTGAGGCTTGTGCAAGGGGGAAGCAGGTAAGATCCTCTTTTAGATGCAAGAAAGTGGTAAGCACCACCAGAATGATGGAACTGGTCTACATGGATTTCTATGGTCCAATGAGAACATTAAGCAGAGGTGGTAAAAGATATGTGATAGAGCTTGTTGATGATTTCTCTAGGTTTACTTGGATATTGTTTTTTAAAATCTAAAGATGAACCATTTGACATGTTTACTTCTTGTGAGCACGTAATTTTTGCCTCACACGAGCTACTCCCAAATGAAATCAAAACAAAATGGTCTGTTTTATTGTGTGCATTTTTTTTGTATTTTTTTTTTGTGAATTTTCGTGTTATTTTGGTATTTGTTTGCATTTGTATATACGTGATTATATGTGTTTAAATTAATGAAAATACAAATATATGTCGTGTTTGTATTTTTTTAACTTTGCAATTAGGAGTACTTAAGTATATTTTGCCAAATAATGAAAATTCACAAAAATATGTATTTTTTTGCATTTTATTTAGTATTTAATGTCCAAATTGGGCAATTTTATTTTTAATTGTTAATCAATTATATGTGATAATTATTATTAGAAGTTAATTAGTGCTTTTATAAATTAATTTAGTTCTATAAGTTAATTTAGAATTTTAGTTTTATTTTAAGAAAACAAAAGAAAAGAAAAATCAAAGAAGGAAATCAAAATTGGACCAAAGTCCAGGCCCAAATCGGCACAGACCAAGTCCAAAAACACCCCAAAATCCGGTTCAACCCATGCCCCAACCCATTTTCCCCGACCCAGTCTCAGCTCTTACACCTGAACGACGCCGATTCTCTAAGATAGTTTGATCACAGTCGTTGATTTTTTTAATCTAACGGCTGAGATTAATTCCCTAATTTTAATTCACCCAAATACCCCTAAACCCTTTACCCCGCTTCATTTCCAGATCCCCCCCCCTTCTCTCACTTCGTCTCTCTCAACTCAGAGACGAAAAGTAGGGTGGCAACCCAGCCGCCATAGCTCCCATCCACCTGAAACCCGGCGGCAACGACGCCGCCGGCCACCTAATTCACACCCTTAACTCTTCTCAACCTCCCCGTTTCAACCCCCTACTGGCTAACCTCGAATCGATCCCCGTCTTCTTGAATCTTCATTTAAAGATTCGAACCAAAACCCAATCTATGCCAAAACTAGCCCAAATTTCCACCAGTTACTCCCCTTTGCCTCCTCGTCCTTAATCCCTAACCAAATTAGCTCGAACATGAGTAAAAAATGTCGAATAACGGATCTAGGGTTCAATGGTTCAAGACTGTCTCAAAGCTTCAGGATTGGTAGGGTTCTATTTAGTATTCTAGGTCTATTTCTCATGAAATTGACGTATAATACTAACTACAACTCAGATTCGAAAAGGATTTTGGATGAGATGAGAAGAAGAAAGAAAAAGTAAGATTTTCTAAATTTTCTTTTTCTTTTTACTTTGTTTTTTCTATATGATAATTTGTCTGATAAGTTGTAATTAGTTGTTTCTTTAGTTTTAGTACGTTAATTTCTTTTTCCAGTAAAAATTCTGCCCCTTTCGGATTTCTGTTAGATTAAATGCTCCGATATTTGTTTGGTGGTATCAATCGAGAATTTGTTTGCTTGAATTAGGGTAGTTATAATTCGTCTTTTTCATTCATCTTTTGGTTAATCAGAGTTTTCTTCTGTAAATTAATGATTTGTTGTAAATAGTTTTGTCGATTAACTCATGTTTGTTTATAGTCCAGTAGTCATTGAGTCATGTTTTGATCAATCAAATGTATGGATTGTCTGATCTCTTTGAAATGTTCTGTTTTTGTGTTTTTCTTCTCTGTCACTGGTTTTCTAAAAAAAGTCAGTATGTGTGAGTTTAGCATGTTCTCTTTCGAGCCAATTGGTCGCCCCTAGATTGTGTTGAACCCGTAGTAATTTCACTCTTTGATGCTATTCGGTCTGATTAGAGTCCATAGAATGAGATGTTGGTTGAATTTAATAGCTTTGAATTGGTTATAGCTGCTATATATTCATTTCCAGTGATCAATTGGGAATTGATGGATGATTGAGGTAATTGATTAGATAAATTTGGAGTGTTGCTGATGGGTGGGGATATCAATAGCTTTCAGGTTTAATTTCAGCAAGTTGGCAGTAGATTCAAGGACAATTTGGGATTTAAAAAAAACTGGAAAAAAGCTCAGAAATTAGTGGTATGCTAGAGGATATCCCATTAACTTTACTTTTAAATTAGGATTTGTCTAACAAAGATAATGGATTGTGAATTGGAATATTTTGGAAGTATTTGAATATTTTAATGAATCCTTGAATAATGCTAATTAAATAATGAATAAAACACACCTTAGTGGGGTTTAATGGGATATGATAGGAAAGAATTGTTTTCTTAAGGAAAAAAAGGCATTGAAACAGGCTATTAAGGGGCTGCTAATATGATTTTAAGGCTATAAGAAGAGAAGAGAACACACAAAACAAGAAAAAGAACGTTTTTTGAAAGAGGGACTTTTTTCTGAAATTTCTGTCTAACATAGATACACTCATAGAACTGAGAAATAGAAAACGAGATAGCCATTTTCGAACACACGCATACACAGTTTTCTTCTACTGAAAAGGATTACTGCTCCGTTGAATTTTGTCGCCTTTAATTTGATTTCTGATATTTCACTAGTTCTTTTGAAATATTCTGTTGATCCATCTAGGGTTCAAAAAGAGTTTGAACTTGGGTTTATAGAAGTTAGTTTGGAAGTTGTGGTATTTGTTTGACCGATTGAGATTTCTCTAAGCTGTCGTGTGTCATTTCACGATTTGAAAGTAGTTTTATTGGTGTTGTTGTGTTGTTGCTGCTATCGTTTACTGCTGCTGCTGGAATTACTGTTCATACTGACTCTTTCTACTCCTCATTACTTTCAACTTTTCCAGGTACACATTTCTCAGTTATACCTAATGAACAATTTGGCTTGAAGTTGAAACAGAAATTTGGAGTCTTGTAGTCTGGTGTCAATATGTCTTTCAATTGCTCATAGTTTTATTTTCATTTCTGTTTTAATCACATTATTCCGAATTGGATGATGTACTACATTTCACTTGATTCTTGTATTATTCTTCTGAAGATTATACATAGTTTAAACTTGGTAGGAATTCATTTGTTTACCAAGTATCTTATAGTTAGATGCAGGTTTGAGATGGTGTAATTATATTTGGATTTCTATTGTCACAAACCTCATGGATCTGTCTAGATAGAATCATTACTTAGCTTCTTGAGTCATTCATATTAGTTAGAGTAGTAGTTGTTCATAGTTTAGCTTACTGGCTAATTCCATTTCATGTTATTCGTGTTGTTGGCTCCTTCAAGGATTGGATCCAGTTCTGGATCAGTAAACATATGTTAAGTAGGAATTTCCCAGTTCGATGTAGTATACCTGGATCTAGTATGCAAAATAGATATGTATTTGTTTGAAATGGGACTTGGTTTTTTTATTTCAGGGATGTTCTAATTTAGTGATGTCCATGTTTATACATAAATTTTATTTTTTAAACATGTTCAAAAGGGATGTAGGTGTAACTGTATGTTTAAAATTAAACTTGAAAGCATGTTAAATGTACTAGTTTATTCCCATTTAATGTTTCCTTTATCCAATATATTTTACTATTAAAGTTTAAAGGTGTTTGAATTCAATGTAATTCATAAACAATGAATCACAGCTAGTAGCTGAGTTGCGAAAAACAACAAATTTTGAGCCAACTTTGTCATGAGAAATGTGTTGATCCTTTGGATCTTGTTTAAGTTAGGCGAAAATAAGTTAGGTTGCAAGAACAAAGTGGCCAGTGAAATTTGTTGTGAATTAGATAATGTTTTACCAAGTATGATTAATTTGCTAAGCCCGTTAACATTATATAGTTGCACTCTTTTATTACTCCGTAAATAATTTATAAGAATATAGAAAATCATAGTTTACTTTAGGGTGGACCTTTAAATAAAAATGAGATGAGCCTCGCCAAGCATAATGCACAAATTACGAGCCCTCATAAATATATATAAAACTAATTAGAATTTGGCACGAGCCGTTTAGCTAATTTCACGGCCCTCCGCAAAGTAGTAATACGTTAGTCACTTTAGGTGTGTTTTTAATCATTTTACCTTTCTTAAATATCGGTGTGCATTTCATGCGACCCAAATCTAAATCCAACAACATTGAATAAGAATGTGTCGAGGATCCGGGTGCATTTCATGTGACGTTGTGACGACCCAAAGGGTCATCACTTGTTTTATTAATCATTTCGAGCTTCTGAGGCTTTGAAAACCCCATTCTATGTTGCCTCGATTTAAGTGCACGATCCGAGCATGTAACCGGAAAGATTTTGTGATAGAAAATATGAATTCTATGAGAAATTTGTATAAAAATGATATTAATATTGATATAGTTGACTTCGATCAACATTTTTGGTAAACGGACCCGGACCCGAGATTGGATGGTCCCGGAAGGTCCGTAGGAAAATATGGGTCTTGGACATGCGTCCGGAGTCGAATTCTGAGGCCTAGAGCCCAAGTTATGAATTTTTCTGTGAAATTATTTTTGATGTAATTGTTAAAGGAAAATGAATTAATTGACCTTGGTATCGGGCTCGTATTTTGGTTCCGATGCCCGGTACAAGTCTTAAATATTATATATGTGCTTTCTGCAAAGTTTGGTGACATTCGGATGTCGTTTGATATGTTTTGGACCTTGAGTTCCAAGTTTGAAAGTTTGAAAACCAAAAGTATGAAAATCATGAACTTGAGGCTTGATTTGATGAAAACGATGTGATATTGGCGATGTGATCGCACGAACAAGTTCGTAATGTGTTTTTGATGTGGTGTACATGTTTGGTTTGGAGCCCGGGAGGCTCGGGTAAAGATTTGATAGGCCGTTGGATCAATTTCTGAATTTTTGCACTGCTGGTTTTTCACCCAGCTGTTGTCTTCGCAATTGCGAAGATTTTCTCGCAATTGCGAGAGGTCCCAGGCTGGTCTTGGTTTGCAAATGCGAACCATACTTCGCAAATGCGAAGTTGGCAGGATTGAGCACTGCTTCGCAAATGCGAAGTATACCTCGCAAATGCGAGGCCTTCAATATTGAGCCTGGCTTTGCAAATGCGAAGCATTTGTCGCAAATGCGAAGGCCCCTCATTCTAGCTTTGTTCGCAAATGCGATCAAATGTTGGCAAATGCGAAGGCCCCAGATTTGCCTTGGCTTCGCAAATGCGAACAAAATTTCGCAAATGCGAACTTCCCATCCTTAGCTTATTTTTCAAACTCCAGAAATTGGTCGGGGTTCGCAATTGCGAACCCATGTTCGCAAATGCGAACACAGAGACCTGTAAATCCCGATTTCCAACTTCATTTTTCACATTTCACAACCCAAAAACACCCATTGGCGATTTTTCACGAACTCCCTCTTCTTCAAAGCAATTGTAAGTCACTTTTTACTTAATTCTTTCAATTCCTAACAACATTAAACATGTTTTTCAATAGAAATCAAAGGTTTTCATGGTAGAATTTCTTGTTTTGGTAGAATATAGGGGTTTTCATGAATTGGGAAATTGGACCTCGAATTGAGGTCTGATTTTGAAACAAATCATATACTTGAACTCGTAGGGGGATGGGTAACCGGATTTTGGTCCGAACCCCGAGTTTCGACCATGTGGGCCCGGGGTCGATATTCACTATTCCGGGCAGAATGTTGTAAAAATTGTAATTGGCCATATGAATTAGCTTGTTGAGTAGTATTGATGATATCAAATCAATTGTGTATAGATACGATTGGATTGGAGCCAAATTTGAAAGGAAAAGGCATTGCCACGGATTGAATTTTTCGTAAGCATTCGAGGTAAGTGTTTGTTCTATCCTAGCTTGAGGGAATAGGAATGGACTTTATGTGTAAATTGTGATATGTGGAGTCCGACGTATAGGCATGGTGACGAGTATCTATACGTTGGGGGTCGAGCATGACCGTGAGTCTTAAAAATGGACTAAATTCTTATTAATCCTAAGTGATTATGTGAAGGGAGATTATTATTGGTTTTATACTCGTAAAGTACATATAAATTGTTGATTTAGAGTTATTGGTATTACACCGGTAATGGGGATGTATCGTTGATTTATTATCATTTATTGGTTTTTACACCGGTAATATCAATATTGTTGAAGTAAAGATTATTGGTTTAATACCGGTAATACTTTTATATATTCACTGTTGATCAGAGATTATTGGCTTATTGCCGGTAATATATATATTAAGGAATTGGGATCTTGTGGCGCGCCGACCACTTATATATTAAAGAATTGGGATCGTGTGGCACACCGAACCACTTTTATGATAAGAAATGGGATCGTGTGGCACGCCGACCACAAAGTGATTTGAATCTTGGCATTGGCCATAGTTGCCGGTAGCCTATTGTTACATTTGGGAGCGGGTGGTATGCCTACCACAAGATAAGAAAAGCTTATTGCTACATTTGGGAGCGGGTGGTTCGCCTACCACAAGATGTGAATAGCCTATTATTACATTTGGGAGCGGGTGGTACGCCTACCACAAGATATGAAATGAAAAATGAATTGAGAGATGAAAGTAAGATTTGTTCCGTTGACCAGATTACTCTGGATAGTATGAGTTATTGACTGTTATTTCAGAGCAGGTTCTTTCCTTATAAATGTTCGTTAACGTTTTACTGTTGTTGTATATGTATATATATTTCAATTGTACAGGTTTATGTGAGTGACTGGCCTTAGTCTCGTCACTGCTTCGCCGGGATAGGCCAAGCACTTACCAGCACATGGGGTCGGTTGTGCTGATACTACACTCTGCGCTCTTTTTGCGCAGATATAGGTTACGGACAGCAGCAGCGGCATTAGCACGATTGTGGATATTCCGACTACTGAGACTTCGAGGTAGCCTTGCAGGCGTCCGCAGGACCCGTTGTCTCCTCTAACTATGTATTTCATTTTGTTATCTCATGTATTCGAGATAAACAGCTTAATTTCTTTCAGACGATTATGTGAATTATTCTTAGAAGTTCGTGAGTATTGTGACACCAGTCTTGGGTAGTGTATCATGTTTGAGTTTTCTGTATCATATTTGATAAAATTGACTAAGTCTTCCGCTAAGTTTAATTATTCCGCTGTAATTATATGATTTTATTCAAAGTCTTAAGAAGAGAGTGGTAACTAATGAGAAATGTAAGTAATAGTTGTCTTGCCTAGCTTCCACTAGTATGCGCCATCACGACTCCCGATGGTGGAAAATCTGGGTCGTGACAGACGTGATCCAAAAATGTGTTCTTAAACAACGTTCATTTTCTTAAGTAGTAATAATTGACTAAAAGCGGTAAATAACATTAAAATTGAACTGTATGTTAATATGTTGTAAATCAGATTAATAAGCCAAAATATGACAATTGAGCGACCGTGCTAGAACCACGATACTCGGGAATGCCTAACTTCTTCTCTCGGGTTAACAGAATTCCTTATCCGGATTTCTGGTTGGCGGACTGTTAAACAGAGTCATTCTTTTCCTCGATTCGGGATTTAATCGGTGACTTGGGACACCATAAATCTCCCAAGTGGCAACTCTGAATTAATTAAATAAATCCCGTTTCGATTGTCCTTTAATTGGAAAAACTCCATCGCGCCCTCGCGGCCTGCGGAAAAAGGAGGTGTGACAGCTCTGGCGACTCTGCTGGAAAAATTCGATCTTTGAATAATTGTTATATTTGGCTTATTATTATCTGATTTTATTATATGTTTGTATTTAATGTGCTAAATGTTGCTTTTACCGCTTTGATATTTTTGTGGATTGTACCTATAAACTGTGCCGAAATTAATCTCTTCTCTGAGTCTTCTGAATCATAAAGAAGGGTGCACTTTGTGTGACTTCTTTTCTATATAGTGTCTAATTCCCACTTTAGAACGAGGTTTGGATAAGTTGCAAAATCGGTGAAGCTTCTGTATTCCCGGGTTGCTGCCTCCTCCTCGGCTCGAGCTGTCCGCTGGGGTAAGCCAGGTCTAGACCAATAAACCTAGGGTTTAAACCTAGAAGAACAATGAACTCATGCCGGATCCCTAGTAGGACGTTTGTTTGCATCACGTGCATTTGACTTAGGGGACTAAACACAGGGGTTGGGTCCGTCTAGGACATGTCACCTGAAATAAAAGGACCATCTTGTTGCATCAGATTTTGTGCATCTACTTGTTTAGATCAGCATGTTGACCAGCTTCAAATATTGGCAAACCGAAGAGAGTAGTTTTGCCCAAATAATGTCAAATTCTTGTTAAGATATTTTAGAAATAAGATGAAAAAAGGGATAAAAATAGGGTTTGTTTTAGTATGTCTTCAAAGATAATACTTTTTGGGTTTTATTTTTTTTTAACTTGGTTTGTTTTCTTTTGAACGAACTACGCTAGTTTGACTCTTACACGGTGTGAGACACGTAGGCAATCCTTATCGAGTCCAACTTCCCCTTTTGCAAAAATAGTCAAAAATGTCAGAATTAATTTTCGTAGTAAATAAATCGGTGATGCCTTTTTCAAAACAACTAAATGTTTCCGTAAAAGGACGCCGGAAGGTTGATTTTGCATAAACGGCCAATTTGGGTCATTTTGTGGATTTTTTAACATAGCCTTAAAATCTTTGTCCCCGAGGCGTTGAAAGACCGTGTTTAAAACTGAGTCTTTTATAGAATATTAAAAAAAAATTGAAATAAAGTTGTTTGTCTTTCTTTAATCACCTTAATAAATGTGCAGGATGAGCACGAATCAAAATGAAATATTTTCAGTCTTTAGCGAGAATCCTCAACAGCTCCACATGTGGTGGAATGATTTGAAAGACAATAGAAAAAAGATAGTGGAAAGAGTTTTGGGAGGTTTTGTCAATTTGCTGAATATCAAGCCAAGGAAAGATATCATCGAGGCACTGATATCTTTTTGGGATCCAACACGCAATGTATTCCGTTTTGTTGATTTTGAACTTACACCCACGCTAGAGGAGATTGCAGGCTATGCAGGATTAAATGGAAAGTTAAGAGGACAATACCTGCTTTCACCAAGACCGGTATCTCTGCATGGGTTTCTGGATTTGCTAAGCATTAGTCGAAAGGTGCAAAATGATGATTTATCAAGAGGATGTTGCGCTCTCCAATTCTTATATCAACGGTATGGTACTTCTCAGGGTTTTGAAGAGTCAAATCTTGGAATAACTCACGCTGGAAATAGAACCAAGTGGGAGACCAGACGAATTTTAGCGTTCATAACGGCATTTCTGGGAATTGTGGTTTGTCCACGCAAAGATAAGAAAATAGAGATAAATCTTGTAGGAATAGCCGATGTTGCAATCAAAAAAGCAACCAGTACGGTAGTCCCTTTGGTTTTGTCTGAAATCTACCGAGCCTTGATTGTATGCCGAGAAGGGGGCGACTTCTTCCAAGGATGCAATCTGTTACTCATATTGTAGATGCAAGAACACCTCCATCACCGGGCACGATACATGAACCGTGGGTTGACTGGAAAAAGCTGTATTAGTGGTTTTGAGGAATGGATGATAGGCACTGTATTCCCCGAAGGGGTCGAAACATGGCTTGCGCGATTAAGTTCAATAAAAGCCGACCAGATTGAATGGGCGTTCGGGTGGTTGCCTAATACTGAAGCAGTGTACATGGAAGCTGAGGAATGTTATATTCTTCTGATGGGGGTTCGTAGTATCCAACCATATGTTCCTCATCGGGTATTGCATCAGCTAGGAATATTTTAGGTTATTCCTACTGATGAAGATCTAAGCAAGCACGCCATTGAATTGAGCCTAGGAGTTGTATTCCCCAAAGAAAAGATTAGAAAGCTGTGGCATGAATGTAGATTCCTTGAGCCTAAGACTATGGTTCGAGAACTAGCTAAGGGTAAGGTAGACCCAAAGTACAATGTTTGGTTCAGGAAAAGGTTCCAGATTCGTTAGAAATCTGCCAAAAGAGCCCATGTCCAACAATTCACGGATGATTCACAAGAACAATGGAATTGTCTAGCAAAGGAAGAGGGTTACAGGACGAAGATTGGCAAGATAGAACAGCAGGTCCAGGACCTTCAATTTGAGAAGAATATGCAAGATGCTGGCGATGAGGGGGTCAAAAAGAAATTGACTCAAGAAAATGACACTCTCAAGGCTCGAATTTGGCAAATCAGAAAAGAATCCAACAACCAACCAAGAAGCTGAGCTGATCAAAGGTTGATGAACGAACTGAACCAACAACCCAAAGAAAGCCAAGAAAAGTTGGAGAGGTCCGAGGCTAGCAGGGAAAGGATGCTGGCTAGATGGGCAAGAGGTGCATCAATACGAAAGGAGTACTTGAGGCAGGTCAAAAGGAATTGCGAGATGAGCGTCGGGATATTGAGAGAGACAAATTCCACTCTCCAAGAACAGATCCGCAGACAAGCTCATGAAGCTAGGGAAGACAGGGAACGGTACTACGACATAATGGCCCTAATGGAAGAACAAATGAAAAGATTCCAAGATCGGCTCACGGACGATGCGCGAGTACTGGGGTTAAAAAACCGACAGATAGAGCAGTTATTCAGAGAAGGGGATAACATTCGGGGAAGGATCGACGAGATTGGATACTACATTCACATGAGATGCCTATCATGTGAACAGATGCCCTGGGATGTCCTTTTCTCCTCTATCATGGGTTATGTCCGTCAGATTATGGAAGAATTGAAAGATCTACAAAGAGGCCTTGCACCAAGGACCACAGCCAGGCCAAACAGGGCCCCACCGGCACAGAAGCTCAAAACCTTAGAACTTGGCTAGTTTGAAACTTGTATTTCTTTTTGGATTCAGCTGTGAGATTGTTTTTTCTTGTAAAAGGGCTGAAAATGTTTTACCATCGTTTTTAGTTTGGCTGTTGTAATCAAGTTTTTTTTAATAATTGAAAACTTTTGAAAAATATTTTGTGTGACACGAACTACGCTGGGTCTGATTCACGCGGGGACGTGATACGTAGGCAATCCACATAAGATTCGACCACAACCGCTAGTAATCAAAAGAAAGGCGAATAAAAAGAAAGGTTGAAAATTCCAAAAGACAAGCTGGGATGACGCATGCAAGTCATGCTAGAAAGGATTAACTTATTAGGGAACATTGTATTACAATGTGTGATTACTAAATCTGTTAAATCCTAACACTAACAAGTTTGTGGTTTCATGATCCCTTTCCAGTCAGTTGTTAGCACGTTCTAGCACCGCACCGTTATCCGACCAGATCTAAAGGACCCCTACCTTCAAACATGACTACTTCAGAGCATAGCACCAAGGAAGAAAGGCCCACTAGCCAGCTCTTGAAAGAAGCCATGGAAAAGATAGAACGGATAGGACTAGAAATGAGTGCGATGCACTTGGCTTTGGAAAAGGTACAAAAGAGCCCTGAGCTACTGGTTAACCCTACAGTAGGACATACTTCGGAGTACCTACACACAGGTCCTTCAACACATATACCCAGTCATCATTATTATCAGGGGAGAATCCCCTATGACACTTAAACTCCACCACTGAACTACGCTGGGAGAGACGAGCTGTTGATAGCATACTTTGGTCAAAGTCTAAGTGGGTCGGCACTTGAATGGTACACTAGGCAAGATCTTAGTAGATGGTACACTTGGGACAATTTGGCCCAAGCATTCGCCGCACACTTTTAGTACAATTTGGAGATAGTTCCTGACCGTCTCACATTACTGAGGACAGTGAAGAAACCCGGAGAAACTTTTCGTGAGTTTGGCTTCCGTTGGAGAGAGCAAGCAGCCAGGGTGGATCCTTCCATGAGAGAGGGAGAGATGGTGGAGTATTTTTTGCAATCGCTGGATCCAACATATTTTGGCCATCTGGTGACAACGGTTGAAATGACTTTCAACGAGGTGGTAAAAGTTGGAGTTATGATAGAAGAAGGACTGAAGTCCGATAAGATTTTGAGCTACTCAGCACTCAAAGCCACCACCCAAGCTATTCATAGTGGAGCAGGGGGTGCGCTAGGTCGGAAGAAGAAATAAGAGGTCGCCACAGTGGAAGCAGGAAATTGGTCCAGGGCCAACAAATCGTACTACAACCAACCCAGACCCCACACTCCAAATTACCCATATTCCTCGCACCAATCACCCCAACATTACTATCCCCCACAAGAACCATATTTTTCCGTGCACCAGGCACATGCATACAATCAACCACTGGTTCGCCCATAATGGTGCGCACCGGCTCCCCAACATGCATATACACCTCCTCAAAAGACCTATCCACCACAAAACACATACCCACCACCCCAAAATGCTTATCCTCCACCAAGGGCATACAGGAACCCGCCAGGAGCAGGTTTCCGCGGAAATCATGCTTCCAAAAATGATAGGGTACAAAGGAAAAGAGCCTTTACCAAATTGGGAGAAACCTACACCGCCTTATTCCACAAATTAAGGCAAGTGGGTTTGTTAAGTCCTGGCGAGCCTAGGTTATAAAACCTCCCGCCCTAGAATTTGGACCAATCAAAGAGTTGTGAGTATTGTTCGGGGATGTTAGAACATGACACCGAAAGGTGTTGGAGATTGAAACACGCAGTGCAAGATCTCATTGACACCCGTAAGATAAAGGCCCAAACACCCGAAGCGCCCAACATTAATCAAAACCCATTGTCGGCGCACCACGAGACCCAGATGATTGAGTTCGTGTATGAGGGAGGAGAGATGAAGAAACCATCACAAACAATGATGATGATTCGAGCTACTCCGAAAGAAAAAATGTTGGGTGAGGAAGCAGTGATAGGTGTGGAGAAGGGAGAGGTTCAATCTACAGTGATAGTGGAAGAGAATGCAGCCGTTGCTCCGGAGAAATCAGGATCTACCAAAGTGGTAGTATTGGAGGCGCCACTCGCACCTGTGTTTGTTGTAAAACGAGTTTGCCGAGAGCCGGTCATTGTAAAACCGGTAGTTCAATTGCCGATAATTAGCAACAAGGCGGTGCCTTAGAAATATGAGAAAGCAGCGGTGATATACCAGGGCTAGCAGTTGGAGAAGAACATATGTGAGGCTCAAGGATTGACTCGTTCAGGGGGATGCTTTCCTCCCGCCGAGTTAAGAAAGCCTAGCTCAACAATAACAAAGAAGCCAGTGACAGATGAAGAAGCCGAGGAGTTTTTAAGAAAATGAAGGCCCAAGATTATTCCATTTTGGAGCAATTGAGGAAGACTCCGGCTCAAATTTCACTGTTGTCTTTGTTGATCCATTCCAGTGACCATTGCCAGGCGCTAATGAAAGTCCTGAACGAGGCTCATGTTCCGGACAAAATCTCTGTGAATCGCTTGGACAAGATGGTGCAGAAAATCTTTGAAGTGACTCGGGTGACCTTTTGTGACAATGAGTTACCAATAGAGGGCACAGAACACAACAAAGCCCTATAGTTAATGGCAAAATGCGAAGACTCGGTGGTCACCCGAGTACTGGTTGATAATGGGTCCAGTGCCAACATCTGTACCTTGGCTGCTTTGGACAAGTTGAAAATCGATCACAACCGGATTCATAAGAACAACATCTGCGTTCGAGGTTTTGACGAAAGTAGTACCAACACGGTGGGCGACATCATACTGGAATTGACCATTGGTCCAATTGAGTTCACCATGGAATTCCAGGTGGTCGACGTAACAGTATCCTACAATCATCTTCTTGGACAACCTTGGATCCATGATGGCAAAGCGGTACCTTCCACATTACACCAGATGGTGAAATTCGAATGGGACAGGCAGGAGATAGTTGTGTTCGGAGCTGACGGCACAAACCTTGGAGGAGATGATATTGTGCCATTTATAGAGACGGAAGGTGACAAAGGACCATGGGTGTACCAAGTTTTCGACGGGGTTCCAGTGGTAGAAGTTTCTAAAGGAGAGAACCTCCCACTCCACGGCATAGCTCCCGCAACCGTCATGACAATCTCAAAGATGCTGGGAAATGGGTTTGTGCCAGGATAGGGCCTGGGGGTAGAACTTTAGGGTATTGTTCAGCCTGTATCTTTGCCCAAAAAGTCAGGGACATTTGGATTGGGGTTCAAACCCACTGTGGAGGATATACAACGAGCCAAGAGAATGAAGAAGAGAGTTTGGGTTCTCCCCAAGCCATTTCCACGTCTGTCCAAATCTTTTGTCAAAGCAAGGGCCAAGAAACCGGAAGTTCCGAAAATCCAAGGACCATTGATCGGTATGGATGGGGGTTAGAACAGACCTTTGAAAAAATGTTTGCTTATGTCCATATGTTAAAAGCTGGAGAGGGTTATAGCAAAGCGGACATACAATTTGTGGGGCCTAAAGCCAAAATCAACAACTGGGCGGCTACTCCTCTTCCCACTCGAAGGGAGTCTTTGTAGTCGGCTTTGGATTTCCTTTCTTGTTTCCTGGGTTATCCCAGAATTGTAATCCTTTTGTTTTTGTTTGTATTTTTCTTCAAGTGTGAAACTGTTTTGTTCTGCATTTTCTTAATAAGAACAAAAGTTTCCTTTCTTTTTTTGGTTTTAATTTTTATTTCTTCTTTTCTGATCAGTTCTTCTTTTACTGGTCCTAAAGATATGGAATGCACAACGGATCCTCGACCTAGTCTAAATAATCAATCCAACTCCAACTTAATTGAACCAGAGTTTGAGTTAAATAATGAATCTGAATGCGAAGAGGATGAGGACTTTGAGGATATAAGCAGGGAATTGTGCCAATTCGAAGAGAAACCGAAGCCCAATCTAAATGAAACTGAAGCTGTTAATTTAGGGAGTACAGATGATGTTAGGGAAACCAAAATCAGCATCCATATTGAGCCAAGAACTAGGGAGGAACTAATCATAACCCTCATTGAATTCAAAGATGTTTTTGCGTGGTCATACGATGACATGCCAGGATTGAGCACCGATTTAGTGGTCCACAAATTGCCCACTGACCCGGCATACCCTCGTGTCAAGCAAAAACTGAGGAAGTTTAAGACATATATGAGTGTAAAGATTAAGGAAGAAGTGACCAAGCAGCTACAGGCTAAAGTTATTCGTGTCACTCCATATCTCGATTGGTTGGCCAATGTAGTACCAGTGCCAAAGAAAGATGGGATGATCAGGGTATGTGTTGATTACTGAAATCTAAACAAGGCGAGCCCTAAGGATAATTTTCCATTGCCCAACATCCATATCTTGATTGAGAATTACGCCGGGCGCGAGATCGGATCCTTCATGGATTGCTATGCAGGATATCATCAGATCTTGATGGATGAAGAAGATGCAGAAAAGATAGCATTGATTACGCCATGGGGAACTTACTATTACATAGTAATGCCATTCATTTTGAAGAACGCTGGGGCAACGTACATGAGAGAAATGACCACTGTGTTTCATGACATGATACACAAAGAGATTGAATTGTACGTGGACGATGTGATCATAAAGTCTAGACGGCAAGAGGATCATATAACAGACCTAAGGAAGTTCTTCCAAAGACTTCGAAGGTATGATATCAAACTCAACCCGGCCAAGTGTGCTTTTGGGGTTCCATCAGGAAAGTTGTTGGGATTCATCGTTAGCCGATGAGGCATTGAGTTGGATCTATCCAAGATCAAATCCATCCAGGACTTGCCACCGCCGAAGAATAAAACAGAGGTAATGAGTCTATTGGGAAGATTTAATTACATCAGCAAATTCATTGCTCAACTCACGGCAACCTGTGAGCCCATATTTCGGCTGTTGAAGGAAGATGCTGCGGTAGAATGGACGACGGAATGTCAGGAAGCCTTTGACCAAATCAAGGGGTATCTATCGAATCCACCCGTGCTAGTTCCACCTAAACCTGGAAGACCATTGATTCTCTATCTAACGATACTGGAAAATTCATTTGGCTGCGTATTGGGGCAACATGACAGTACAGGGAGAAAGGATCAAGCCATCTACTATCTCAGCAAGAAGTTTACAGTATATGAGGTTAAGTATACTCAGCTAGAGAAGACATGCTGTGCCCTTACTTAGGTAGCCCAAAAGTTGAAACATTATTTGTCATCATATACTACTTATCTCATTGCACGCTTGGACCCATTGAAATATATCTTCCAAAAGCCTATGCCCACAGGAAGGCTAGCAAAGTGGCAGATATTACTCATGGAGTGATATCGTCTATGTAATGAGGACGGCCATGAAGGCCCAAGCGTTGGCTGATCACTTGGCTTAAAACCCTATTGATGAAGAGTATGAGCCATTGAAGACGTATTTCACCGATGAAGAAGTGATGCACGTAGATGAGGTGGAATCAACGGAGGAACCAGGATGGAAGCTTTTCTTTGATGGAGCCGCAAACTCGAAATGAGTTAGGATAGGAGCAGTTCTCATTTCAGAAACAGGACATCACTATCCTGTTACGGCACAACTGCGATTATATTGCACCAATAACATGGCTGAATATGAGGCTTGTATTTTGGGATTACGGTTAGCTGCACACATGGATGTCCAGGACGTCTTGGTCTTGGGGGACTCGGACCTCCTGGTACATCAAATTCAAGGTGAATGGGAGACACGTGATTTGAAGCTTATATTATATCAACAATGCTTGCACGATCTAAGCAAGCGATTTCGATCAGTGGAATTCAGACACATTCCGAGAGTTCACAATGAGGTTGCTGATGCACTGGCCACCTTGGCATCAATGTTGCATCACCCAGACAAAATTCATGTTAACCCGTTGCATATCCAGGTACATGAGCAGCATGCTTACTGTAGCATGATAGAGGAGGAAATGGATGGCGAGCCATGGCTTCATGATGTCAAAGAATTCCTCAGAATGGGAATATACCTAGAGCAGGCGAATGTAGATCAAAAGAGAGCTATTCGGCGACTGGCAAATGGATTTTTCCTTAGTGGAGGAGTGTTGTACAAAAGAACCCCGGATTTGGGATTGTTGCGATGTATAGATGCAGGTCAAGCCACAACAGTGATGATAGAGGTACATGCTGGAGTTTGTGGACCGCATATGAGCGGATATGTGTTGGCGAAGAAGATCCTACGGGCAGGATAATACTGGCTCACCATGGAGTGTGATTGTATAAATTTTGTATGGAAGTGCCATCAGTGCCAGGTACACGGAGATTTGATTCACTCTCCGCCAACGGAGTTGCATACAATGTCAGCACCATGGACATTTGTTGCGTGGGGCATGGATGTCATTGGACTAATTTAGTCGGCAGCTTCCAACGGTCATAGGTTCATTCTAGTATCCATTGATTACTACACCAAATGGGTGGAGGCAAAGACATTCAAGTCAATGACCAAGAGGGCAGTGGTAGACTTCGTCCAATCCCATATCATCTGTAGATTTTGGGTCCCAAAGATGATAATCACGGACAATGGTGCTAATCTTAATAGTGGTTTGATGAATGAGGTATGTCAACAGTTCAAGATTACACACCGCAATTCCACGCCATATCGTCCCAAAGCAAATGGCGCGGTTTAAGCAGCAAACAATAATATAAAAAAGATATTGAGGAAGATGGTAGAAGGGTCTAGGCAATGGCATGAAAAGTTGCCATTTGCATTATTGGGTTATCGCACTACCGTCCAAACTTCGGTAGGTGCAATTCCTTACTTGATGGTATACGGAACAGAAGCAGTTATACCAGCGGAGGTTGAAATTCCATGTGTCTGAAGTGTTGCTGAAGCCGAGATTGATGGTGATGAATGGGTCAAAGCACGGCTAGAACAGTTGAGCTTAATCGATGAAAAGAGATTGGCAGCAGTATGTCATGGCCAATTGTACCAAAAGAGAATGGCAAGAGCATACAATAAGAAGGTGCGCCCCAGAAAATTTGAAGTAGGGCAACAAGTGTTGAAACGGATTCTCCCGCACCAGATTGAAGCAAAGGGCAAGTTCGCCCCAAATTGGCAAGGACCTTATATTGTGACCAGGGTGCTATCCAACGGCGCTTTGTGTCTGACAGATATTGAAGGAAGAAACACCGACATGGCCATCAAATCTGATGTAGTCAAGAGATATTTTGTGTAATTTCCTTGATCATGATAATTGCTTGCTCATTTGGCTGTATTTGGTGCTTATTAAATAATGAAATGACGGAGGCAGTTCTTTCTTCTATCCAAACACTTTCAACCTTTGCTTTCCCTTTTGAGCCTTAATTATTTTGTTTCATACCCCTATTTTGGAATCATTAAAAAATAAAAGAAAAAAAATGAATGAATGAAAAAATTATAATAAGAAAAACACAGAAAAATATTGAACTACGTTTGACCTGATTCCTCAAGAAGGATACGTAGGCTGCACATGGCTCGATCGCAACGTGACAAATGTCACGCGATTCAAAATCCCCAAACAAGAAAACTGGGGCAGAAGTTATGTTTCCTTTTAGAAAATTTTGGTTCCAAGAGTTGTATTCCTTTAATCATCAAGTTATTTAAAAATTTCTTAATGATCTTTTCTCACCCATGCAAAACCCCATATTATGTCCAAAAGACCTCCCGATCATTGTTTAATAAGTGTCAGGACAGGAAGAAGAGAGCTCAGGGTAATACACTGATTCTCGACTGAAAAGGACCATGAGCTGAAAGAATTCCCGATAGAGAGAATCTTATCGGAAACACTCCAATCCCCAACTGAAAAATAAAATAAGAGAGTCTTATCGGTGAAAACCTTCAAAAGGCACTGTAAGGCGACGTAAGCTGAGATGAATCAAAATGAGAGAGTCTTAGGGTGAAGACCTTCACGGGCACCTTAAGGTGACGTGAGCTGAGAGAAATGAGAGAGTCTCATTAGTGAAAAATCCTCGAAGGGCACTATGAGTCGACAAGACGAGTTTGGCAGAAAGAATCCACATGGGCAAAGAATCGCACATCTGTTTACCCCAGGCCAATGAGGCCATCAGAAAAATTGATTGATACAAATAGACTGGGTCGTTTGATCCGGAATTCATGACATGATCATTGGGAACAGTCATACCATCCAAATAAGTTCTTTTCTTTTCTCATCTTTTTGTTCAGAAATATTTTCTCTTTTTCTTTTCATCTCTTTTTCTAAAAGACTTTTCTAGAAATTTGTTTTCTTTGTATTTAAAAGAAAGGTTTTTTAAAGTCTACTACCAGTCGCCGAGACATTACAATAGGGAATATGGAGAAAAGTCGAGAAGTAATGGTTGAAGAACTTACAAATCAAGTTCCAAGAAGACCCTCAACAGGACTCCGATGGATTACTGACCAAGTTTTGAGATGGTCAAGACCACACAGAAAAAGGAAGGAGAAAGGAAAATCCATCCATAGCAAATGATCCCAATGTCTGCATCTATAACATCTTGGCCCCTGCAGCATTGAAGGAAAGAGTAACTCGTGAAGAGAATGGGTTGGAATTGAAAAGACTTCCCCGGAGTGTTTTGAAGCAAGAGAGGGGAAAACGGATGAATGGAAAGTCCATCCCTAATAGGGAAATCATCCCCAGCAAGTGAAATTATCCTCAACCAGTTGGGAGGCACACAGCAAGAAAGACAGAACAAAAAGAAAAATAAACAGTCCCGACAAGAGTGTCAAGATTACTCACCATGTTTTAAAACTAACAAAAATTTCTTTGGTCTTACAGGAAAATAAAGGTTGAAAAATGGCAGGGAGATACGCCACAATGTAAGTCAAACAAACTGGGGCAGAAAATTTTCTGTCATAGTCAAAAAATTTTCTCGGTTGAACGAGGATACAAGCAAATAGATTTCATGTCTTAGAATTAGGCACCCACCTGTATAACAAGGGAATAATTTTCATGTCTTAGAATTAGGTGCCCACCTGTATAACAAGGGAATACTTTTCATGTCTTAGTAATTAGGCGCCCACCTGTATAACATGGGAATACTTTTCA
The DNA here is from genome assembly GCA_032618575.1 of Nicotiana noctiflora. Taxonomy (NCBI): domain Eukaryota; kingdom Viridiplantae; phylum Streptophyta; class Magnoliopsida; order Solanales; family Solanaceae; genus Nicotiana; species Nicotiana noctiflora. The sequence continues at coordinate 29,816 of JASVEL010000466.1, read as the reverse complement.
TGTCTTAGTAATTAGGTGCCCACCTGTATAACAAGGGAATAATTTTCATGTCTTAGTAATTAGGCGTCCACCTGTATAACAAGAGAATAATTTTCATGTCTTAGTAATTAGACGCCCACCTGTATAACAAGGGAATACTTTTCATGTCTTAGTAATTAGGCACCCACCTGTATAACAAAGGAATAATTTTTATCTCTTAGTAATTAGGCTCCCACCTGTATAACAAGGGAATAATTTTCATGTCTTAGTATTTAGGCGCCCACCTGTATAACAAGGGAATAATTTTCATGTCTTAGTAATTAGGCGCCCACCTGTATAACAAGGGAATACTTTTCATGTCTTAGTAATTAGGCACCCACCTGTATAACAAGGGAATACTTTTCGTGTCTTAGTAATTAGGCGCCCACCTGTATAACAAGGGAATACATTTTCAGTTTTTACATAGCAGGTATTGAGACTGGCACCCACCATGAAGGCAGAGGGATGCATTGGAAGATCCCCAACACAAATCCAAATTCGAAAGTGAGAAAGAAGGCAATAGTGGGCGGACAAGCTCTTCACGTTACAGGTTCTGAAATTAGTAACCCATCATAAAGTAGAAGGTTATAGCAATGTTCTCAGCACAAAATCCAAGTGCATAAGTCGGAAGAAAGATGAGACACACCCGGAGAGGAACAACTTTCAAACTTCGTCTACCCCCCTCAACATAGAAGACTTGATGGAGAAAGCTATATTCACAGCAGATTGAGCAAAACAAGAAACGCTAATGTTCAAAGAAGCAAAAGCCGGAGCCGCCTCCAAGATCTCGGAAAGAAACACTGAAAGAATCACAATATGACAAGAACGCAAGGCCACATGAAGACAGATGAGATCTTATAATCCATAGACTAGCTTAGCTTCTTGTTTTCCTTTTTAGCACGGTGTAATAAGGAGTTCAGTAAAGCAGTGGTAATAGCATGCAACAACAGTAACAGCAAGATCAAAGCAGCCACGGTAGTCCCAGCTACCGAAACTTCCCGAACTACATTGACTTGATTCCTGTTTAGCCCAGGATATGTAGGAGGCCTTCTGAAGCAGAGGCTCGGTCAAACTTTTTCCAAAAATGCTCCATACGGAGTGCTCAAACGCGCAAAAAATCGCTCATGTTTGCTCACGATCTTTGCACGAAAACTCTTCATGTTTCCGTGCAAAGAGGGGCAGCTGTGAGCACGTGATTTTTGCCTCACACGAGCTACTCCCAAATAAAATCATAACAAAATGGGCTGTTTTTATTGTGTGCATTTTTGTGTATTTTTTTTTTTGTGAATTTTCGTGTTTTTTTGGTATTTGTTTGCATTCGTATATACGTGATTATATGTGTTTAAATTAATGAAAATACAAAAATATGTCGTGTTTGCATTTTTTCAACTTTGCAATTTGGAGTACTTAAGTCTATTTTGCCAAAAAATGAAAATTCACAAAAATATGTATTTTTTGCATTTTTTTAGTATTTAATGTCACGACCCCAAACCCCGGTCGTGATGGCGCCCAACACATTGCTAGTTAAGCCCGACCATCTTATCCAATTAAACCAGCCAAGTATAATTAATACTGATTAATCGGCGTGATTAGCCTCTTTTCATAACAAATCAAGAAGTGTAGAACTGAAATACAAGAACACAGTCCCAACCAAATCGTGGCGTCACAAGTCTGAGCCTCTACAAATGAGATCTACTACAAAATCAAGTCTAACCAGAATGGAGACAACAAAATGATAAAAAGAAAGAGGTCAAGGTACTGCGGACGTCGGCAGCTACCTCGAAGTCTCCACGGAATGGGGATAACAAAGCAGTTGCGATAGCTCAACTGCCCTCCTGAACCTGTATATCTGCACAAAAAGTGCAGGGGAGTGGGGTGAGTATATTTCAACTCAGTGAGTAATAATAATAAACAATAATTGAAAATAAGAACTCCTGTACTATCACTAAACAGTTCTAAGGCAACCCCCACAGCTTAGTCATCACTATAATGAGTACTCTGATCCCCAGTCCACATCTATCTCATCTAGGTCCCACACCGACCACATCCTCGCTCGTACCACTACGGTATACAGCCATCTCAATATATGGAGACATATACATCTGTCTATAACATATAAATATTTCAGTATATATATGAATATGAATAAGTATAATGCTGCGGCGCGCAGCCCGCTCCAATACATATACCGTTGCGGCGCGCAGCTCGCTCCAATACATATACCGCTGCGGCGCGTAGCCCGCTCCAATACATATACCGCCACGGCGTGCAGCCCGCTCCATTTAACGTCGACGGCGCTCACTGGGGTTGTATACAGACTTCGGAGGGGCTCCCTAGGCCCAAGCACTATAATACTGCGGCGTGCAGCCCGATCCACACATGTATTACTGCGGCGTGCGGTCCGATCCAATATATATATGTATATATATTTATACTGCTGCGGCGCGCAACACGATCCCATAATATACACCAGTGCTCACTGAGAATGTGTAACGACCCGGCCTGTCGTTACGGGAATTACCACCCCATTACCTTGCATTTACATGTATATTACTGCGGCGTGCAGTCCGATCCAATATATATACTGCTGCGACGTGCAGCCCGATCCAATATAGGTATATATATATATAATACCTCATAATGGGTCATCGACCCTATCCCAGTCAGTATATACTTGGCCTCTCAGGCCCAATATAATATATCACAGTGGGTCCTTGACCCTGTCTCAGTTAATATAGACTTGGCCTTTCAGGCCCAATATAACATCTCATAGTGGGTCTTTGACCCTGTCTCAGTCAATATAGACTTGGCCTTTCAGGCCCAATTTAACATCTCATAGTGGGTCTTTGACCCTATCTCATCTCAATCGGTATAGACTTGGCCTTTCAGGCCCGCTCAGCTAGAACAGGGAATTCCACCCTAGATAATCTCTCTCAATGTACACACCTAGTACGGGCTCATATTATACTATACAGCTAGAGCTACGGCTGAGTGTATGTATCCAACACGATATAAGGGTCACCTAGCTCTATAGGTTCCCTAATGCTCTACAGATCGGCACAAGGCCCCAAACATGGCTATCAGCCCAATTGCACAGTTATAAACTTATTAACAGTCATAACACACAGTATACTATTAGTCGGGAAGGACTAAGTCCGAACCCCCAATCACGATGTCACCACGCCCGTCATAGAACGCGTGTCTCATCTCAATATAGCACTGTGAAGTGCTAGTACGGGGTTTCAAACCCTCGGTACATTATTTACTACTACCACTCACCTCGAACCGGTAGAAGCTTCATGCCCGCGACGCCTTAGCTCCTCGAACCGGCATCCACGCTCGTCAAACTAGCCAAAATCAGCACAAATATATCAAAATAGGCTAATGGAACATAACCCAATCGAAAGAACTCGAAAAATATCAAAAATCATGAAATTGACAAAGCCCGAGCCCCGGGCCCACATCTCGAAAAATTTCGAAATTTATATTTCCGGAATCCTCGTCTCGCCACGAGTCCGTACATACCAAATTCACAAAATTGGAGTTCATTTGTCCCCTTAAATCACTATTTCTATCCAAGAGGGTTTTCTACCCTTTTCAACAAAAATTTTCAAATTAAACACTAAAACTTGCAATAGATTCGAGTTATACCACCAAAATTGAGTTAAGAACACTTACCCCGTTGTTCTCGCCAAAATTCCCACGAAAAATTGCCATTTCCGAGCTCCAAATCGTCAAAAATGGCAATATATTTTCGGACCTCAAATATATTCTGTCCGGCACTATTCACGGTTACTGTTCACGGTTACTGTTCACGGACACTGTACACGGTACTGTACACGGTACTGTTTACGGACACTGTTCATGGACACTGTTCACGGACACTGTTCATGGACACTGTTCACGCATTGTCTGCCCATTTTCTAAGTCCGGAATTATTCCGAGACACCTCCGAAACACTCCCGAGCCCTCGGGGCTCCAAACCAAATATGCACATTGACTCTAAAACATCACACAAACTCGCTCTAGTGATCAAATCGCCGAAATAACATCAAAATCATCAATTTTCATCAAATCAAGGCCTAAGTTTCCAAAAACTTCCAAAAATACACTTTCGATCAAAAACCCGACCAAACGATGTCCGAATGACCTGAAAATTTGCAGACATATCCAAAATCACCTAACGAAGCTATCTGCAACTGTCGGAATTCCATTCCGACTCCCGGATCAAAATATCACCCATCGATTGGATTCCGTCAAAATTCCAACTTCGCCAAAATAGGCTAACTTCTTCACCGGACCTCCAAAATTACTTCCAATTGCGCTTCTAAGTCTTAAATCATCCCCCGAAACTAACCGAATCATCGGAATTCAGTTTCGAGCCCTCTAACTCATAAGTCAACATTGGGTTGACTTTTCCAACTTAAGCTTTCCTTAAAGAGATTAATTGTCCCTTTTCCTACCAAAATCGATCCGAATTGACTCAAAGTTTGCACACAAGTCACATTCGACATTACGGACTTGTACCAACTTTCGGAATCGCATTCTGACCCCGATATCAAAATTTTCACTTCCGGTCGAATTTTCTCATAAACCTTCAAATTCCTATATTTAGCCAAATGACTTCAAAATGACCTCCGGACATCCGAATTCACTTCCGATCGCTTTCCCAACTCCAAAATCACCATACGGATCTATTCCCAGACTCGGAATCCCAAATGGACATCTATAACTCTAAAATGCCTTCCAACCCAAATTTATGAAATTTTTCTAAAATACTAACTTCCACCATATACGCCGAAATGCTCACCGTTTATCAAAAACCAAATCCGGACATACACCCTAGTTCAAAATCATCATACGAGCATGCTGGAACTTTTAGATCCCAATTCCGAGGTCATTTACTCAAAATTCCAATCCTAGTTCATTTCTTCAACTTTCAGCTTTCAAAATGAGAATTTCCATTTAGATTTGACTCCAAACTTCCTGAATTTTAATTCTGACCATACACACAAGTCAATATACCTGAGATGAAATTGTTCATGGCCTCAATCTGCTGAATGACGCGTCGGGACTCAAAACGATCGGTCGGGTCGTTACAATCTCCCCCACTTAAACATACGTTCGTCCTCGAACGTGCCGAGAACTACAATGATGTAGTCTCAAATAACTTGTTTAACACATCATGCACCTTCCCGTGCTACCACTACTTAGTTGAGCACATTAGCTATATAATTTTGTAGATATAATTCTTTATTCAAGCGAATAAGCCATTAGGCCAAATTCCAACACCCTGAATTTCCTGCCAAGTCTGTTTCCATCATTTGACCACCATATCAACCTCCACACGTTGTACCCAAACATTAATGCATAACTTTGTTGAATTTACACTTCGCATAACTTTACTCATATGACCACAATAACATTCTTTATTACTACAGTTGCCTACAATACCCAAATACCGATGGAAACCTCTTATTAGTTGAAGTCTTACAACGATAAATAAAACACGGGCTAAACCGTAACAATTCCTCAGATCCACCATTTATGAAGCCATTTCTCTTTTGACTGATATTACAACGGATTTTGGAGCCAAACCTCGATATTACCTTTCTATCTAGCTGAAATCATGTATGTTCGCACTCATTAATGACTCCAACGATCATTTCGATTATAACACACCACGGTGGTAATATGACACCTCCTCATCGGCCTAAGCCACGACAAGCAAAACATAGGCTCCAATAAGAAATGATCTGAACACACTCGAATCATGACAACAGACTCACATAAAGAGCTATAATTCAAATTCTTCAATACCATCACAACACATAATTGAGATCTCATATCACATCATAGAATTAGAGTACCTGAATCCTCCTCGAAAGGTCATAACATCACGTGGCCTTGCCACAACTCATGATTCTATCCAAACACTATTACCCATGGAGCACCGTCAAGTCGCAATGCTCAAAACGGTCAGCCACACACATATTTAGGTCTGAACTCAAGCAATCAATCACACACGCGGCGATACATTTAGTATATGCTATCGAATCCTGTATGGGCACAACCGATGTGCTATTCCCCGAGCGATACACAATACGGACTATTCCTCAGAAGAGAGGAAGTATTGTATACAAGGTATATATAGGAAGCTATATTTCCCACATCACACTGTTGCGGCGCGCAACCCGTTCCAATAGCATACCTGTGGCGGCGTGTCACCCGATCCAGATACCATACATGTGGCGGCGTGCCACCCGATCCAGATACTATACATGTGGCGGCGTGCCACCCGATCCATGCATAAATCTAGCAAAAGGGAATGCACATCGACTCAAGTTGCTCATTGCAACAAACATGTATATATAGCCTCGAGCTCGGTCACATGAAACTCATCCGACAAAGTCCCTCAATACCGGAACTGAATCAATGGTAGATACCTCTACACTGACATCCGCCACGAAGGCCCAACTTACAAAGCAATACCTACCAGCCGTCCGCTGGCCCTAGGGTACATCTACCCTGCTGGAGCATGATCTGATGCGCTCTGCCACGCAGTTGTGACATTTCTCTGATATAGTCCATATCACATTAGTCTAGACAACCTGACTTATGACAACTAGCCTGCAATCATATATCATTATTCAAATTCGTCATATCAAGTGACGAGATAGCCACTAGGGCTTCCAATTTCCGATAACCGCTACACTGTGCCGATACACACGATATACCACCGCTGCGTAGGCGGGTTACGAGAACTTCTAGTCTCCAACACATACATAACACAGGAATCACTATGCCTGATTTCGTACTTCACCATGCGATTACATAACACACCTCAAGCGTCCATTCATACCACGAAAGCCATTCATAAATTTCACTATGTCATCAACGACTCAATTATTACAGTCGATCCAACGGGAGTATACCACCATACCTCTAGATATTATCGGTTTATTTTACCTGGCCCTTTTGACCATAGACTCTGCCGAAATACTAGTATAGCAGTACCATTCTCCTAAATCACCAGGAAGATTGATTCTCAGGATTATCTGCAGCTGCCCACGTTGCTTGAGGATTTTAATGACTCCTCATATAATATTAATTGATCTCAAAACCTTGAACATGCCGTTATCAACTTTCCATAACACATCGCATATACCATACCATAATAAGACAATAGGGAAAATTCATATCCCTTTCCCTACGCCGCAAACATCAGCGCACTCAACTAGTCAAGGACTTTCATGATCCCATATTGAGAAAACTCATTACACATTTCGAGCTTTACATACCAACAGGAAATACACTCATTTTCAAACCACGGTAAAACACATCACAAACCCTTTCTCCCAATTACATTGCATAAGTTAAATTGCCAGGACCGAGTCCTTATACCCATACCGAGTTACACAACTGCCAATACTCAAAAGCTTTATTGCACAATATCTGCGAGACTCATTACTTCAAACATATACTTGGAATTAATCGTATTCCTTATCATACCGTTTCGGTTTATTAACAAGTTGATCCATTTACCCAATTTCCTTTCTGATTCATCTTTAATTTCATATCAGTCTTTACTGTAGCACGACAATGCCTCAACCCTTTTTACCACACAAAACTCGTACACAAGACCACACGGTCTAAGGCTCACGGACCGCTGAATACTCTCTCAAATGTTTCCTAGAAGTACCACATTCTACCACACTTTATTTTGAAGAACTTCCTGCGATTTTGAATTTGTTATCATTACTTCCCAATGCTACATAGAATCCCATCATTCACATAATATAACACAAGCCTTGATCTTTTCTAACGAAACTGCCATCTTTAGCCACATACACAATCTTAAGGCACCTGACTGTTACAAGCAAAATCTTGAACACTGCAAAACCATTCTCGGGCATCATTCACCCTTATTCAACTGTAATTCAACTGTCCTATTGAGTAGAACCACTCGCGTTTTGTTAGAACTCTGACATCGCAGAACATGATTACTTACAGGTACAATTCGCTATCTTTCTTTTCTATACACCGAACATTCCTTACCAACGGTAGTTCAAAACATCCTAGTATTTCTTCACATCTACGAAGCGCCATAACCTTGTCAGAATTTTTCCAACATACTTAAAGACAGTGCCCACATAGCACACAACCGTGCAATTAGTTATTTAATAGAAAACTCCCCAACTTGGCTCGGAGCCATACATCAAAGCACTTTTAGCCACTCATAGCATTCTTACTCAGTTGATGCTCCAATGTTACAGTGAGATTAAACTCGAGCTATTTACAAACTTTGCCGGAAACTCGAATCATCGGAAATCTTAACTCTTTTGCAATTCTCGTATTCATTCACACGCAATAGCTAAGCCCATTCCTTAGGCCACAACATCTTTTCTAAGTCCCAAATTTTTCAAAAATTTCGCCAGAGTTTCCTTTGTAAATTGGCCTATCCACCTGCCAGAGAATCACCAAACCATTCTAACAATACACCCACAACTCAACAAGACGTCACAATGTATTTCAACAACATAAATCTCAATACTACATGAATTATATCATCAGCATTAGTACATGAACATGCGATGCACCTGCTCAAATCATAACACATATACCTTTCACCATGATACACCTAGTACAACCAATTTGGTTTTCCTGCGTTTGAACTCATACTACCACACGTAAGGCACTTTATCTCCCATTATCAAACTGCCATTTGCACAATAAAGATCAATACTGATCGTATGAACTTCATAATACTGGCTCGCGAAATTAGTACCTTGGTGCTCAAGCCATAGACAAAGATCTGGCCTCAAGTCCTCCCGACTGGCCCAACATGAATTCACGGAGATTATATCTCGTCCCTCGATTGGGGAATCATAAGTCATCAAGGCAAATTATCACTAAGCACTCGAGTGCGCACATCAACGTGTAGAAGGAATTTCAAGAATCATACCTCAAACTGAATCAAGTACATACGATAAGAATTTCAAGAATTTGAAGCTTTCCTAAAAGGTTTGCAGCCTCCCGAGGATAAGTACAGGCGTCCCCGTACCGATCCACGAGACTCTACCAACCGGCTCATGACTCGCGAGACCTGTTAACCTAGGCTCTGATACCAACTTGTCACGACCCCAAACCCCGGTCGTGATGGCGCCCAACACATTGCTAGGTAAGCCCGACCATCTTATCCAATTAAACCAGCCAAGTATAATTAATACTGATTAATCGGCGTGATTAGCCTATTTTCATAACAAATCAAGAAGTGTAGAACTGAAATTCAAGAACATAGTCCCAACCAAATCGTGTCGTCACAAATCTGAGCCTCTACAAATGAGATCTACTACAAAATCAAGTCTAACCAGAATGGAGACAACAAAATGATAAAAAGAAAGAGGTCGGGTACTGCGGACGTTGGCAGCTACCTCGAAGTCTCCACAGAATGGGGATAATAAAGCAGTTGCGATAGCTCAACTGCCCTCCTGAACCTGTATATCCGCACAAAAAGTGCAGGGGAGTGGGGTGAGTATATTTCAACTCAGTGAGTAACAATAATAAACAATAACTGAAAATAAGAACTCCTGTACTATCACTAAACAGTTCTAAGGCAACCCCCAGAGGTTAATCATCACTATAATGAGTACTCTGATCTCCAGTCCACATCTATCTCATCTAGGTCCCACACTAACCACATCCTCGCTCGTACCACTACGGTATACGACCATCTCAATATATGGAGACATATACATCCGTCTATAACATATAAATATTTCGGTATATATATGAATATGAATAAGTATAATGCGCTGCGACGCGCGGCCCGCTCCAATACATATACCGCTGCGGCGCGCGGTCTACTCCATTTAACCGCTGCGGAGCGCGGCCCGCTCCAATACATATACCGCTGCGCGCGCGCAGCCCGCTCCATTGAACGTCGACGGCGCTCAGTCGGGGGTGTATACGGACTTCGGAGGGGCTCCCAGGCCCGAGCGCTATGATGCTGCGGCGTGCGGCCCGATCCACGCATGTATTACTGCGGCGTGCGGTCCGATCCAATATATATATGTATATATATTTATACTGCTGCGGCGCGCAGACCCGATCCCATAATATATACAGCGCTCACCGAGAATGTGTGCAGACTCAGACTCCGAAGGGTCTCCTACAGCCCAAGCGCAATAATACTGCGGCGTGCAGTCCGTCCCACATGTATATTACATGTATATTACTGCGGCCGTGCAGTCCGATCCAATATATATACTGCTGCGGCGTGCAACCCGATCCAATATAGGTATATATATATATAATACCTCATAATGGGTCCTCGACCCTATCCCAATCGGTATATACTTGGCCTCTCAGGCCCAATATAATATATCACAGTGGGTCCTTGACCCTGTCTCAGTCAATATAGACTTGGCCTTTCGGGCCCAATATAACATCTCATAGTGGGTCTTTGACCCTTGTCTCAGTCAATATAGACTTGGCCTTTCAGGCCCAATTTAACATCTCATAGTGGGTCTTTGACCCTATCTCATCTCAATCGGTATAGACTTGGCCTTTCAGGCCCGCTCAGCTAGAACAGGGAATTCCACCCTAGATAATCTCTCTCAATGTACACATCTAGTACGGGCTCATATTATACTATACAGCTAGATCTACGGCTGAGTGTATGTATCCAACACGATATAAGGGTCACCTAGCTCTATAGGTTCCCTAATGCTCTACAGATCGGCACAAGGCCCCAAACATGGCTATCAGCCCAATTGCACAGTTATAAACTTATTATCAGTCATAACACAGAGTATACTATTAGTCGGGAAGGACTAAGTCCGAACCCCCAATCACAATGTCACCACGCCCGTCATAGAACGCGTGTCTCATCTCAATATAGCACTGTGAAGTGCTAGTACGGGGTTTCAAACCCTCGGTACATTATTTACTACTACCACTCACCTCGAACCGGTAGAAGCTTCATGCCCGCGACGCCTTAGCTCCTCGAACCGGCATCCACGCTCGTCAAACTAGCCAAAATCAGTACAAATATATCAAAATAGGCTAATGGAACATAACCCAATCGAAAGAACTCGAAAAATATCAAAAATCATGAAATTGACAAAACTCGAGCCCCGGGCCCACATCTCAAAAAATTTCGATATTTATATTTCCGGAATCCTCTTCTCGCCACGAGTCCGTACATACCAAATTCACAAAAATTGGAGTTCATTTGTCCCCTTAAATCACTATTTCTATCCAAGAGGGTTTTCTACCCTTTTCAACAAAAATTTTCAAATTAAACACTAAAACTTGCAATAGATTCGAGTTATACCACCAAAATTGAGTTAAGGACACTTAGCCCGTTGTTCTCGCCAAAATTCCCACGAAAAATCGCCATTTCCGAGCTCCAAATAGTCAAAAATGGCAATATATTTTCGGACCTCAAATATATTCTGTCCGGCACTATTCACGGACACTGTTTATGGACACTGTTCACGGACACTGTTCATGGACACTGTTCACAACAGATTTTTCTGCATTTTCTGCCCATTTTCTAAGTCCGGAATTATTCCGAGACACCTCCGAAACACTCCCGAGCCCTCGGGGCTCCAAACCAAATATGCACATTGACTCTAAAACATCATACAAACTCGCTCGAGTGATCAAATCGCCGAAATAACATCAAAATCATCAATTTTCATCAAATCAAGGCCTAAGTTTCCAAAAACTTCCAAAAATACACTTTCGATCAAAAACCCGACCAAACGATGTCCGAATGACCTGAAAATTTGCAGACATATCCAAAATCACCTAACGAAGCTATTGCAACTGTCGGAATTCCATTCCGACTCCCGGATCAAAATATCACCCATCGATTGGATTCCGCCAAAATTCCAACTTCGCCAAAATAGACTAACTTCTTCACCGGACCTCCAAAATTACTTCCAATTGCGCTTCTAAGTCTTAAATCATCCCCCGAAATTAACCGAATCATCGGAATTCAGTTCCGAGCCCTCTAACTCATAAGTCAACATTGGGTTGACTTTTCCAACTTAAGCTTTCCTTAAAGAGATTAATTGTCCCTTTTCCTACCAAAATCGATCCGAATTGACTCAAAGTTTGCACACAAGTCTCATTCGACATTACGGACTTGTACCAACTTTCGAAATCGCATTCTGACCCCGATATCAAAATTTTCACTTCCGGTCGAATTTTCTCATAAACCTTCAAATTCCTATATTTAGCCAAATAACTTCAAAATGACCTCCGGACATCCGAATTCACTTCCGATCGCTTTCCCAACTCCAAAATCACCATACGGATCTATTCCCAGACTCGGAATCCCAAATGGACATCTATAACTCTAAAATGCCTTCCAACCCAAATTTATGAAATTTTTCTAAAATACTAACTTCCACCATATACGCCGAAATGCTCACCGTTTATCAAAAACCAAATTCGGACATACACCCTAGTTCAAAATCATCATACGAGCATGATGGAACTTTTAGATCCCAATTCCGAGGTCATTTACTCAAAATTCCAATCCTAGTTCATTTCTTCAACTTTCAGCTTTCAAAATGAGAATTTTCATTTAGATTTGACTCCAAACTTCCTGAATTTTAATTCTGACCATACACACAAGTCAATATACCTGAGATGAAGTTGTTCATGGCCTCAATCTGCTGAATGACGCGTCGGGACTCAAAACGACCGGTCGGGTCATTACATTTAATGTCCAAATTGGGAAATTTTATTTTTAATTGCTAATCAATTATATGTGATAATTATTATTAGAAGTTAATTAATGCTTTTATAAATTAATTTAGTTATATAAGTTAATTTAGAATTTTAGTTTTATTTTAAGAAAACAAAAGAAAAGAAAAATCAAAGAAGGAAATCAAAATTGGACCAAAGTCCAGGGCCAAATAGGCACAGACCCAGTCCAAAAACACCCCAAAACCCGGTTCAACCCATGCCCCAACCCATTTTCCCCGACCCAGTCTCAACCCTTACACCTGAACGACGCCGTTTCGCTAAGATAGTTTGATCACAACCGTTGATTTTTTTAATCTAACGGCTGAGATTAATTCCCTAATTTTAATTCACCCAAATACCCCTAAAGCTTTACTCCGCTTCATTTCCAGACCCCCCCCCTCTCACTTTGTCTCTCTCAACTCAGAGACGAAAATTAGGGTTCCAACCCAGTCGCCATAGCTCCCTTCCGCCTGAAACTCGGCGGCAACGACGCCGCCAGCCGCTAAATTACGCCCTTAACTCTTCTCAACCTCCCCATTTTAACCCCCCTACTGGCTAACCTCGAATCGATCCCCGTTTTCTCGAATCTTCATTTGAAGATTCAAACCAAAACCCAATCTATGCCAAAACTAGCCCAAATTCCCACCAGTTACTCCTTTTTACCTCCTCGTCCGTAATCCCTAACCAAATTAGCTCGAACATGATTAAAAATGTCGAATAACAGATCTAGGGTTCAATGGCTCAAGACTGTGTCAAAGCTTCAGGATCGGTTGGGTTCTATTTAGTATTCTAGGTCTATTTCTCATGAAATTGACGTATAATACTAACTAGAACTCAGATTCGAAAAGGATTTTGGATGAGATTAGAAGAAGAAAGAAAAAGTAAGTTTTCTTAATTTTCTTTTTCTTTCTCCTTATTTTTTCTGTATGATAATTTGTCTGATAAGTTGTAATTAGTTGTTTCTTTAGTTTTAGTACGTTAATTTCTTTTTCCAGTAAAAATTCTGCCCCTTTTCGGATTTCTGTTAGATTAAATGCTCCGATATTTGTTTGGTTGTCTCAATCGAGCATTCGTTTGCTTGAATTAGGGTAGTTATAATTCGTCTTTTTAATTCATCTTTTGGTTAATCCGATTTTTATTCTGTAAATTAATGATATGTTGTAAATAGTTTTGTCGATTAACTCATCTTTGTTTATAGTCCAGTAGTCATCGAGTGATGTTTTGATCACTCAAATGTGTGGATTGTCTGATCTCTTTGAAATGTTCTGTTTTTGTGTTTTTCTTCTCTGTCACTGGTTTTCTAAAAAAGATCAGTATGTGTGAGTTTAGCATGTTCTCTTTCGAGCCAATTGGTCGCCCCTAGATTGTGTTGAACCCGTAGTAATTTCACTCTTTGATTCTATTCGGTCTGATTAGTGTCCATAGAATGAGATGTTGGTTGAATTTAATAGCTTTGAATTGGTTATAGCTGCTATATATTCATTTCCAGTGATCAACTGGAAATTGATGGATGATTGAGGTAATTGATTAGATAAACTTGGAGTGTTGCTGATGGGTGGGGATATCAGTAGCTTTCAGGTTTAATTTCAGCAAGTTGGCAGTAGATTCAAGGACAATTTGGGATTTAAAAAAAACTTGAAAAAAGCACTGAAATTAGTGGTATGCCAGAGGATATCCCATTAACTTTTAAATTAGGATTTGTCTAACAAAGATAACTCATTGTGAATTGGAATATTTTGGAAGTATTTGAATATTTTAATGAATCCTTGAATAATGCTAATTAAACAATGAATAAAACACACCTTAGTGAGGTTTAATGGGATATGATAGGAAAGAATTGTTTTCTTAAGGAAAAAAGGCATCGAAACAGGATGTTAAGGGGCTGCTAATCTGATTTTAAGGCTATAAAAAGAGAAGAGAACACACAAAACAAGAAAAAGAACATTTTTTTGAAAGAGGGACTTTTTTCTGAAATCTCTGTCTAACATAGATACACTCATAGAACTGAAAAACAGAAAAAGCGATAGGCATTTTCGAACACACACATACACAGTTTTCTTCTACTGAAAAGGATTATTGCTCCGTTGAATTTTGTCGCCTTTAATTTGATTTCTGATATTTCACTAGTTCTTTTAAAATATTCTGTTGATCCATATGGGGTTCAAAAAGAGTTTGAACTTGGGTTTATAGAAGTTAGTTTGGAAGTTGTGGTATTTATTTGACCGATTGAGATTTTTCTAAGCTGTCGTGTGTCATTTCACAGTTTGAAAGTAGTTTTATTGGTGCTGTTGTGTTGTTGCTGCTATCGTTTACTGCTGCTACTAGAATTACTGTTCATACTAACTCTTTCTACTCCTCATTACTTTCAACTTTTCCAGGTACACATTTCTCAGTTGTACCTAATGAACAATTTGGCTTGAAGTTGAAACAGAAATTTGGAGTCTTGGAGTCTGGTGTCAATATGTCTTTCAATTGCTCATAGTTTTATTTTTATTTCTATTTTAATCACATTATTTCGAATTGGATGATGTACTGCATTTTACTTGATGTCTTGTATTATTCATCGGAAGATTACACATAGTTTAAACTTGGTAGGAATTCCTTTGTTTACCAAGTATCTTATAGTTAGATGTAGGTTTGAGATGGTGTAATTATATTTGGATTTCTATTGTCACAAACCTGATGGATCTGTCTAGATAGAATCATTAGTTAGCTTCTTGTGTCATTCATATTAGTTAGAGCAGTAGTTGTTCATAGTTTAGCTTACTAGCTAATTCCATTTCATGTTATTCGTGTTGTTGGCTCCTTCAAGGATTGGATCCAGTTCTGGATCAGTAAACATATGTTAAGTAGGAATTTCCCAGTTCGATGTAGTATACCTGGATCTAGTATGCATAATAGATATGTATTTGTTTAAAATGGGACTTGGTTCATTGATTTCAGGGATGTTCTAATTTAGTGATGTCCATGTTTATACATAAATTTTATTTTTTAAACATGTTCAAAAGGGATGTAGGTGTAACTGTATGTTTAAAATTAAACTTGAAAGCATGTTAACTGTACTAGTTTATTCCCATTTAATGTTGCCTTTATCCAATATATTTTACTATTAAAGTTTAAAGGTGTTTGAATTCAATCTAATTCATAAACAATGAATCACAGTTAGTAGCTGAGTTGCGAAAAACAACAAATTTTGAGCCAACTTTGTCATGAGAAATGTGTTGATCCTTTGGATCTTGTTAAGTTAGGCGAAAATAATTTAGGTTGCAAGAACAAAGGGGCCATTGAAATTTGTAATGAATTAGATAATTTTTTACCAAGTATGATTAATTTGCTAAGCCCGTTAACATTATATAGTTGCACTCTTTTATTACTCCGTAAATAATTTTATAAGAATATAGAAAATCATAGTTTACTTTAGGGTTGACCTTTAAATAAAAATGAGATGAGCCTCGCCAAGCATAATGCACAAATTAAGAGCCCTCATAAATATATATAAAAATAATTTGAATTTGGGATGAGCCGTTTAGCTAATTTCACGGCCCTCCGCAAAGTAGTAATACGTTAGTCACTTTAGGTGTGTTTTTAATCATTCTACCTTTCTTAAATACGGGTGTGCATTTCATGCGACCCGAATCCAAATCCAGCAACGTTAAATAAGAATGTGTTGAGGATCCGGGTGCATTTCATGTGACGTGACCCGAAAACGTGTTCTTAAACAATGTTCATTTTCTTAAGTACTAATAATTGATAAAAAGCGGTAAATAACATTAAAATTGCACTGTAGGTTAATATGTTGTAAATCAGATTAATAAGCCAAAATATTACAGTTGAGCGACCGTGCTAGAACCACGGAACTCGGGAATGCCTAATACCTTCTCTCGGGTTAACAAAATTCCTTATCCGGATTTTTGTTTCGCGGACTGTTAAACAGAGTCATTCTTTTCCTCGATTCGGGATTTAATCGGTGACTTGGGACACCATATAGCTCCCAAGTGGCGACTATGAATTAATTAAATAAATCCCGTTTCGATTGTCCTTTAATTGGAAAAACTCCATCGCACCCTCGCGGCCTGCGGAAAAAGGAGGTGTGACACTTCTTTTGTTAGAAAAACTCATAAACAACTAGATAATCAACTTGCATCAATTAGGTTTGATCATGGAACTAAATTTGAAAATGCTAAGTTTGCTGAATGTTTTCATGCTACATCATAAATAGTTGCATGACTAGACCTCTTGTTAAGAAGATTCAGTATGAGTCACTTAAAGGAAGAAGAAACATGTGATGGAACATGTTCTTCTACCTAGGGCAACATGACAGGAGGAACTGACTAGAGAGGAACCGATCCTAAAACCTCGAGGAACCTGTCCATGAACTTATTCCATAGTAACAAAACCAGGAAGAAACATCTGAAGAAATTGACACTCCTATTGCAACATCCACGAAATTAGATATAGATGAACCTGGTTCATCTGTTGATCAGAAGTTGTATAGGGGAAAGATTGGTTCTCTTTTATATCTCACTACTAGCAGACCTGACATTTTGTGTAGTGTAGGTCTTTGTGCTCGATTTCAAACAAATTCAAAGGAGTCCCGCTTGACTAATGTAAAGAAAATATTGAGATACTTGAAAGGAACCACTGACATTTGCCTTTGGTATCCAAAATGTAGTAATTTTAATCTAGTGGGATATGATGACGCTGATTATGGTGGTTTTCTAGTGGATTGGAAGGGCACCTCAGGTATGGCACATTTCCTTGTTCATGTCTTGTGTCATGGGCTAATAAAAAGAAAAATTCAGTGTCCTTATCTACTGCTGAAGCTAATTATGTTGCTGCTGCTCCATGATTGTGCTCAATTGTTGTAGATCAAGCATCAGCTAATAGATTTTGGTAGTAAAGTTGGCTGCATCCCTATTTTTTGTGATAACACTAGTTCTATTAGTATGACTAAGAATCCGGTTCATCATAAGAGAACTAAACACATAGATGTTAGACACTATTTTTTGAGGAACAACTATGAGAAATGCTTGATCACTATGGAGTTTTGTGCTACTGAAAAACAAATTGCTGACATCTTCACAAAAGCCTTAGGTAGAGATCACTTTGAGAGAAATAGGCTGGAATTAGGGATGTTTAAGATCACCTAAAAGGACTAGTTCAAGTTTTAAAAAAATGAAAAAATTTGAAAAACAAATTATGTTAAAAAGTCAATAAATTGTATAATTAGATTAAATCTTGCTCGGTCTCATACTTTCCATAGTATACTCTTGTGTTGTGTGTTAAAATTACTCATTAATCTCTAATGATATTTTCTCTATTTTGGCAAATTTAGACTTACACAAAAGAATTTTCAGTGAAGAACCTGGTTTATCAAGATAACACGGTATGTTTTGTACACTATGCATAATTTGAAATAAATATATTTGGATCATGAGCAGAGTCCTACAAAATACCAAACTCCTTTTTGGACTTATCCATCACAAGTGAACCAGTCTCATTCAAAAGAGTCCCAACCGAATGGAAGTACCATGATTCTAGGGATACACTCCAACGCTGAATTTCAGTTTGATTAAACTTCTAAGAGTCTGAAAAGCTGTAGTTACCCCATCAATTATTCTCATGTATATTGATCATATTTAGTGTATTTCTTACTTCATCTGTCTCAAGCCGTCAAAAACTCTCATTCTTCTTTCATCTTACAAACACTTTCTAATTTTCTTATCTTCCATACCCTAGCTCAGATATGTCAAACACCTATGAAAATCCTTCATCACCACCACAAGAAACCACTTCCACACATTCTAAAAACAAATCTCTAAGAAAAGTAGAGTAAAGATGATGGCTCGTAAGATTTTTGCTGAAGGAGAGAAGATCAAGAGAATAAACAAGCAATTGAAAGCAGGCAGGGAAGAAGAATCCTAGAAATCTGAAGATTCATATAAGTCTACTACTAAGGGGGAAAAGTAGGTATTGCAAAACTGAACAGGTATCTTCTGATTCTAAAGTTGCTTCTGAGACAATTTTTGAAGTGTCTGCAAATTTAGAGAATGGATTTGTACTACTAGGATCTATAGCATGTGTTGAGACTACAGATCTGGAGAACTTGGTGGTAAGAATAAAAAGGAAACGAAAAAGAGAGCTAGGGTGCTAAGAGTACTGTGAGCACGTGATTTTTGCCTTACTTGAGAAGTACTCCCAGAAAATTCAAAAATAAAAAATAGTTTCGTGTTGGGTATGATTTTTTGTTGATTTTGTGTTACTTTATCTTTTGTGTGCATGTTTATTTATTTAAATTAAAAATACAAAAAATATATGCTAAGTTTTGCATTTTTAGTTTGATATCGAAGTCATGTGATTTACATTTTTAGGTGATACGTAATTGTGTACGTTAATTGTAGTAAAAAATAGCGGTGTTATAGGTTAGTATATATACATATGTGTGTATATATATATATATATATGTATATATATACATATATATATATATATATACACATACACATATAGTACATCATGAAAATCCGATCTGGGCCAAAACTTAGTCTAAAAGCCAGGCCCAAACGAATTTCCTCTAATCCAGCCCAAATATCCGTCCAGCTTCAGCCTGTGTAACGCTCGATCTGGACCGTTGGATTTTATTATCCAACGGCCCAGATTAATCCTTTAATGCCAAAATACATTCAGCCTATGACTTGACCAAACGACACCGTTTGGTTTAAGTGAGAAGATCCTGATCGTTGATCAAGTTTGATCCAACGATCAGGATTTAACTTCTCAAATCATATATAA
This sequence comes from Nicotiana noctiflora, assembly GCA_032618575.1. Lineage (NCBI taxonomy): Eukaryota > Viridiplantae > Streptophyta > Magnoliopsida > Solanales > Solanaceae > Nicotiana > Nicotiana noctiflora. Next base: position 10,241 of record JASVEL010000466.1, on the reverse strand, counting down.
GGCTCATTCCATACCCCGCCCCCCCAAGCCGGACCCCCCCTCTCCCTTCATCTCCCTCAGGAGCTCTCAAACACCCAGCGTAACGCCGCCGTGCCCCGCCTGCCGGAAATCGCCTCACGGCGGTTCCGGTAGGCCAATCACCACCAAACCAATGCCAAAACCTTCCCCTCACCTCCCCCATCACGGATCCGGCCTTCGCTAACCTCGAATCACCACCCAACGGCTCGAATCTTCATTCAAAGATTCGAGTCAAAACCCAAACTACGCCAAACTTCACCAAATTCACACCACAGTCTCCTCACACCTCCCCCACACTCCCATTGACATTGGTGTGGTTCGAATCTAACCAGAAATGCAAAAGCCCCAAATCCGAGCCCAAGAACCCTAGAATTCCAAGATTAGGGATTTTGTCCGAGTTTAAGAATTTGGAGTCAATAGGCTCTAATTGGAGTGTTTTTCGTTCGAAAAACACTTCAATTAAAGCGTGTTCACTTCAAAAATGCAATCTCAAGTCCGTGGAAGCTTGAGTTTGTTCGAGTTCGGATTGCCTTCATTAGGTATTTCAATCTTCTTCTGTTTTTAGTGGTTTGTGTGTTCTTTGTTAGTTTCAATTGGTTTAATTTTCTTCTTGGCCGTCCTTAGTTGTCATTTCTTCTCCAAGACCTTTTGTTTTGGTCAATTGTTTTCTGTATCGCTTAGTTGAATGTGTTAGTTATAGGATACGAACTCGCGTCGATTAGCGTCGTCGAATAGTTAACTTCGCATATGTCCGGCATTCGTTGAAATTTCAGAATCATTGTTAGCCAATTAATCTGTTATCATTGCTATGTGTTGTAGTGGATTAGATGTCATCTTCTAATTAATTACCTAGGTTGAGTTATTTGAATTACCACACAGTAATTAGCATTCCTGGATTGAATGGGACTGTTTGATTGATCTGAAGATGAAGTTATGATTCAAATTAGCTAACTAGGGAATCGGGGTTCAACACTTAGAGTATTTGGTGCCCTGCACATGAGGCTAGTCAGTGGAATCCACTGTCACAGCAGAGCAGCCCACCAGTGCCCTGCAATTACCAATTTTTAATTATGAAAACCCCATACTTAGACATAGTTTAGTGGGTTGGACAGAAGGAGGATGGGCAAGGGGCTGTTCTGCAGAATCTGGGTGTCCTAGGTGTTGTCTGTGGTTATAAATAGATAGGTATTGATACCTAAAAGAGATTCATACAGTAGGGACTGAAATACCTGGAGAAGCAAAAACAGTAAACCTGGAGAGAACATATTCATACAGAGATTAGAGAGCACACTGGAGAGTAATAGCTGAAGAGAAAAATAGGCAGCAGAGACATTTCGATATACATACAAAGTCACAGATAGAGAGAAAAAGGATAGAGAAGTCACTGTTTCATTGATTTTTTGGCTACTGTTTCGTGTGCTTTGATTCAATAGCTGAGTGTTTTGGCCATTTGATTGCTTTTTGTTCTTGTGTTGGTGGTGTTGTGCCATCGTTGTAGCTGGTTCAGTGGTTGAGGGCTGTGGTAGTTCCAGTGATTGTGGCTGCTGTTGGTCATTGTTTTGTTGCTGTGTGTTGTTACTGCTTGGTCCAAGTTTGTTGCTGGTTCAGTATTGTTGAGGCTGGTCCAGTTTGCTACTGGTGTATTACTGTTTGTTGCTGCCTGGTTGTTTATTGCTGCTTGGTTCAAGTTTTAGTCACTAATTCAGTGATTGATAAAGTTCGATTACTGTTGGTTGTTGGGTTGTAGCTGGTTCACTGGTTGTTGTTGCTGTTGGTTTACTGTGGTTGTTATTGGTCTTTGGTTGTTGCTCCTGTTACTGTTCTTGTTGCTGTTGCTGCATTGCCATTGCTCACTCTTCCTTGTTCTTCCGCATTCCAGGTACACACCTCTGTTATTGTAGTTCCTTGGTTCGAAAAGAATGAAGTTTGAAGCTTATGCATAAAGTCTATTGAAACATGTAGTCGTCTAAAGCTCTTATGTCCAATTACATTCTGTTATTCTCCAATTAAGCTTGTATTGTTAGTCTTGGTTATGGAAAAGTGTAGCTAGGCCAAAGATACACTGTCGTTAGATAAGCACGTAAACCTGAATTAGTCTGTTGTATCTCTATCCAATCTTCTCTGCTCGTGTGTGTAATCTCCAAATCTGTTAACGTTAGACCTTATGCTAAAAGCAAGATTAGCTAGGGAGTTGTTACTCAACGGAATGACGTAATTATATTAAAAAGAGTCGGGGCGCATTTCATGTGACCCGACCCCAATTTTGGGCAAGAGTAAACAAAGCGTGTCAGGAACCACAGGCGCATTTCATGTGGTGTGGTTCGTAGCAAGTTTTAAATAATTTGGAATCAACTCTTAAGTAAAATACAACGGGATGTAGTTAGCTTTAGATTCGAATCAAAGGTGCTCCTCGCCCAATGGTTACATTAATCGCACAGATGTACATATAAAATACTTAGATTTTGAGACGCGTCGTTTCTTAACAAATGCCACGCCCTTCTCAACAGTGTAAATAAGTAGTCGATCCGGGCGTATATTTTAGCTCTATCTTCTTAAATACGGGTGTGCATTTCATGCGACCCAAATCCAAACCCCAAAACGTTGAATAAGAATATGTCGAGGATCCGGGTGCATTTCATGTGACGTGATTCGAAAGCATATTTTTAAGCAACTTTCTCTTTCGTAAATCATAACCAATAATAAAAGCGGTAAAGGGATATTAACTTGCACTAAGTACATAATTGTAAAAAGCAGATAGATAAGCCAAACACGACGGTTGAGCGACCGTGCTAGAACCACGGAATTCGGGAATGCCTAATACCTTCTCCCGGGTTAATAGAATTCCTTATCCGGATTTCTGGTTCGCGCGGACTGTTAAATAGAGTCATTCTTTTCCTCGATTCGGGATTTAACCGGTGACTTGGGACACCATAAATCTCCCAAGTGGCGACTCTGAAATAATTAAAATAATCCCGTCTCGATTGTCCTTTAATTGGAAAAACTCTTTGCATCCTTGCGGGTGCGTAAAAAGAGGTGTGACAGCTCTGGCGACTCTGCTGGGGACTTCTTTAGAATTCGAGCTCGGAATAACTGTTGTATTTGGCATATTTTATTATCTGATTTTTTTACATGTTGGCATCAATGTGCAAATGTTGTTTTTACTGCTTTGATATTGTGTGAACTGTACATATAAATTGTGCCGGAACCAATCTCCTCTCCGAGTCTTCTAAATCATGAAGAAGGGTGCACTTCGTGTGACTTCTTTTCTGTATAGTGTCTAATTCCCATTTTAGAACGAGGTTTGGATAAGTTGCAAAACCGGTGAAGCTTCTGTATTCCCGGGTTGCTGCCTCCTCCTCGGCTCGAGCTGTCCGCTCGGGTAAGCCAAGTCTAGAACAGATAAACCCAGGTTTTTAAACCTAGAATAACAAAGCTTCATGCCGGATCCCTAGTAGGAAACGTTTATTTGCATCATGTCGCATTTGGCTTAGGGGACTCAACACGGGGGTTGGGTCCGTCTAGGACAGGTGACCTGAAATGAACAGACTATCCTGCTGCATCCTGTTTGTCTTGCGCATTTATCTGTTATAGACTTGCATGCTGACCGGCTTTAAAAAAAAAAAAAAAAAAAAAAAAAAAAAAAAAAAAAAAAAAAAAAAAAAGAGAAAATGTGTTTTGTTCTTAAGATAGAAATAGCTTATTTGTTTTCCTTTAGTAAAATGAATAAATAATGTCGTTTGTTTCGTCAAAACCGAACTACGTGGGTTTGATTCTCATTGGATGTGAGATACGTAGGCAACCTCCATCAGGTCCAACTTCACCTTTTGAAAAATGGCTGAAAAATCAAAACTAACTTCTGTACTAAATAAGTCGGTGACGCTGTTTTTTTTAAAAATTTAGCCGAATGTTCCCGAAAGGGACGCCGGAAGGCTAATTTCGTATAAACGGCCACCTTTGGGTCAATTTTGATTTCGATCGATTTACCCCACAGCCTTAAAAGCCTTCGTCCCCGGGACGTTGAAAGGCCGTGATTGAAAACTGATTTTTTTTTATTTTTATTTTTTATTTTTAGCAAAACAAAGTTGTTTTTTTTATTTAAAACACCTTAATAAATGTGCAGGATGAGCACGAATCAGAATAAATCATTTTCAATCTTTAGTGAGGTCCCTCAGCCGCTCCGTATATGGTGGAACGATTTGGAAGACAGTAGCAAAAAGGTAGTAGGGAGAGTTTTGGGAGGTTTTGTTGATCTGTTGAATATCGAGCCAAGGGAGGACATCATCAAGGCACTGGTATCTTTCTGGGATCCGACCCGCAATGTGTTCCGTTTTGTTGACTTTGAATTGACGCCCACATTAGAGGAAATTGCGGGCTATGCAGGACTTAATGGGAAATTAAGAGGGCAATACCTGCTCTCACCAAGACCGGTATCTCCACATGGGTTTCTGGATCTGCTGAGCATTAGTCGGAAGGTGAAAAATGATGATCTGCTGAAAGGGTGTTGCGACCTCCAATTCTTATATCAACGGTACGACACTCCTCGGGGTTTTGAAGAGTCAAACCTTGGACTGACTCACGCAGGGAATAGAACCAAGTGGGAGGCCAGGACGAATTCTAGCATTCATAACGACATTCTTGGGGATTGTGATTTGTCCGCGCGAAGATAAGAAAATAGAGATAAGTCTGGTAGGAATAGCCGATGTTGCAATCAAAAAGGCTACCAGCACTGTGGTCCCTTTGGTTTTGTCCGAAATCTATCGAGCCTTGACTGTATGCCGAGAAGGGGGCAATTTCTTCCAAGGTTGCAATCTGTTACTTCAATTATGGATGCAAGAACACCTCCATCACCGAACACAATACATGAACCATGGGTTGACCGGAAAAAACTGTATCAGGGGTTTCGAAGAACGGATGATGGGTGCTGTATTCCCTGAAGGCGTCGAGGCATGGCTTGCACGACTGAGCTCAATAGAAGCCGATCAGATTGAATGGGCATTCGGGTGGTTACCCGATACTGAAGTAATATATATGGCAGCCGAGGAGTGTTATATCCTTCTGATGGGGATCCGCGGTGTTCAACCATATGTCCCTCACCGTGTATTACGTCAACTAGGGAGGTTTCAGGTTATTCCTACCGATCAAGACCTAAGGAAGTACGCCATTGAGTTGAGCCCGGGAGTTGTCTTCCCCGAAGAGAAGGTTAGAAGGCCGTGGCACGAATGTCGGTTCCTTGAGCCTAAAACCATGGTCCGGGAACTATCTAAGGGAGAGGTGGACCCAAAGTACAACGTGTGGTTCGGGAAAAGATTTCAGATTCGTCGGAAATGTTCTAAAAGAGCCCATATCCAACAATTCACGGAAGATTCACGGGAACAATGGGATTGGTTAGCAAAGGAGGAGGGATACAGGACGAAGATTGGCAGGATAGAACAGCAGGTCCGGGACCTCCAATTCGAGAAGAACATGCAAGCTGCCACCGACGAAGGAGACAAAAAGAAGTTGGCACAAGAAAATGACTTCTTGAGAGCTCAAATCCAGCAAATGAAAAGAGATGCTGACAGACAGTCGAGGAGTCGGGCCGACGAAAAGTTGATAAGGGGTTTGAGAAGCCAAGTCACCGACATCCAAAGAGAATTGGACGAGTCAAAAGCCCAAATAACGAGGATCCGTGCTAGCTGGAAAAAGGAGGCACATCAACATGCACTTCACCTAAAGCGGGTGGAAGAAGATTACACCGATATCATCACTAGCCTGAGGGAAGCAAATGTTGTCCTTAGGGAGCGGGTTTTCAAGCAAGCCCAAGATGCCAGAGCAGACCTCGACCGCTGCCACAATTTGATGGCCCGACTGCAAGGACAAGTGGATAGGCTCCTAGATCAAGTCACCAACAATGCTCGAAGATTGGGGGCGAAAAACCAGCAAATAGAGCGGTTACTCGGAGAAAGGGACATGATCAAGGATAGAATTGGAGAAATCGGGCACTATGTCACCATGAAGTGCCTAGCTTGTGAACGAATGCCCCGCGCCGACCTTCTCGCTTCAATTATGGGCTATGTTCACCGGATCATGGAAGAGTTGAGGGAACTGCACAAGGACCTCACACCAAGGCCCGCGGCAAGGCCGAATGATGCCTCGCGGGCCCCCAGGGATTTTAGGGCATTAGATTTTTGATTGAAAATGTATTTTGAAATGTTAAGTCAAGCTAGTTGGCATTTTTATCTTTACTTTCCCAAGTCAAGCATTTTCTTTTGTTTTGCTGATTGTTGTAAGACGTGTTTTGTAACTACACGGTTTTATTTGATATAAAAGTTACTGAATTTTGCCACAATCTTGTTACCAGAACTACGCTCGGTCTGATTCACGCGGGGTCGTGATACGTAGGCAATCCACATAAGATTCGACCACCACTAAAAAAGAAAGAAATCCATGGGTTAAATAACAATAAAGGCTTGCAAAGATAGTCGAAAAAGAAAAAAAAAAAGAGAAGAAAAAGAAAGAAAAAGAAAAAGGGCCGGAATGACGCATGTTAAAGAGTACACGTAGAAAGGGTTATTTGGTTAGGTGCATTGCATCCAACGTGCTATAACATATCTATCAAACTCGGTGAACTAACAAGTTTGTTGCGTATTGCAGAAAGTTTAGCAGTTGGTTTGACAGAATATCCTGGCCAGCCATCCCTACCGTACTAGATCCAAAGGACCAGTTACAGTAAGCATGTCGAGTTCTGGCAAGAGTCTCAAGGAAGAAAAGTCCGAGCTACAAATCATGAAAGAAGAGGTAGACCGGTTAAAACAACAGATAACAGAGATGCACCTGGCCTGGGCCAGGGAACAGTCTTCACCAAACCGCCCTACTCTCGCCTCAGCTCCGGAACATCCGCCCATCGATCCTTCAACAAGCGCCCCAAGCTATCCATACTTTCAGGGGGAAAACCCATATGCCACCCACATTCCACCAGCCAAACCAAATCCTCCTCCAGCCACCCCTGTTTTTGTGGCACCTCCACCTGCTCCTCTGCAAAGGCCGGCCAGCGAGCCATATGTTCAGATCCATGACAACTCTTACTATCCTCCAGAGCCTACTTTCGGGGCTCCTGAACCACAATCACATACACCTCACTGGGATAATCCGGCAGAACCGGAAAAACACTTCCAAAGTTCGGAACACGAGGAAGTTGTCAGAAAAGTCAAAAGCCTGGAGCAGTCCTTCAGGAACATGCACGGTTTGGGCAACCGGGTCAGCGTCGCCTACAAAGATCTATGTCCATTTCCGGACGTCCAGTTGCCAGCAGGGTTTAAAATGCCCAAATTCGACCTATACGAAGGACACGGCGACCCAGTAGCCCACCTCCGAGGGTTCTGCAGTAAAATGAGAGGGGCCGGAGGACGGGACGAACTTCTGATAGCTTACTTCGGCCAGAGTCTGGGAGGATCTGCGCTGGAGTGGTATACTAGACAGGATCCCGGTAGATGGTTTACGTGGGATGATTTGGCTCAAGCTTTTATCGGCCAGTTCCAATACAATCTTGAGATAATCCCCGACCGCCTATCATTGCTAAAATTAGAGAAGAAGCCCGCTGAAAGCTTCAGGGAATTTGGTTTCCGATGGAGGGAACAGGCGGCCAGGGTAGATCCGCCGATGAGAGAAAGCGAGATGGTGGACTACTTCTTGCAGACATTAGAGCCCACCTACTTCGGACATCTGGTAACGTCCGTAGGCAAATCATTCACTGAGGTGATAAAAATGGGGGGTATGATCGAGGAGGGTTTGAAGGCCAACAAGATCATGAGTTACTCAGCACTGAAAGCCACCACTCAGGCTATCCAAAGTGGTACTGGAGGAGTACTAGGGAAAAAGAGGAGAGAGGAAGTTGCGGCCGTCGAGTCCGGGGCATGGTTCCGAAATAGAGGCCCCGCACCCCAATATAGCCCACCCCAACCTCACCACCAAAATTACTCCCACAACCCGTATAACCACCCGCAACATTACTATCCCGCACCTGATCCCCATTTTACTGTCCACCACGCACAGTTCTATTCTGCACCTCCCGTTCATGCACCGTGGCGTGCACCAAACCCCCGGAACAATCATCCACCCCCAAGAGCTTACAGAAACCCCTCGGGCGCGAGTTTCCGTCCGAACCGAGCATTCCGGGGCGACAGGGCGCCGAGGCCAAAGACTTTCACTCCCTAGGAGAGTCTTACACTAGTATGTTCCACCGGTTAAAGCAAGTAGGGTTGTTGAATCCGGTTGAAGCTAAGTCGCCAAACCCTCTTCCGAAGAACATGGACCATTCAGAATTGTGCCTACCGCTCGGGATGTCCGGGACATGATTCAAGAAAAGTGTTGGAGGTCGAAGACGGCCATCCGGAGCTCATTGACACCCGCAAGGATCGAGGTCCGGACTCCAGCAGAGCCCAACATCAACCAAAACCCGCTTCCAACTCATCATGAGACCAATATGATCGAGTTGGTACGGGCGGAGGAAGGAAGGGAGAAAGCCTCTCAGACTGTAATGATGATTAAGTCTAGCGGGGACAGGAACGAGAAAAGGGCCAAGCTGTGATGAGTCGCCCAGTTGCAAGAAAGACATACCAGGAGAGTCGGAAGCGGGAAAGGAAAGTGTGAACGAAGTACCGGTGAAGCCGGCCAAGATAGTTGTACCAGGGGCAGGCAATCAAGCCCATCTTGACAGTAGCAGGCGTTCGAATGGATCCTTTCATCATCCAGCCGGCAACACAGCTGCCAGTAACTGATAGCCGGGCTGTCCCGTGGAATTATGCTCGGATTACAACGACCTACAGGAGGAAAGGAGGTGAAAGAGGAAGTTTGTGAAGCCCAAGGGTTGACCCGCTCGGGGAGATGTTTTGCCCTTGCGGAATTGAGGAAGACCACTCCGGCAGTATTGAAAAAGCCGGTCACTGATGAAGAAGCAGAAGAATTCTTGAAAAAGATGAAGCTGCATGACTACTCCGTCTTAGAGCAGTTGAAGAAGACTCCGGCGCAAATATCATTGCTATCCTTGCTGATACATTCGGAAGAACATCGGCAAGCATTGATGAAAGTCCCGAATGAGGCACATGTACCGGATAAAATCTCAGTGAGCCATTTGGAGAAGATCACCAATAGGATCTTCGAAGCAAATCGGATCACCTTCACCGATGACGAGTTGCCTGAGGAAGGCACTGAGCACAACAGGGCTTTATATCTTACGGTGAAGTGCGAAGAGGCGGTGGTTACCAAAGTCCTTGTCGATAATGGGTCCAGTGCTAACATTTGTCCTCTCTCTACACTGGGCAAATTAAAAGTAGACATCGGCAGGGTACGCAAGAACAGCGTATATGTTCGAGGGTTTGACGGAGGAGGCAAAGCGTCGGTTGGTGACACAGTGTTGATCTTGACGATTGGGCCAGTGGAGTTCACCATGGAATTCCAGGTGCTGGACATGGTGGTGTCATATAACCTCCTGATAGGGCGACCATGGATCCATGCCGCAAGAGCAGTTCCATCCAGCTTACACCAGCTCGTTAAGTTTGAGTGGGATCGACAGGAGATTGTCGTCCATGGAGAGAACGATCCACAATCAGGCACCATCATTCCCTTTGTTGAAACAGAAGAAGATGTTGGGCCGTGGGTATATCAGGTCTGCGATGTGGTGTCCGCCAATCGAGTTCCGGAAGGGAAATGCATTCCCGGCGACAGAACAATTACTGCGGATGTCATGGTGGCGCATGAAATGTTGAGACATGGTTTCATACCCGGTAAAGGTCTAGGTGCATCTCTGCAAGGAATCATACAACCGGTATCGGTGGTCGAGAACTTGGGAACCTTCGGCTTGGGATTCCAGCCAACCTCAGAGGACATCCGGCGAGCAAAGAAGAGTAAGCAGAAGACATGGGTGCTCCCAAAACCTGTTCCACGCCTTTCCCAATCTTTTGTCGGGTCCGGAGCAAGAGGACATCCAGCGCCAAAGATTCCCGGTCCTACGGTCAGGCCAGACGAAGAGTTCTTCAGGAAGTTCGAAAACCTATTCACGGATGTATGTATGCTCGAAGATGGTGAAGGATCCAGTCATGCCGAGATACAATTTGTGGGACCAAAGGCAAACCTGAATAACTGGAAGGCTACTCCTCTCCCTGTCCGGAAGGAGTCTTGGTAGTTTGTCTTGGATTGTTTTTTTCGAAATTTTGTATTGGGGGCTTGTCCCCGGAGTGAAATCCCTT